>LWEC01000158.1:0-68566 GCA_002116305.1 Penicillium italicum | reverse complement strand
ATTATATATAAATTAGTTTCTTATATACTTAGATATTTTAGTTAAATTTATAGATATTATAGATTAAAACTACGATTTTATATAGGGTTAGTAAAATAGGTATAAATAATAGTTATTTATTATATAAAATTAGCGAGTTATATATCTATTTTAGGTAACTTTATATAATAGTAGGTATTATAGGTATACCCGCTGTAGGTATACCTATAGGCTTTAGGCGTTATAGACGGGCACTCGAAAATCTAAATAGCCTAAGGCCTACCGTGGACGGGCGATAGGTACCTCCTAGGTGCCTATAGACGGGCAATGTCGTAGTCTAACTATAGTATATAGTAAGGTTTCTTACTATTATAACTATTTTTATAATTTCTAGCTATAGATAATCTAGTAGCTTAGTATTATCTAATATAGAGTAAGTTCTCTCTTATACTAAGTATATTATACGCTTAACTTTACTATTTTAGCTGTAAGCGTACGGAGCTAAGAAATAAAGCCTAGTATTAGTCTCTTTAGCCTATTTTTAAAGGTAGTAATTATCGAATTCCCCTCTATTATCGCTTTAAAAAGCTACTACTTCTAGCCTACTTTAGGGAAGTGGAGGTAGATCTAGTATAATAAATACCTTAATAGTAAGCTCTCTCTTATTAGCGTAGCGCTTTACTATGTTAATAACTAGATCTATAATATAGTCCTTATTAGAAGTAAATTAGATATCTCCCTATCTATCGAAGTTGTCGATATCGATTATCTAATATCTAATCTAGTTTCTAGGCCTAAATCCCCTAGGGATCTTACCTCTACTACCTAGATCTAGGTATACTAGATTACCGGTTTTAGTAGATCTATATAGTACTAGTACTCTCCTTAGTATTAGCTAGGCCTTACCGATAATATAATACTAGTATAGCTACTTTAGGATTAATAATCCCTTTATATTAATCCTATCCGTAACGGCGGCGGTTTAGGTAATAGTAGTTATCCTAATATAGTATAGCCGGCGATACTAGGTATTTATATTTACCTAATCTTTCTAGAGCTTAATAATTACTTACTCTAATAATAGGATTAAAGAAACTAGTTAAACCGAGCTAGCTAGTAATACTACTTTTAAAATAGTAGACGTAGCTTCCGGCTAGGTATTAATAACCGTTATTATCTCTTATTCTATTAACTAGTCTAATATTCTAGATTAACTACTCTTTAGGTATATTAAGTATATAGTAGTATATAAAAATATAGGACGTATATCTATTAGATATATATTAACTCGGTTAATCTCTTTAGTTTCTAAGTCCTATAAATCCTCTATTTTAGAGGTAAGGTATTAAATACTTTCTATTTCTTCTAAATTAGTTACTAGAGCGGTTATTAGCTTCGTAAACTAGTAAACTTTTCTAATATTAAGAAGCTAGTTCTTCCCTAATCTCCTTCCCTTTATAAGGGTTAAACTATCTAGTTTCTTAAGAATTAGTTCTTAATTATTATAAACTACTAAAATTCCTTTATTAGCGAGTTTAGACTAGGATATAAGGTTTATACGTAAGTTAGGTATATATATAGTATTAGATAACCTTAGATTCCTCCTATTTTTAGTACTATTGTTAATAGTAAGTATAATATCGCTAATTAGGCCCTTAACGCTCTTTATATCTAGCGCTATATAAATACTAATACTATATAACTTACTAGTCCTAGGTATAAAGTACTTAGGAGAGTATATTATAAATAAATCATATACGGTATCGTATATCTAGTCCTTTATTAATAAGGATTTAGTTAGTATAGTATAGATTAAGGTTATAAAGGTATTAGTTATATTAATATTTATATTAACTAAAGCTAGTTTAGGATACTTTTACTAGTACTTCTTAATAGTATAGCCTCTCTTATTATAATATATATAGGTTAGGACTAATAATTTAGGCTTATCCTTACCTTTATTACTACCTTTCTTACCTTTAAATTTAATATTCGTAACGAAAGTAGACTTAGAGGACTTAGTATTATTATTAGCCTTAATAGTATAGGCTTTAGTAGCCTTCTTCTTACTAAAGAGTACCTTTTCTTCTCTATATAGCTTACTATAGATATACTTAAATTAGTAGAGATTAATCGGATTAGTAGTCTTACTAACTAAGGCGTTAAAGTTAGATCGCTATATATACTATTCTAGGCTATTAAGATAGTATATTAATTTAATATATTTCTTAATTTCGTTAGCTTCTTTAGTAGTATAATCGCTTTACTAAGTAATAAGCTTATTATTCTATAAGGACTTAAAGGACTTAACTAGATTAGAGATTAATCTATACTTTAAACTAACTATCTTCTTAATAGCTATTACTCCTTCTTATATAGTAAAGACTTCTTTAGTCTTATATTAGTCTTTAAGAGACTTCTATATTCTCTTTAGCTTTAGATCCTTAGAGAAGTAGAGGTTCTTATTAATCTTAGTATTAATAGTATTTATAATTATTAATTACGTATCGCCCTTTAGTACTTTAAGAGAGTAGTACTAAGGATAGTAAATTAGTAGGCTTCCTATCTAGCCTTTAATAACTTATTTAAGGAGGTTTTAGTTTATTAATTACTTTATATTTTAGGCCTAGGTATAATAGTTAGCCTTACTAGTAAGCGATAGGAACTTAAATTAAGCTCTTTTTCTTCCTAATTTAGTTATATCCTTAACGAAAGCGAGGTATCTAATAGTAGCTACTTCTTATTAAGCGGCCGTTAGTTAAGTAGGTATCTACTCTCGTATAGAGAAAGTAGTTTATTCTCTATTACGATAAAGAGATAGTTCTTTATTAATAAAGTTATTATTCGGAGTTTAAATATACTTTTTAGCCGGCTACTTACCTTTACTAGTAGAGCTTAATATCGGATTATACTTAATTAAGATAGGTAAAGGGCGCTTAGCGAGCTCTTACTTAGTTATAGTAAGCTCTCTTTATAATACTCTTATTTATATAGCTTACTATACTTATAATTATTAGATTTACTATACCTACTCTTATAGGGATAGCTATACCTATATATATTAGGACTTAGTCAACTTAAGGTTACTAGCTAGCTAAGCTCTAGGGTCGGCTTTAACGAATTAATCTTAGCCTTAATCGTTATCGTTATTATCGCCTACTAGAGCTTTATCCCTAGAGTCCTTACTATCGCTACCGTTATTAGTAATATCGTTATCGTCGTCGTCCTAAAGGGGATTATAATAAGGTAGAGAAGGGCTTCGGTTAGAAGGCTCTTTAGGTTAGGCGGTAGTACTTCGAGTACTAAGCGCTATTTTAGAGATAAAGAGGGTTTTATAAAAGAAGTATAAAGTATAAAAGCTTTATAAAGAAGTATAAAGTATAAAAGCTTCACGAAAAGACTTAATAAAGTATAAAGACTCTTAATAAGGTACTTAGAGGTAAGTAATGGTATAGAAAATCCGGTTTATCGAGTCAAACTAGGCTTATAACCTATTAAATAATATACTATAGGAATAGTATACTAAATAGTATATAGTAACTAGGATTTGTATCTTTTATAAAGGGGTAAAAAATGAATTATAAAACTATCTATCTATCTAAACTCCTAGGTATAAAGCTATATTTATAGCTTTATTTCCACCCCTATAGGTTCCATTTGTTTCTTTTAAAGGAATAGCGGTGTTAGTACTAAGTACTGGATTCTCTAAGATTCTATTGACTGAAACTAGTCTAAATTGGAATATAGGTATCCGATTTAGGATACTCGACGATATATGGTGGAATGTATAATAGGGGCGTCAAACTGTATCGACGCCGCTAATCCCAATTCCGTAGGAGTCTCGTAAGACTCGGCGCTTCAAAAGAACCATTCGTATGCACGAATTGGGGTATGTATGAAGCGACGTATGCACGAAATCAATTAGGGTTTAGCGTTGAAAAGGAACCCAATTTTGGATGTTAATTATGAAGAATTAACTTGGGTTTTCAACACACTTGCTATGCATTTTACCCAGGTATTTAGCTACACATAATGCCGAATACATTTATGTTGGACGATATGCTCACTTTCTTCATTGAATTTTACGAGATGTGTTTTATTTCAACCATGCCATGATATGTCCTGGGATGGATCAATCATACTAGAAAATTGACATAGGGCATAACACCCATGGAGGTAAAGAGCATTTTGTTACAAATTCTGCATTCTGTTCCCAAGAGGAATCATTCCCGAAGAGAAAGACAAGACTAGCTATTTTTACCCTGATTTCGTGCCCGAGTGTTTGTTGGCCGCAAGCTGCCGGCCTGCCTTTAGCAGTAGTAGAGTCGCCGGCAGCTGAGCAGCCGCAAATCCGACCATTACGAGCAGCTGCGTGTTGAAACTACTAGCGAAAACACTCTTCACCTCCTCTTGTAGAGTGGGAGATAGAGTTTTTATCGATCTCACATTCTCAAGGAATAGGTGCAGTTCGTGCGACGTCATGACATCGCGCAAACTCTTCGCTAGACGGCCATTTAAGATATTAGATGCAATGGCAAGACCAATAGCACCGCCAAGGAAACGGATCTGGACCACTGTACCAGTGGCAATTGCTACAACGAAAAGAGACGGACCAGTTAGTCAATGTATCAATCACCTTGAAATCAGGAAGTTTGTCAGGAGAACACATACCCAAGTCCCTGTCCTCGACTATGTATGGTGTCGATAGCACGAGGATACCCATTGTCAGACCCATTCCTGTCCCAGCAAGGACTAGATAACCAATATCTGCTGCATGGAAGCCTCTAGAAGTGGCAATGGTCGAGAGAAGCCCAACACCGACAGTATGGACTGTACATCCCACGAGCAGAGTATAAATAAATGGGATGCGTCCCCTTGAGCTGGCAATATTGACGATAGCCGCGGCAACGGCCGCAATAGCGGAATACCCGATCAAATAAATACCGGCATCCAAGGGCGATTTGTCCAACAGAAGTTGGGCTTGCTGTGGAACATATACTAGGACGACGTTGTATGGTGCGCCGATGACAAATGAAGAACTAAAAGTTATGCGTCAGAAGAAATGGTACGATAGTCAAGAGGTTCAAATATGCTCACACAAGTATTCCGAGCCACGGACGATCAAACAGCCAACGCTTGGGAAATATGGGGTCTTTGCCCGGGATACCCGAGATATACCATTCCCAGGCGAAGAAAGCAATCCAAGAAACTCCTGTGAGCACAAGGAGCGCAATTGCATCCCTCGAAGACCATGAGAATGCCAGATTGGTTTCGTTTAAGACAGCGACTATTAAAAACGAGCCAGCCATCATCAGGAGCGATCCCATTATATCGAGATTAGCAAATGAGCGATAGGAGGCTCGTGTTCGAAATGAAGGAGTGTGCTGATCAAGACCGAAGTGTTTGGGCATTGCAACAATGATAACAATGATCGCAATGAGGCACAACGGTGCACTGATGATTTGATTAGCATTACTTTCGACACAGATGCTGATATTTTACATACTTGACGAAAAAGGTCCACCGCCAGGCCGAGTCTTCTGCAAGAGCACCGCCGATGATTGGGCCTATCAAAGATGCAAAAACAAGGCAAAATGACATGAGACCGCTGTAGATTGGAAGCTTCGTTTTAGGAGCTATCTCGTATACGCATAGTATTGTCAAGGCGTATGTGCCAGCGCCTCCAATTCCTTGGAGTGCTCGGAATATTATGCTGTCTCAGTAGTTAGCCTTTGGACAAAAAAGGGAGCAGAACTACTTTCGACCTACAGTTGGTTAACTGTCTGAGCAAACCCACACCCAATAGAAAATGCGAAAAGAATAACCAGAGCAGCGATTGTGGACTGTTTCCTGCCCACTATATCGCTGAGTTTTGTCCATATTGCCATAGACCCTGGGATGAAGGCGTCAGTAATGATAGATATATTTAGGCCAAAAATCAATCAAGAAGAAGAGAAACCAATCCAAATGAAAGAGGAATCACTTATAGAATCGCATTTGGATCGTACCTGTGTAGGTGGCCAGATATCCAGTTATAATCCAGCTTCTCTTCTCGAAGCCCTCCAGATCATCAGTGATGCCCGTAAGAGCCGAGCTTACAATTGTGACATCCAAATTAGAGAGAAAAAATCCAATCAAGAGTCTATAGATCGTCAGTATTTGTCATCCAAAGCCCGATGGCACTTGATTGAGCACATACCCTGTGGTGGTGAGCATCAGTCTCCATCCTTTCGGGTAAACAATTTCACTTCCTGGAGAAGGTGCTCTCTGTGCCGACCCCTTTTCTTGGCTGAGTCCCCTAGCGCGATCTTTGCTTGCTTTGTTCGAAGTCTGCTCTACGAACTTGATGTGGCTAGACATGGTTGTCGGCCTCTCGATGATGGGTGCTTCAAGAGTAGGTGAAGACTGAAGTGGCAGCCATTGTTGCAAGAAAGTTTTGAACGTGACCACTGCCTATGTAGGACCAAGCCCCGCGTATCTTCGCCCCAGGGGCTTCATGTGGAACGCAGGAGACGCGCTATGACAGAATGTGGAATATTTACATGCATAAAAAGGGTGATCTGCGTCGATCATTGAACCTAGATTCGCTCGATTGGATGTGGCTTGGCATAAATTTGCTTTTCTCAGACATGCAGGACTGAATTTGGAAATTTGAATTGCTTTTTCGAGTCCTTCTGATGATATTATTCTCCGTCTTTTTGACTGCGACATAGTCTGGAAATAAGAGAGGGCCTCAATCATTAAAGTTGGTCTCACGCGTTTAATTTTCGTTATCCGAGACAGATTCTCCTTGCTCAAGGGTAACTACACGCCCCTGGAACATGCGAACATGATATACAACTTAGATAAGGTCGTTCAATGTGGTCAAGTAAGGAGCACTTGTGCATTGCCAAGGTGAATTCGGAGAGTAAAGCGAGTTTGTAGTTGACTTAGCAACAAGTAGACGAAGTGAAGAAAAAACCTCTGCTGCGTACCTTTTCCCCGAACTTGACGGCCTAATTCGACGCAGTTAGCATCCAATGAGATGACAGGGGCAATTTGAAAGACGAGAAACAGGGCAAGGTCAACACTAACTACGGAGTAGATATTAACTACCTAGACAGTACTCTGTCTCAAGGCAGAGGCAAGTTGACTCGGTCGGCGCCTGAGGCAGCCAAGCAAGAGTCACCACTCTGACTATTCATAAATGGGCATTTCTCTGAATTAAGGGCCTCCATCTCCGACATTACCTATCTTCCCCAAAACTTCCAAACTCCCAAACTTCCAAGGTTGCAAGATCACCGGAAGCTGTTGGAACTTTGGACATCGGACTCCGATTTTGCCCCACTCATCCCGCCCCCTATAGCTCTAAGCTTTCAACATTCTTTCCGGACGTGTCTTCCAATGTTATCTGTTTAGATCCGTCTAGTTTGTATCTAAGATCACAAGGATCAAAAGGAATTAAGGGCTATTTTGGGAAGGTACTACCGAACCTTATAGGGAGCCTCATTTACTTTCCAAACCCCGAGATCCCGGCATTGGTATAAATTCGCACGACTGTCTGATTCCTCCCCAAACACACATTTCAGCCATGCAGAACCAGTTCCATCGAGATATATGGAAGGCTGCCCAGGGACCCTGGGACTCAAGCATCCTCCCTAGCACCGAGAACCTGGTCCGAGCTAGAGCTTCTCTCCCCACGACACTTCCAAACACAGGATCCAGTCTCGAATCTGTCCAGCGACACATTGTCGATGATATTGTTCCGGCATTCAACGGAGGAAGCCTAAGTGCCAATTATTATGGCTTCATTACTGGCGGAACTACCCCGGCAGCGCTCTTCGCGGACAACGTTGTATCTGCCTACGACCAAAACGTTCAGGTGCATCTCCCAAACCACTCTATTGTCACCGATGTGGAGTACAACGCACTTGGTCTCCTTTTGGATCTCTTCCAACTAGATCGCTCTATCTGGCATAATGGCACGTTCACCACTGGTGCCACGGGGAGCAATATCCTCGGCCTAGCATGTGGGCGCGAGTTTATTTTGCAAAAGGCGGCGCAGAGAAAAGGCTGTCATCTCCAGAATGTAGGTGAAGAGGGCTTGTTTGAGGTATTGAATGCACTGGGTCTTTCTGGAGTGCAAGTTTTATCCACGCTGCCACACTCGTCCCTCGTGAAGGCTGCTGGTGTGCTAGGCATCGGTCGTTCCAACGTACACAATGTCTGCCGAGCTGACGACCCGCTCCGCTTTGATATTGATAAGCTTGAGAGACAACTCGCGAGAACAGACAAGGTCAGCATCGTCGCAATATCTTGCGGGGAGGTCAATACTGGTCGCTTTGCAACAGGCGGTGCGGATTTGAGAGAAATACGCCAGCTCTGCGACAAGTATGGAGCCTGGATGCATGCTGATGGAGCATTTGGAATCTTTTCTCGTGTGCTTGATGAAAGCCCGGAGTTTGCAACAATCAAGAAGGGCTGCGAAGGAATAGAGCTGGTCGACTCAATTACCGCTGACGGCCACAAGCTTCTCAACGTTCCCTACGACTGTGGCTTCTTCTTTACTCGACACCCAAATGTGGCGTCGCAAGTATTCCAAAATGCAAATGCAGCCTACTTAGCTGCTGGAAACTCGGATGGTCCTTCTATCCCCTCGCCTTTGAACATTGGAATTGAAAACTCTCGTAGATTCAGGGCATTGCCGGTATATGCATCGCTGTTGTCATATGGCAAGTCTGGATATCAAGAAATGCTGGAGCGTCAGATAAGACTTGCCCGGAAGATCAACGGATGGGTCTTCGACCATCCTGGATATACAGCTTTGCCGGAAGCATTGTCCAAATCTGAACTTCTCGATCAGACATTTATGATTGTTTTGCTTCGCGCAAATGATGAGGGCTTGAACCGCGAGCTAGGAAGCAAGATCAACGAGAGCTCGCGAATATTCGTCTCAGGGACCAGCTGGGATGGATCCCCTGCTTGCCGCATTGCAATCTCGAATTGGCGAGTTGACGTGGAGCGAGACTTTTTGCTGGTGACAGACGTGTTGGCACAGGTTGCCCAGGGCTAGGGGAAGAATAATATGTGAACACTAGGGAAGAAGACTTAGAATTTCAATAATTGCACATTCAACGCTCAAGTTTTTTTGACATATCTATAGAGGGTATCAGCGGCGACGACCAGCTGCTCCCATATTCTCAGTACGGTCAGACATGCTAACAACCTCTCCAATACCGGCGGCTTCTTGCTCATCTTCCAGAGCCATGATCTCCTCTCGGCTATCCCACCACTTTTCCTCGGCCATAGAAAACGCTGCCTTGCGCAATTCCTTGATTGACTTCTCACCAGACTGTTCCCTCTCCTTGACGACTTCCATCATGATATTTTGCCATTCTTCAGAAGTACGGCTGAAGAACTCTCGCAAGCTCTCAAACGGCCGAGGCAAAGGTCGGCTGTCATTGACGTTTTGCTCTTCTGGCTCCTCAACTTCGAGTTGTTCCATCTCCTTCGTAACAGATGGCACCGTCACATCTGTCGAGGCGGGTGAAGGAGCATCAAGAGACATCGCTTCGGCGTCAGCCTCATCGTCTTCATCCATTTCGTCGTCGTCATCTTCGTCATCCATGTCTTCGTCGCTGTCTTCAGCTTCGTTCAAGAGGTTCCAATTCTCAGGTTCCCTGTAGAATATCTCCTTGACGCCGTCCAGTTTGACTAGATCAATGGAATACATATCGTCGAAAGTGAACTCACGATCACCCTTTTCAAACGTGCCACCAAAGATGAACAGTGTATCGTCTTGCACTGCCAGCTGGGCATTGAAACGCCGGTGGGGCATTTCGAAGCGAACAATCGAGGGCTTTGCGGGTTCAACTGGCTCCTCTGGTTGGGGCGTGCTTGTTTCCATATCGTCATCATCTTCATTGTCCCGAATTCCAACTTTAGCTTCGAGGGCTTTAAGGTTTGCCAGAAGCTCTTCCTCGTCTGCCTTGCCCCTATTTTTGGACTTTGCATTTTGATTTGCCTGCTGCTTTTTGCCGGGCGCGCGGGGACGTCGCAAACTCAACGGGAAGAAACGGTTTCTGTCCGTGGTCCAAGCAAAGAGAGTATCGAAGAACTCGCTGTCAATGCCCTCCTCGGTTAGTTCCACGTCATGGACACCTCCAAACATAATTCCTCGGCCCTTGTGGTATGCCATGGTAGTGCCAACGCGGGGCGGATTAGGCGTGTTAGCGGGCTTCTTTCGTCGCTCCCATCGGATTGCAGGTGCCGTTGACGATGGGGCCTCAGCTGCAGGGGGTGTGATTCTCAAGAACCAAGTATCCTGGTGAACCATGGGCCGGAGAGCCATCTTCTGGGGACCACCACCCTTGCCTTGCTTACCACCACCCGCGGCTGCCTTTACTCGGGAGTAGCCTCCGTAGAGAACGGCTCCAGTCTCATGAGGTAGTAGAGAGAATGATGAGCGAGGATCGGGCTTTTGGGAAGCAAGGGTCAACGTGGGGTTGGACCAGGTATACTGATTACAATCATAGATCCATAGGTCTTGCAGGTACTTGGTCTGCTGGGAGGTATCTTGGAATCCACCAAAGAGGATGATGTAGTTCTGTCTCGGAATTAGCTCTAATATAAATGACATATGCCGAAATCGAAACACATACCTTGAAATAGGTCATGCGGTGACCACTTCTAGCGGGAGGACCTTTGCCTTTAACCTCGAGACGTGTCCATTCTCTCGTGGCTGTGTCCAAGTGCCAAAAATCATTGTAGTGATAGAACGTGCCTTGCTTCGGCGAAGAGAACTCTCCTGCTGATAGTTAGCCTCCGCGCAAAGGTTTTTCATTATATCCAGCAAGTCAATCTTACCTCCAAACATGTAGATGCCTCCGGAGTTTCCTCCCCGGCACCATGCATGGCCACTTCGAGGAAGAGGGCTATTGGGACTAGTCACCTCTCTCCATTCGCTGCGATCAATCAAATAGACGAAAAGGTTATTGAAGAAAGTGGCATGCGTCCCATCAAAGTACTCCCCACCGAAAAGCAACAGCTCATTTCGGTTCGACGGAGATGCTAGCACGGTTGAAGACGAACGTGGGACTGGAGGCTCAGAAGGAACCTCGGTGACCTTCAAGAATTTGGCCTGTTCTTCGGCATACTGGGCCAGAATGGCATCTAGGTCTGCGTCTTCAGCATCGCTGTCTGCATCCTTGCCCTTGGCTTTAGATCTTTTTTCTTTCTGCGCAGACTTCTTTGTCTGCTTTGCCGCTACACGGTCCTTGTGCTCAGCGGACTTCTTATTCTTTTTACCCATTTTGGCTCAATGTTGAATACAGAAGGTGAGTTTTCGTTATCTTCTTTTCGTGGGGCAGAAATTATGCCTTTCCCCACACTGAATTGCCCCCCTCCAGAGCAGACTTACGTCCGTTGGCATGTTGCTTGCAAGACTGGGTTTTTTTTGCATGTAAATTTGGCAAATGTAAGTACATACAACAAGATTGATGATTCCTGTACAATTTTGATCTTCTTAGTCTAATTTGACCGAGTAACTCTAAGTTGAGCGTAACTGCCTATTATAGATCAATTTGTTTGACCGCTCACGTGCCGACGCGTCCACATGGGGTTCGCGATTGTACCAACCCATTACTCCAAACATCAAGATCGACGGCCATGACAGCAACAGGCCCCCATGACGAAGAATAACTTAGCAACTCATCTCAAATGGTTGCTAACCCAAGGGAAACCTCTCCATCCTCCTCTGGCACAACCCAGCTTTCCTGAACGCGACAATCACGCATCACAGCAATCGATTTCCCCCGCCGACGAATTCCCGGCCCTCGATGATATCCTTGAAGACGTGGAGAATGAGACCGATGGATCAATGGCTAGATTGTTACCCCAATCGGCGAGCAAGCCTCGAATGCTAAGTCGACACGACACGATCCCCGCCAGCACTCCGTCAACTACGAAGAAACGGGCGTCTCCGAAACAGTCAAGCATAGCTCGAGGTATGTGGCCGAATAAGAAAAATCTTGCTGGAACTTTTAGACTAACGCAACTTGCACGATGATTAGAGTCCTTCCGAGAACCACCATTATCATCGTACAAACTTTCCCGGCAAAAGTCTACTCCATTGCGATCAGACAGTTTCCATTCACCCGGACCTAATGACATTGAATCTATTGATTTGACAGGCGAGCTTGATCTGTCCAGAATATCCTCGGATACTATCCCAGCTGTTGAGACGCGCGGGACATGGGCAGAAGAAAGCACACCATGCGGAACTCGTGAGAAACGCGGCAAGAAGCGCAAAAGTGACGAGTACACATCCGATCTTCTTTCCCCATCGAGACATGCGACGAAAGTGCGAACTCCCTCGAAAGCGGCTCTACCTCCCGTCCCTAGAAGCATTGCATCGGAACAGCCCATAATCCCACGCCAGGCAATTCAAACAACTCAAAGAAATCCCCCAAGCGCTGCGAAACGACCTGAATCTCATTCACATGTTTCCCCACGGAGCCATCGAAAACGAGTGATTGCAGATTCAGATGATGACGATGATCTGTTTGACGATTGGGCTGGTAATGAAGATCCGGCCGACAAGATGATCCTGGATGCCGAGGAGAGTTTGTACCCAATACTGCCCGAGATGAGTCCGGCGGCGGATGAGAAAAAGATCGAGAGGAAGCCTTCGCGATTGGAATCTACGCCCAAAGCACCGCTTCCAACCGCGCAACCATCGACTCAGCCAAAGAAAAGGGCAGTTGCCAAAGACCCTATCCCGTCGACCCCTTGGTCGAAGCCGTCCAACTCACAGGAAAAGGATCCCGATCTTCTGAAGTTTTTGGCCCTTGGAAACAATGCCTTCGGGCATGCAATTTCAAAACTGAGGTCATCTCTGCAGAAGAATTCTGAGATTGTTTATCAACAGGCCATGGAGGGTCAGCCAGTACCAGAGTTGATCGCCGAGAACAAGACTCTTGTCGCTCAGATCGAGGCAATTGAATTGTTGCAAAAGCATCAAAACACGCACAAGGGCAGTGTTTCTCGCAAACAAGCCCTGAAGCAAAACCTGATACGTGTGATCTCACAGGGTCTAGACCCAACAACAATGCCAGAAGAGCTTGCACAGAGTCGGGCAGTTGAGGCTGAGTTGGAACAAACCGAAACAGAAATATGTCAACTTCTATCTAAAGCCAACATCCTCGAGTTGACACACGATTGTCCATCCGACCCTCCTCCCATGAAAAATACTCAGCCCACCTTCGAAGCCCACGCAATCACACGGGAGGCCCCTCTTTTCTCTTCTTCGCGCGCCGACTTAAATACAGAATGCCGTGGCCAACAGTGTTTGCCTCCTACAGGCTCTAGAAAAACCAAAGAGACACCTAGGCTAGATAGCTATGAAAACTCTTTTGCTAGGAACATGGCCTCCCCGCCGTTGGATTCGATGGATCTCGATGAGTTCGATTGGAATGTCAGCGACGATGAGATATTAGAGGCAGCAGAGGGCTTCAATGGTGCTCATCAGATACCCGTCCGCGAGCAAGCCAGCCAAAACCGCAAAGTTTTTGCAGAGACATCTGGCAACATCCCAAAGCCCCCCGTCCCGAAGAAGTCGCCTGGCCATAGCGCCTTCTGGTCAAACCATCCATGGTCTCAAGAAGTAAGGAAAGTTCTGAAAGATCGATTTCACCTCCGCGGGTTCCGACCCAATCAGCTTGAAGCTATTGATGCAACACTTGCTGGCAAGGATACTTTCATTCTCATGCCTACTGGAGGAGGAAAGTCGCTATGTTATCAACTACCTTCTGTGGTAACGGGCGGGCGCACCACTGGAGTGACGATTGTGATATCCCCGTTGCTCAGTCTAATGGAGGACCAGGTATCACATCTGCAAAAATTGAAAGTTAAGGCCTTTATGATTAACGGCGACACCGACCCAGAGGAAAAATCCTGGATCATGAGCCAGCTCTCAAATGCAGGTGGCGAGGGTATGGAGGTCCTGTATATCACCCCTGAGATGCTCAGTAAAAGCCAAGCCTTGATCAGAGCCCTTGAGAAGCTTCATGGAAGGAACAGACTAGCACGCCTCGTCATCGACGAGGCCCACTGTGTTAGTCAATGGGGACACGACTTCCGACCTGACTACAAAGAGCTAGGAGAGGTTCGAGCCAGATTCCCTGGTGTACCGGTCATGGCCTTGACAGCCACCGCCACTGAGAATGTCAAAGTTGATGTGATGCACAACCTCAAAATCACTGATTGTGAAGTGTTCTTGCAGAGTTTCAACCGTCCCAATCTTACCTACGAGGTACGGTCGAAGGGGAAAAACGATGAAGTTCTGGCTAGCATGGCGGAAACCATTACAAGCTCCTACCGGAACCAGTGCGGAATTATCTACTGCCTCTCGCGAAAGACGTGCGAGAAGACCGCAGAGGATCTACGGACAAAGTATCGCCTCAAGGCGCAGGCTTATCATGCAGGTATGTCAGCGACGGCAAAATCGGAAACTCAGAGGAACTGGCAGATGGGCCGAGTACATATCATCGTTGCCACCATCGCATTCGGAATGGGAATAGACAAAGGCGATGTGCGATTTGTCATGCACCACAGTATTCCAAAGAGTCTCGAGGGGTATTATCAAGAAACCGGTCGTGCCGGTCGAGACGGCAAGCGTTCTGGCTGCTATCTTTACTTCGGCTACAAAGACACAGCTACCTTGAAGCGGATGATTGATGCAGGGGATGGCAATGGTCAACAAAAAAGTCGCCAAAAACAGATGTTGCGAAATGTGGTTCAATTTTGTGAGAACCGCAGCGATTGTAGACGAGTGCAAGTCCTCGCCTATTTTGCGGAATACTTCCGCCGAGAGGATTGCAACAACACTTGCGATAACTGCAAGTCTGGTTTGGTGTTTGAACTCCATGACTTTACTGAAGAGGCAACCTGGGCCATCAAGATTGTGCGACAATTCCAGAACACAAAAGAGAAGGTGACTGTGCTCTACTGCAGTGACATACTTCGTGGAGACTGCAAACGGCCTAAAGCTCCAGAGCATCGCAAGATGCCGGGGTATGGGAAGGGATCTAATCTCGACCGTGGATCCGCCGAACGTCTATTCTACCGGCTACTGGGTGAAGACGCATTGGCTGAAGACAACGTGATCAATAAAAGTGATTTTGCTGTTCAGTATCTCGTTCTCGGCCGTCGTGCAGCAGAGTATGAGAGTGGTCAGCGACAAATGAAACTACAGGTTCGCGCCTCACCGAATAGCAAGGCTAAAGCCAAGAGCAAGCCCTCGGGTGCCGCGCAGAAGAAAAAGTCTGGTAATTCAGGCGGCGATCCTCAGTCCACCATGGTCTCTTCTCCAGTGCAAGCTGCGCAAGACCGCCGCCTTGACCGTTATCAATATACCGGTGCTCCAGCTGTACGTACCTCGGTCGATGAGGATAGTGATGGCTTTGAGCCCATTCGAACCACCGGCAAGTCTCGCCGCGCAAACACACACGAGATGGGCCCTCCAATCACCAGCGATCAGAAGTTGGATCGACTTGATCATATGCATCGTGTCGTTGTCGAGGACTTCCAAGAGCATGCCAAAATCATGCTTCAAGACGTGAGTAATCGCCGTGCTTACTGGTACGCCATCAAGAAACTGACAGTTGTTACAGCTTGTTGTTAAGAAGGGCCTTCGGTGCCAACCGTTCTCTGATCAGGTGCTACGTGACATGGGCATCTCCTTCCCCACAAGTAAATACTAGTTCTTCGATGAAATTGGAATACCAAGCTAACCACGAAATAGACCTTACTGAGCTTTCCGCGATCCCGGACATCGACCAGGATAAGGTGAAGCGCTACGGCCGGCAGATCCTGGGACTGGTTGATAATGCAAAGCGGCGCTACCTGGAAATGACGCAGGAAGCAGAGACCAGCGGCATTGTTCCGGATCCTAACCATCATAATGTGATCAATCTCAGCAGCAGCGATGAGTATAGTGATGACGACTTGTTCATGGATGAGGTTTCCACGTTCAATCTGGACAATCCTGTCCCAACCGCACCCAGCAATGCAGCTGAAAATATCACAAGCCGCTACTTCCCTCCGGCAGCATCTCCGGGGTATGACTCTGGTGACGACTGGGAATCCGGCACTGCCCCTTCGGGCTCCAAGGGTCGGAAGCGGCAGTCTTTTAGTGGGAAACGACCATCACGTCGGAAGTATGGTTCCACCGGGAGCTGGAAGGGCAAAGGCACAAGGACAAAAGCTAAAGCCGGCGATCGTCCGACAAGTCAGTCATCTGCGCCGCGGAAGAACGCCCGGGCCAAAACCCCCAAGTCAACGATCGGAATGATGCCCCTCTGAAGTTTTTGTTGTTCTTTCTCCGCCTTTTGTCGGGATGTTTATGATTGATTTGGCGTTTACGCACGCATTTCTAGGCGTTGTTTTCTCGGGGTTTTTAGGGAGTTATTCGGAGGTAGTCCATAGGTGCGGTGTTAGGTAGTATTTGACATGTTTACAAAGGGCCAGATAAAAGAAGATACACATTCATGAATCAATTATACCATTCTGTCACTCAATCATAAAAACCCTATACATTCAATTCCCTAGTGAGCGACCAAAATCAATCAAACGAAGCCGCCGTGCATCTCGAGGGTGAAACTGCGCGACCTTGGCTCTCACGAGGAACCTCGAAGACGCCGAGTCGCGCTCCAAATGAACATAGGAGTCAGCCTCCAACATAGCGTCGAGCAGACCATGCATTTCCTTCGCAGCTGCATCCCTCTTGTTTGTGGGGGCCTCGTCCGCATTGCGTTTCATAAACTTATCAATCCGCTGCTGTGATCCATCCTCCTCCCTTTCTGCTGACTCTTTCTGCTTCTTGGGCTTGCCGTGCGCCGTATAACCTGCCTTTAGCGTAGCATCCGACACCTCAAAAGCATCGCCTACAGTCGGGCCGCCCAGATCCTCAGCTGCAAGCATTGGAGCAAGTGTCTCATCAATGAATCTATCCAACGAGACTTTGAGGCTTGCGGACGTGCGGTCCAGTTCTTTATTTTGCTTTTTCTGTAGGGCGAGCTGCTCGCGTGCTACTTGGGACGGAGTCTGCTCTTCCTTTCTCGTGTTTGCATTGCGAATTCTCTGAATCCGCTCTCGCAGTCCGCTTGCGATTGATTGAGAGTCGCGTAGATTGACCTCTTCGACTCGTAGGCGCTCGCGGTCCATGGACAGCTGTTCGGCGGTCATTCTGACCGAGACCTTGCTTTCTTGGACAAGCCGTGCGGTTTCTTCTATGGCCAGAAGTGATGGCAACACTGAGTCTGTCGCTGGGAGCTCATCGTCAGACTTGAGAAGCGAGTCGTAAGCTTTCTTGGCCCGTCGGGCTTGGGAGATGCGGGCCCAGCAATCGATGCCCGTTTCTGTTAGATCAAGGGAATTGAGCTCCCGCAGCTATAACTCTTGTTAGTTGAATCGTTCTACTATAATGAGAACCTCATAACATGCCTTGTTCAATTCATCTTGCTGGCGTTTGACTTGCTCTTGAAGCCCTTGCAAGGTTGCATCTAAACGTCGCGTGTAGACATGCAATGCAGTTCCACTGAGAGGTTCTTTTGCCGACTCCTGCTCTGCTTCTTGGCGTTTTTCTGCGAATTTCTGGATCTTCTGCACGGTTTGGTCGGTGATATCCATGCTTGTTTTGGCGGAGTGACGCGAAATGCAAATGTTTCCTTCTAGAAGTAACAAAAATTCTTTTAATTAGAACTCGATTACCTTTTAGACTTGCTCTAATATGTTTGATTGAAGCCTTGAGAGGCAATCAAAATCTTGAAACACGAGATGAGATGCATCACGCCCATGCAACATTCGCGTCGACGTCATGTGACCAAGCTTCACTCTCGACTTCCCTCCCTGATCTTCAACTTCACCTCTTCTCTTTACTCACCGGGATTTCATTTCATCGCCTTCATCAATTCCCTTATTCCCGCCTTTCTTCGAACTTTCACCACGTTCTCGTCAGAAAAACTATTATCTCGTTGATTGCGAGTTTAGCCCACACCCTTGATCTCAGATTCAGACGTTATCGGAGGCTACAGTGTGGTACAGCAGGCAACGGTTTCTGGCGCTTGATATCTTACTTGCCTCATTTCATATTTCCCATCGCGTTCACCTAAGGACCCCATCTCCACTCCTTTTGCTTCCTCATTCATTTCGAGCATCTCGGCAGACCCCGTGAAGCTTCCCCGGTTGTGACAGCAAAGCCCTCTCACACTTGAAACTGCACTTCCTCCCGTCTTACATCGGCACTCCCTCAGTACCACCTTTCCTTTACAGCCTCTCCAATCTTCTCAAAGCACCAATCTCCCCTTCCGATCGCCAGCACCAGCACCTTTCGTGGGAAATTCTGGTGTAAATAAAACGATCATAAAAAGAAGAACGCAGATTCTATTCTTGACACCTTCCGATTTCACTTGTAAGTGAAAACAAACAGCAGCACAGACTATCCAAGATGTCGGCTTCTCCATCCAACCTTCAATCGACCAAGCGTCCTCTCGAGGACCCTTCGTCGCCGTCCGGCCCCAATGACCAGCCTGAGGCCAAGCGCCCGGCGCTGGACAAAGTAGTCAAGAGCGATGCCGATGCCGAGGCGGAAACAGATGTATCCAGTAGCCAGGTTCCTACTGTCGAGGGTGTCAAGGATACCCAGGGTGATACCGTGGTTCCCGATGCGCCCAATGGCAAGGGTCTCCCTGTCGACACCCAACCCATCCAATCAACAGCTTCCCAGGCCGACCGAGCAGGCTCTGACCAACCCCCCCAGGACGAGTCGAGCTGGGTTCATATTCGTGCGGTGATCTCTAGCCCGGAGGCCGCTACCGTGATTGGAAAGGGAGGTGAGAACGTGTCCCAGATTCGTCGTCTGTCCGGTGCCAAGTGCACTGTCAGTGATTATTCTCGAGGTGCAGTAGAGCGTATCCTGACCGTCAGCGGTCCCCAGGACGCTGCTGCTAAGGTAGGTTCTTTTCCATTGAATAATGGTTTGTTATGAATATCCGATTGCTAATGGCAAACATCAGGCGTTTGGTTTAATCATCCGTACCCTTAACAACGAACCTCTAGAGGCTGCTTCTACTGCACAATCCAAGACGTACCCTCTTCGTTTGCTAATTCCCCACATTCTAATTGGCTCCATCATCGGCAAAGGTGGCAGCCGCATTCGTGAGATCCAGGAGGCTTCCGGCGCCCGCCTGAACGCCTCGGATGCTTGTCTCCCCTTGTCCACAGAACGCTCCCTTGTCATCCTCGGTGTTGCAGATGCCGTCCACATTGCCACCTACTATGTCGCTGTTACCTTGGTGGAGCAGCTGTCTGAACGTTACGGCGGTCCCGCGGCTTCGGCATATGCCACTCGCAGCGGCGGTCCTGCCGGTGCTGTCCCTGGAGGTATGCAGGTTGTTCCCTACGTTCCTCAGCCTGCCGGCGGTCAATACGGCCACCCCGAGACTTTCAAGCGTCACCACCCTCACCCCAACCGTGCCGGTGGTGGTGCATATGGTGTTCCCTACCTGCACGGCCAGCCAGCTCCTGCTCCTGTTCCCCAGACCCCAATGCATTTCCCTGCTGCTCCCCAGGCCCCTTACGGCGGTGCAGGTCCCCACCAACCCGCTCCCTTCGTCGGCGGTCCCCAGCAACCGACTCCTGGCCGTGGCCCCCCAACAGCCCCTGCTCCTGTCGGCGCTGCCATGCCCGGTCAGCCACTGACCCAGCAGATCTACATCCCCAACGACATGGTTGGCGCCATCATCGGCAAGGGTGGTGCTAAAATTAACGAGATTCGTCACCTCAGCGGCAGTGTGATCAAGATCAACGAACCCCAGGAGAGCAGCAACGAGCGCTTGGTTACTATCACTGGTACCGCGGAGTGCAACCAGATGGCTCTTTACATGCTCTATTCCCGACTCGGTTGGTCTTCCCCTTCCCCAGGTTTCCCAGGTCCCCCAGGAGAAACTTCTTGTGCCCAGGTTCTAATGGATGGATCAGAGAGTGAAAAACACCGAATTTAAGCCTTGCAGCACAACCTACGCCTGCTACAAGAGTCCTATTGCAGGGTTATGCCCAAAAGTCTACGGTGGTTAATGAAGTCTCTTTTTCTTTGCCTTCGATTTCTCTCAGGGTGTTGTTCTTTTTTTTCCTTTTCTTACTTTCTTGTTGTATCTTATTCCAAGGCGTGTGATTTGATTTTCTGCCTTCCTAATAACAATTCCCGCAATTATCCCTTGAATCAAGTAGCCCTTTTCTTTTTTCCACTACCTGCTCTAATTACCACCGAGATATCCTATGATCCATGCAACACACTCAAACTACATCCAAGTCCCCAACACTAATCCACGGCACCTCTCTCTCCATCATTTCTTTCTCTCTCTTTCTCCCTTTCCGCCCTTATTCCTCCTCCGCTGGAATGCTTAACCCTCAATCTTTTGAAAACTAACATGTTTTATCTCCAACCCAGGAATAGGCGGTAGCATCTTCTCCCTCAGAGGCGCAATACTCTGAACGAACTTCTCTGTCTCCTTGGCCTTGAGATGCGCCTCTACATTTTCCCAGCCCACGGCAAGAAGGTGCGCGAAAGCCTGCCCACTCGGACTCTTCTCGTGCGGCAGCTTACTTGGCCGGTCGATGTGTCCCATCGACCACGACCGTGGCCCCGCTGACTGTGGTAGCTGCTCGACCAGCGTGGTGCGGAAGCTGATCAAGTCCGCGTTGATCTGCCTTACTGCTAGCACGTCCAGGTCGCTTGGGAATGACAGCATGCACAGCTCAGTCACGGGATTTTTGGTTAGGGTTTCTGTGCAAGAGAGTGGTGGGCTGAACGTGACGTGGAGCGTTGACGGTGGCTGGGAATTCTCTGGGGCCAGGAATGGCTCGAGGAGGTGTATGTTTATTGTGCTACGGGGGTCGGTCCAGTCTGTTGATTTTGTTAGACCCGTAGGTTGTAGGTTTATAAAGGTATAGGTAAATATTGGGTATATCGTAGTCTGAGAGTTGTTTTAGGGGGTTTGCTGGACTCACCTATAACCCACACAATGGTGTCTTTGTCTTCGGCTGTCCGTCCCCAGGCTGAATGCTCATGGCCGCTTTGATGTTGGGTCGCGCGGAAGATCTTCAGTAGAGCCTCGCCTTCTTCGTTGGCCGGGTCTTCGGGCTGGACGGAAGATTTGACGCGGAAGAAGACAACCTGACTAACGGTTTGAGACATGTTGGGTGGATGTTTCACAATATGATGTGGATGGGAGGGACTTTGGAGTATCAAAATACCGATGGCTGATGTCACGGGCACATGATGTCACCCTTGGACTATAAAATCCCAACTAGGAAATGGACACTGGCACCTTCAGTAGTCAATTATTTCCCCTTTTCTCCCATCTCCAGATATCTTCTCTTCTCATCTTCTCCTATCCTCGCCTCTTTGGCATCATACAGTCATACACTCTAATATACTGGTTATCTATCTCATTCCGTGATAAAGGAACCCGACTGCTCTCATTTGCCATCTTTTCAGGCTAGATTGTGCACCCCAGCTTCACAAATGAGCCAATCAAATGGATAGCGTTATGGGAAGATGTGTTTATCCTCCTGATGGTACAGTTCATAGTTCTTATAATCTTGGTCATGTCCGAAACCGATATTATGGATCATGTCATACATATTTCTCACCATTAGTTGCGGACACTGATGAACCCCCAAATTCGACGATTGCCACATCGCTATCGCCTTGCCCGAGCATGTCTTCTGAGTTAATCTGGTTCCTCGAAATCGAATCCTCGTATTGGTTGATTTTTTTAGAAAGGCAAATAAGATGTGGTATTATGCTAGGCAAGATAAAAACAAATAAACAAAAGAACTCAGAAAGATCACGAATAAATTCAGCCTTTTTTTTGCGCAACATACAGATTGGCATTTCCAGGAACAGTTGCAGAAATATGAATGGCTACGCATAGCCTCCTCACTAAGGCAATCTCCTCGAACCATGGGGTAAGTGCCACAAAGCCAGATGTGCCTTGCACAATTGAACCATGAAGTACCATGTTGAAATGAAACGCCGTAAGATCAGACACAAATACAGCAAGGAAATTGTTTCCAGTGTCATTGCATACTAAGAGAGGCCGTGTCAAATTTTCGTTGCCAGGTAGCCTAGTCGGGGCATAAATCAAAAAAAGGGAAATTTTTGGCACAGACTGGATCATTTGCTAGGACTAATAGTCATGAAAATACGACATATGATTAGCCCAAGACCACTCATGATATCATATGGGGTGATATGATATTTGTCTGGAGTTGATGTCGCTGGATCAGTTCCTTGATTTTTACGGTCTAGAATAATATTAGTATGAGCCTGTATAAGATGTAACCAATGGGTTGATGGAGACTAAATAACATACCTCACACCATTTCATCGCTGTTTAAGGAACCGACTGATCTTCCCACGGGTTTTTCTCGACCCGTTGTCCCTCGGCAAGGTAGGCCGGGGGATCACCTTGTTGCCATGGTCCAAGCTCACCAAGGCAAATGAGAGCCTCAACTTCAACTCGCTGGACTTCTCCAAATTCGGTTTGTAGAAACCCCTTGAGCTGCTTCACTCGTTCTGCGGGCTGGAGAATGTATGGGCATCGAACACCTTGGCCTGCTTGTGCTCTAAGGCCTTCTTCAAGTTGGCATTCAAGTGTTGGCGACGCGACTTCTTGGCCTTGTATTGGATGGCATCTTCTTGCGGGAGTGCAGGCCCGCCAGCACCCTCCACGCTGCGGAGACGGCTCTGTCTCACTGAGCCATTGATGCTGGCCCGGAAGTTGAGACCGCGCGAAACGGAATCGGGAGTGTGATAGGCGCTACCGTCAATCGAGCCCCGAGACCCAGGAGTCATGGGAATACGACCAGCAACATTCTTGCGAGGAGTAGAGAAAGGGGAGGCCTCGCGGCTTGGGGGTCCTGTGGGAGCAATGTCCACGCCGAGCTTGCGCATCTGTGCCTCGAGAACATCGATGTCTGTGCTCTTTCCCTCGGCCATGCTCATCATTGTAGCAATGGTCTTGGTGACAGCCTCGACGGTTGGCCGGTTCCTGCCTGTGCCATTTGCCTGCGGAACATCTGCGATTTTGGCACGTAGGAGGGAGACTGCTTGTTCAAGGGCGGCCATCTTAACCTGGATATTCGTGAATGTGGTGCGTAGATCATGCTGGAGTGCGCCTTGTTCGGCAGAAAGGGGTGCTTCGAGAATAGCACTGACGGCGGTGTGTGCGTCAAGAGTCTTGCGGATGCTTGCGAACTGGCCTCGCAGGGTGACAACCTGCTTTGTGAGCAGGTCTCGGCATGCATCGAGCTTCTCATCCACTCCCTGCACCCGCTGGTTGTCCAGTGATTGCACAATTGAAGCAATCAGCTCTTCAAACCTCTCAATGTCCTTCAAGGTCATCTTCGTGTCGAGAATGTCAGCGGGTTGATCGCTGTTAAGGACCATCACCCAATCATCAATATCAGAGGGTTTCTTGGGCTGCTGGTGTAGAAGGAATCCCGCCATTGACCTAGCGTTTATTCCCAGTGTATCTACCATAGAGTTGATATCACGGTAGAGTCGTTCGACCTGGCCGGCAATACCTGGCTTCGCAGTCTCGCCCATATAGTTTTGGTGAGGCAAGAATGGATCGAGGGTATCAACAGGCTCAACGGGCTGAGCCAGTTCATCGCGAAGTCTGTCATCCTCATCGTCGTCTGACAAAGATAGAACATCATCTTCCTGGAGTTGAGCTGCTGCATGTGCGCGTGCTTGCTTCTCTTGCTCCTCGCGGGCAACATCGCTAGCCTTTCTCAAGTGGCCATCACGCTGGGCAATATGGGTAAGAGATGCTTTGCGCGAGTGCAACGCGCCTGTGGACCCCTTACGGGTATGTGGCTTTTCGGAGAATAACACGTTCTTTTTCCCTCCGACCCGAACCGGACTCGGTGACCGGTAGGGCTCACGATTAGCTTGGGCAATAGGGCCCGGGGGAGGAAGCAATGGCTGCTTAGAGATCTCCCCAAATAGCTGCCGGGGAAGTCGACCTTTATCATCTGCGTTTCGAGCAGGGCTGGTAAAGAATCCTCCGGTGGAGCTTTGTTCGGAAACAGCACCAAACGAGCTCTGAGCTGATTGCTTGGATTTGGCGAAAAATGCTTCGTCGTGTGTGATTTCCTCGCCGCTGTCACTGAAGTCTGACTCGTCTGCGGCCTCGGAATCTCCATCAGAGATACCGGATTCATCGGATTCATCCGGAATTGGAACTGCCTCCTCGAAAGATTTAGTCTTTGGCTTTGCGGTGAAGTCAGGTGGGAGAGGTGCGTCCTCGGGGACAACCGCAGCTACCGACTTCTTGGGCTTTGTTAGGAAGTCTGGAGGAAGGGGGGCGTCGTCAGTCTTAGGTGCAGACTTCTTCTGAGTGAGGAAGTCAGGGGGGAGTGGAGCGTCATCCGTCTTCGGAACAGTCTTTTTGGTGAGGAAATCGGGAGGAAGAGGAGCGTCGTCCGTTTTCGGAACAATCTTTTTGGTGAGGAAATCGGGAGGAAGAGGAGCGTCGTCCGTCGTGGGTGTAGACTTCTTGGGAAGGAAATCAGGCGGTAGAGGGGCGTCATCTTCAGGTTTCGGTGAAGGCTTCTTCGCCTTGGTGAAATCAGGGGGAAGCGGGGCATCCTCAGCGGAACACTTTGAGGAAGAAGCAGAAGTGTCTCCAGCCGCATAACTAGCCCGGGTGATAGGATCTGGTGGCAATGGCGCCTCCACATCGATACTTGATGTGTTAGGCCAATTCTTCTTGGGGGTAACGGTCTTATCAGATAGTGCTGACAATGGGCTGGTCACGCGGTTTTTGTCGGCAGTAGTGCCAAACATCGAGAATGCTGGCTTAGTGTTCTCGGCCGGAGTCTTTGTCTTTGAAAACTGCGTCTTAGAGCTGAACATTGACGTGGGAGTCTGTGAAGCAGGCTTGCTTGCCCCGCCGAAAATTGAAAATGTCTCCTTATTCACAGGCTCGATATCTTCAGTGTCATCCATTGATTCACTCGGCGAGGAGCTTCCTTTGCGGGGCGTTGAAACCATCTCGTCAAAGGAGCCACCAAATGAGAACGCCCCGGAAGAAGGCTTGTCTGTTTTTGGCAAATCGTTGGCAGCCGAACCATCGCCCTTGAAGGTAGACTTGAGCTCAAAGCCACCTTGCGCGGCGCCAAAGGGATTTTTAACCTCACTGGACGCTGGAGGTGGGAACGAGGTCGGGACTTGAGGCTTTGCTCCAAAGGGCGAGGCAGAGCTCTTGGCGAAAGCACTGTCACCAGCGGAGGCTTTTGCGAATGGCGACCCTTTTGATGGCGTTGCCGCGAATGATGACTCGCCTGCCGGCTTTGCTGCGAATGGTGACTCGCTCGGCTTCGCTGTTGCAAACCCACTAAAGCCGCCTCCCCCAGAGAAGGAGCTGAAGCCACCACCGGATGCTACAGCTTTGGCCCCGAATGGGTTTGCCGGAGAGCTAGACTGTCCAAATCCAGACTTCCCGAACTGTGGCTGCCCAGGGGTACTGGGGGTGCCGAATGATGCGCCGGGCTGAGAGGGGGTCCCAAAAGCGGGAGCAGGGGCCGGGGATGATGTATTTCCAAAGGCTGGGGAAGGACTTCCCCCAAGCCGGGACGGAGTGCCAAATGCTGGAGCACTTTGTTTCCCAAAGGCAGTCGCGCCCATAGTTGAAGCTCCCATGGCTGATGGGCTACCAAAGGCAGGAGCTCCCGCCGGCTTTCCGAAAGCTGGCTTTCCAAATGGCGATGGAGCTCCAAACGCTGACTGGCCAAACGCAGGTTGCTGTGTAGGGGCTGGGGCCGTGGTTTGAGCTACGGCCTGTGGCTGAGAGGGAGCTTGAGTTGCCTGACCAGAAGAAACCAAGCCCGAATACGGGATGTTTTGGCGAATGGAATCAGCGTAAACAAACCACCAAGACGAAATGATACCATCATTGTTCAAAAGAAGAACCCCAGGAAGAGGTGTCGAGCTCTCCAAGATATCGGAACCCGGAAGCGGTGCCACGACATTTCCCGTGGCTGACAGGTTTTGAGCCAGGCCAATGACTGATGTCTCATCTCCAGAGTCCTTCAACGGGACACTGGCACGTTTGGTGTCGTCGCTTACTTCTGTGGTCATGAACTGGCCAACATGAGATTTGGTTCGCTCATCGTTGGCCAGAGGTTGCTCAGATCGCGTGATGAGTCCGAGATCAGTTGATGCAGTTGATGCGACGATCAAGACATCTTTCAAGTGGGGCTTGTAATCTCTAATTCTGGTGATAAATTGGAATGCGGGACCACGGTTCAGCATAAAGCCCATAGTCGAGCATACTTCTGGCAATTTCTGAATGAGGAACGGTGCCTGCTTGCGACGGGTTATGATGTAGTATGAAGAAGCTGGGTTCATTCCCATATCATCCTGTGCAACATTGGGTGTGTATGTCACAAAGAAAACATCGTTTTCAAGCCATGCGATTGATGAAACTGTATAATCATAAGTAAAAACACATCTTTCATTGGTTCTGAGAATTGTTTGAAACTTACTGTGGCAATCTCCCTCCAAATCAGATGGCCGAGGAACATCAGCCTTCTTGGTTCCATCTGGAGTCATCTGGTATCCGGTGCCATCGGCCAATCCAGCAACAAGCTGCTTTCCTTTGTTGCTCCATGAAGCACAGCTGACACCATCCTTGAGAATTGGGCCATTAGGTCCGGGAAGTAGACTCCCAGCATTGAGATCGGCGATAAGAAGCTCGCCGTTAACGGTGACCAGCGCGACGAGTGTCGAGGAAGGGTCGGGGTTTGGTGTAAGTGCTCGTAGCGACACGCCATTTGTAGGAATTGAAGCCGCTAGCTGCGCATTGCCTTGTGTGAGGGCATTCGTATCGAAGACCGAGATTGTGGAGCCATTCTCCGTGGCGAGAATCAACCCATTGTCGCCCGGTGTGAATGCCACATGAGTGGGACGAGAAGGAAGGGGGATTGTGGCGATAGGTTGGAATGGCTTCGTTTTCTCCATATCTTCTCCAGCTGGCGCCTCGATGGACTTTCTGACGGCATCAGTGGTGCTGATTACCAGCGCATCTGGGCCAGCGCCAACAACGAGGCCTTTGGTGTGCGCGACAGCCAGAAGTGAGGAAGTAGGAGCAGGAAGCGCGTTGTCGGGCCATGCCGTTGGGAGGAAGCGGATATTTGCATCCCCGGAGACGCCTTTGAAACCGACTTCCTGTAGCTACGTTAGAGAGGATCATGGCGAGTGAGAGTTGTGGCGGGATGGACATACATCGGTAAAGACATCGGGAAGCTCTGAACCAAGCTCCGCAGAGGCGCTTCCCCCAGCGGGGTTGGACGCACCGAAGTTGAAAGCCATTCTAAGCTTTTCGGAATTGAATTTCCCAGAAGGAGAACGTGTGCTTTCGCTTAGAGGAGAGCTATGTCTGAGAGCATTAGGTGAAGGTGAGTTGGGAGGTGTAGAGAGCGAGCGTCGATGGAGTGACTGAGGACTCCGGGAGAAGAGGTTGAGAGTTTGCGAGAAAATCTTGAGGTTGCGCGGCTTCGCAGGAATGAGAAGAGAAGCAAAGAATAAAAGGTACGCAACGCGTATCGCCGATGCGCAGAAGGTTGAAGAAAGAGAAGTCAAAAGACTACATAGAAATTAATGTCCGGGCAAAAACACCTTGTTTCTGCCTGATAATTCAGGCGCTAACTTAGGCTGCGGGAGCTTCGTCACTCCAAACAGCTCACTTCCTCTTCACTTCCATCTCCAGCTTCCTACCCCATTCGTCCATCCATCCTTCTTGAACTCCCCACACATTCGAATTCTGCTTTGGTTTCTTCTTATACCTGCTTTCTATCTCGATAATTAGTTTAGCTGGTCCCGAACACCAGCGTTGTCACGATGCCGGGCTTCGACTTCACAAATTACAACCGCAATGCGGCGCTTCACGCTAGGGGTGTTCCCCTTCCCAAGGCCACAAGTACCGGTACAACAATTGTGGGCTGTATCTACGATAAGGGTGTTGTGGTACGGTCCCCAGCGATGCGAGAAGATCCATACGAGCTATGACCCAGGAGCTGACTCGAATTGCCATTACAGATTGCAGCAGACACCCGAGCTACCAGCGGTCCTATAGTAGCAGACAAGGTAAAAACACACCGATCAGACCATGTGCATTCTTCTGTTAGAAGGTATCTGACGTTCTTTGTCTCTAGAACTGCGAGAAGCTACACTACATCGCGCCGAAGATCTGGTGTGCTGGAGCCGGTACCGCCGCCGATACCGAATTCACCACGGCACTCATCAGCTCCAACGTCGAACTGCACTCGCTATCAACGGGCCGCGACCCCCGTGTGATCACCTGTATGACGATGCTCAAGCAGCACCTCTTCCGGTACCAGGGCCACATCGGAGCGTACCTTGTTGTTGCAGGCGTGGACCCGACCGGCACGGGACTGTACACTGTGCACGCACACGGATCGACAGACAAGCTGCCGTACGTGACGATGGGATCTGGATCGCTGGCTGCGATGTCGGTGTTTGAGTCGACCTGGCAACCAGACCTGGACCGACAGGGTGCCATCGACATCTGCGCCGAGGCAATCAAGGCCGGTATCTTCAACGATCTGGGCTCTGGTAGCAATGTCGACGTGTGTGTTATCGAGAAGGATCAGCCCACCCAGCTGCTCCGCAACTACATGAAGCCCAACGAGCGCCCGCAGAAGGAGCGCAACTACCGCTTCCCCCGTGGTACTACTGCTTATTTGGACCAGAGGGTGATCAGTAAGGAAGATATGAAGAAATATGTCACGATCGAAACTCTGTCCGGTGATGATAAACTTGCTACTGGGGACAGCATGGAAGTTGACACTTAGATTTTCTTGGAGATGCACTGGCCAGTCTTCTTGGATTGATTTAATGTACGCATGGGTTTCTTCCGTCTCACTATGTTTTCTGTACGATCGTACTTCGGCCAAGACCGCGAACGTACTTGTTAGAGTAGGTATGGCCATGACAGGAAATTGGGTACTTCAAAAACTTGATGTGCCTCTCATGTAAATTGTATGCTCATCTCAACACTCTCTGGACAAGGTAATATTGAAGTAGGGGTATCGTATCGCTCTATTTTATAATTTTTTCCTGTGTAAACAAACATCTATCCACACATGTTGTACCACACACATCTACTACCAGCCAGGCCTCGATTCACCAATCTGAGGCAGAACAGAGAGCTCTTCAACAACCTCGGAGCTTTCAAACTTGCCGACAATCCAAAGAATGTACTCATACTGAGTAGCCGAGATGCGGCGACCGTCACGACGGTACCGGACAACACCAGCATGATACATAGCCCGCACGAACTCTGGGTCCACGGGCCCGCCGTGTCTGCGAAGATATCCGTAAAGCCAGTGAACCATATGGAAAGACTGGCACGGAGTCAAGTGCTTGCAGCAGGAAATAGCAACAGCCAGCTGGTTTATGAGGTCAACCGCGGCATGGGGATCGGGGCATCGGCTGGTCCGTGGGCCTGGGTGGTATCGCACGATGACCTTTTCATCGGGGTGTGGAATGGGCTGCCAGGCTTTGTGGAGGCTGACCTTAAATGGAGTATTGTTGTTGAGAAGTCTGAGAATGGGCCAGATGTTCTTTGAGTCCCCTGATCGGACAACATTCAGGATTTCTTCAACTGTCGCCGGGTCTGTGAGATTCATGCGGTGGAACATCTGGTCGAATGTGGTGTGGAAAAGTCTTTGTATTCCCTTGTATATGGATGGGGTTGTCCACACTTCTGCCAGGGAGAGCTGGGTAGTTTCGAGTCGTTCGAGTGTTTTGCGGGTGGTTTTGGTAATGGAAGTTTTGCCCTTTTTGTTGAGGGCTAGGAGCAGAAGGCTGTTGTATGGGAGATCGAGGTCATGAATTTCTCGCATGAAGTCCGAGAAAAATAATCCGCTGGTATCTTGTATCATCGTTTCGTATAGATTGAGCAGCGAGCAGATCGGTTGATCTGTTGCTCTTGCACTCTGGTTGTACATGGGCCCAGTAGATCGACCAAGCGTTCGTAGAAGCCAGAGTCGCAAAATGATCTGCCGTTGAGTCGAATGACTCAGAGCGGCATGCTTGATTTGTGTTTGAACACATGGGAGAGGGAAATCGAACCAGACCTGTGACTTGGCAACGGTCGAAATGACTTCGGCATTCGAGAGGCAATCCCGCCATCTTTCAAGCAATTGGTTTCTGGAGACCCTGTCTGCTGAAGACGATGCCAATGCCTCTGTCACACGAATGACACAGTCCGCCGCACTATTAACATCAAGCTGGCTGAAGATCTTGTCTGGAAACGGCAAGTTTGTCTCCGAATCGGCTTCCATAGTTTCCAACCAAGCTTGAACCAAAGTAGAAGGCCACTGGCTGCGACTGTCTGCATCATGGGTTTCGACGATGAGTTCCTCGGCAAAACGAAAGCTGTGAGTACGCAAGAGCTCTCCAAGCCAAGCATCAACAATGCTTCGGTCCAGATCGCGATACCCGAGAATGTTACAGCACCCAATAGCGCTCCACATCGCCCGGTAGTGCTTCAACAAAGCTTTATGGTCCCATGACCCCAGAGTCTTGTTTCGTTCGACGATAATATTCGGTAAAGCGGTAATGATCAGACAGATCTCATCGGTGGAAATCAACCCCAACTCTAATGCCCGATTGATTGCATTCAAAACAGCAGTTCGTTTACCGCGTTTCGTTTTTGTGCGAACAAAGATTTCGACAGCTGCAGCGTAATTCCCTGATCCCCGGGTGTTCAGGAACGGATCATCCAAGAACGCAATTGCTTCTGTGAGGTCTGGGTCTGAACGAGCAAGTAACCGCTCGAATATCTGCCGGCTGTATCGCGGTTCCCGGTGAAGGTCAATTCTCAACCGACGAGTGAAGTCCCTTGCATCTTCAATGCCCCAATTGTTCCCATCCAAGAATGCCTCGAGCATTTGTTCACGCGTAGTTTGATCCGCCTTGGTGAGGTACGACGAAGGAGAATGAGTAGTTGGAAATTCGATGGGTTCGGGTCCAGCCTCCGGGTTCTGGTCGGAGAAAGAGAAAAGGACTTCAGGAGGACGCAAAGAATGATTAGCCAAACCTAAAAAGAACAATTAGCAGATAATCATAGGCTTTTGCGTGTCTTGTCACACATACTCTGGGTTTCGAATGGCGCTCTCTGCCACGGATGGTCGGACCATTTCATGTGTTCCCTCCCATTGCGACCAAACAGACACGCGATATCTTCAGCCGGACCTCCCCCTATGCTCGCCAGAGCAGTGTTTCTTCGCTTTGCTAGGCGTCGGCGTGCTTCCAATGGCCCGGGAACGCAGCTCCCATGGCGCCGTTGGCCGTTGGCGAAGCGACGAAACGTGGCTGCGAGTAGGTCATCGCTGATCCAGGGATGGTCAAGTGTTGCAGTTGCTGGTGGCTTTAGAGCATGCCGGTAGGCATGTCTGCCGAAAGACATGGGATTCGCTATGGCATGTGCAGGCCGATTGCTGTCTAAGGCTAGTCGCAAGCACAGGGAATCAACTTTCGCATGGCAGCTTTCCGATTCTTGGCGTGATGACTAATTCCCGCATCGCTCCACGTGAGCCCGCTGGAGTCAACGGGCCAATCTTTGGACTTCCATTATCACCTGTCTACATTTGTAGCAGTGTGTTACTACCGGATTATAAGCCGCGGATCTGAATTTCCCGGTCGGGGTGCTGCCACTTTATGCTCAGGATCCTGCTCACTGGTGATTACTCCGTCACCACTCAATTGCACACCTAGTAAGCAGTCTGATCATGGATACTCAGGATGCTCAAGGTATGGTGATGCTACTTAGATAGAACATTTAGTTCCCCTGGCATCAACACAGCCACAGTGTGATGCAATATAGCTAGACGAAAGAGATATGGTATCTGGTAATGTCTCACACATCAGTATAGTGACCGAACGAGTTATCAACTGTGCAATAGTGTTGAAACCGAGACTTCACTCTAGAGGTCAAGCATCCCCGTCCAAACGCCCCTTCTCTGGCTGGTGGCCCAGCTGACGTGATCCATCTTAGATATAGCGAACGCCCAATTAACACAGATCCCGTCAGCCCGATTCACTGCTAGGTTTCAAGGACATGCTGTAGAGTACGCAGGGGAAAGTTGAAAAAATGATACCAGTTTCGAAAGTCCCGTACGGCCAGGTCTCTATGGCATGAAAGGGATTTCTTTTCGGAATTGTACCTAGTAACTAGGTATTCTCGATGTCCGTGCGGATTTTCGGCTACAATTGGGCACGTCTGCAGCCGCGCATCGCAGTTGGGCACGGCAACAGGCTAAACTTTGGCTATCCTTTGCCTTAGGCCGAAGAAACTATACCAGCCAAGCCATTATTCGAAAATAGTCATTCGCCAACTACAAAGGAATTACTTCGCTAAAGAGGCAGGTATATCCACCTGTTGACCATCACGAGTTGGATATCAGGGGAAGGCTGTGAGGCTTATATGCTGTACAGCCCAAAGGCTCAGCCCATCGAGTCGGAGATATAGCCCATTTATGCCCTTCAAAATTCAGAATTCAATTACTCTGCATTACCGGACAGTGTCTCATTCCCCACAATAAACCCTAAACACCCTCAATTTGAGACACCAAGGAAGAAATGGTACTAGATCCTGGTACAAGTCTTGCGGTCGTGAGTTTCGTTATTCAATTTGTGGATACCGGATGCAAGTTATTCTCAAAGACCCGGGAATTTTATAAGTCGACAACGGGGGCTTTGGCAGATGACCTTGAACTCCAGTCAATTGCTCGGCAGCTGGATGAATTGGCTGGAAGTGCCCGCTTTCTTCCCAGTTTGTCTGATAACCCGGGAACTTCTCGTGGAGAGAAGCTCTTGTTGGAGATTTCTCAGGGATGTAAAGAACAGGCGAAAAAGCTAGACGACCTTCTGCGCCCTATGAGGACTTCTGTCGCCAGTTCTGCACTTCCGTCATTCAAAACAAAAGATGAAAGCACCAAACCCAGTGTATCGGAGGCAGTTCGGGTCTCTTTCCGTCGAATGAAAAATTCGGGAGAGATTGACCGGATTGCAAAAAGACTCCATACCTATGGACAACAATTGAGCACTTGCTTGACAATGATATTTTGTGATCAAAATTCGGCGATATGCAAGTCTATGCAGGAGTTGTATGGGTCAAATTCGATATCCACTCAGACTTCAGTGTCGAAGGAAACCAACGAAGAGGTGCAAAAACAGCTGAAGAGTATCAGCAAGGCAGTAAACGGTGTGCGAGATTATCTCGCTGAGAATGAGGGTCTTATGTCCATGTTTCGACTTGGCACACCCAAAGCCGATGAGTTGGGCGAAACCCTGTCGAGTTTGCACGGTTGGCTAAAAGCCAGTGAGAAAGTGTCAAAACAGACCAGACTGCTGGACAGTCTTTCATACCGGGCAATTGAAGAGAGACAATCACAAATTCGGGAGTCGTATGCGCAAACCTTCGAATGGGTGTTTGATACGCAGCTTCCACCAAATAATTCATCTCAATGCTCCATACTAGAGTGGCAAAAGACTGGAAATGGTATCTATTGGGTTTCAGGAAAAGCTGGATCGGGGAAATCGACTTTGATGAAGTTCCTCAGCAGCCACAAACTGACCCGCACCGCTTTGCGTTCATGGGCCGGAAATGATCAGTTGGTCACGGCCAGCTTCTTCTTTTGGAACTCCGGGACTACTCTCCAAAAGTCTCAAGAGGGCCTTCTTCGGTCACTTCTTCATGAGATTCTTCAGAAACATCCTATACTGATCGAGGAGGTTTTCCCATCCGAATCGCACGAGGAGATTGAAAAGTCGACTAACGACACATTCACGAACATGTGGTCACGCACACGGTTGATTGATGCTTTCTTTCGACTAGCAAGTAGTAAAATCTCTTCATTCAAATTCTGCTTCTTCATCGACGGACTTGACGAATACCACGGAGATCATGTTGAGCTAGTGAATTTACTGTGCGAACTGGTCCGCTGCAACCAAAATGTTAAACTTGTCGTCTCTAGTCGGCCATGGAATGCATTTCAAGTTGCCTTTGGAGATGGGAAGTATTCTTCTCTGCCTCTGGAAGATCTCACCAAAAACGACATTTCCCTGTATGTGCAAGCCAAGCTTGGAGAGCATGACACATACCGCAAGTATATTTCCGAGGACAGCCTTCGAGGAATAGATCTTGTTCATGAAGTTGTGAGCAAAGCCAATGGTGTTTTTCTCTGGGTCTATCTAGTTGTTCGCTCTTTACAACGTGGATTGGATAATGAAGATCGGCTCACTGACTTGCATAGAAGACTTCAAGCGATTCCAACGGATTTGGAAGCCTACTTTCGCCATATGCTCGAGAACATAGATCCGTTATACAAACTCGATGCAGCAAAATGCTTTGATATTGCTCTCCAATCAAGGAGAGCTCTAACTTTGTTGACTTTCTCTTTTCTTGACGAAGAAGATCCTGTCAACATGGCTCTTGCTTCACCTATCAAGCCCTTGAAATTGAGTGAAATAAAATCCCGACATCGAGCAATGGCCAAACGCATCAATGCCCGATGCCAGGATCTCCTCGAGATTACTACCGAAGAGCCAAGTTCTGCTTCCTCAAACACGCGAGAGGCGCTCCTTCGACGGCCTGGGGATGAAAGGGCGTACATCTCTAATGCGAATGGCGATTTCCCGGCACCAAAAGACTTTCAACGTTATCGCGTTGACTTTCTGCATCGTACTGTTCGGGATTTTCTCTGTGCTGCTGAAATGCGCGAAGTTTTCTCTAGTCGTCTGCCGACCTCTTTCGATTCGGTGACATGGCTATGCGCGTCATTCACACACCAACTGAAAGCGATTCCTGGCGAAAAAAGATCTCCAAATTTTGATACTCTGTTCGTGACTCTGTTCGATAACGTCATGGACTTTTCCCGCGAATCAGAGGTTCGGGGACACGACCCAAGGCCCCAGACCGACCTACTCGATGAACTAGAGCGCGTCTGTGCCACCTTTCATGCAAAGCTTGGGCCTAAATTCCTCGATCTCTTCTTGTACCCTCAAAATTTCAACGCTGTGTCGCGTTGGCGCAATAAATTCGAGGAGTGCTTCCTGGAAATTTGTGTTAGAAAGGATCTTGTGATGTATGTGCAAGAGAGGCTCGGGGACGGACCCAAAACGCAAAATTGTGACCGAATCAGCGCACTTCTACTTTGTGCACTATTTCCTCACACTATGCAAAAGCCAGTGAACGGAAACTTCGAAGTTCCAAACCCCAAAATGATACAACTACTCCTTGACAGAGGGGCAAACCCAAACTGGATTGGACATACTCAAAACGAAAGCACGTGGCTATGCTTTATCCAGTATCTTGCACAATCATGGAACAACACAGACATATGCAGCCATATAGTGCTGCTGAAGATCATAAAGCGGCTCCTAGACCATGGTGCTACTATTTCCAGTGACCGAGGACCAAAGGCTGCTTGGGTTGACTGCCTCATAATGCATGGGGAAAATTGGGAGTATTGTGTTGACTCCGAGGAGTTCCAGACACTGCTTTGTGAGCTAATTGAGATAACGGTTGCCCGTGTCGATGTCAACATTTGCTACAAGGGCTGCACCATCTGGGGTCATTTCGTCAACAACTTACCCAGAAGGATACCGCGAAGGACTAAGATTCGTGTTCTTCGAACAGTAGAGGCATTTTTAAGGAATGGGGCAGACCCTTATTTTGACTATTCGATTCTTCTTGTTCGATACAAGCCGATGTCCAAACAGCGGGGAGAACAGCCTATTGGATCTGAGCTTCTACAGAATTTTACCAGCTCCGAGCTAATTGCTAGTGGCATGCCGCGTGATTCTATTCCTAATTTGGAACCCATTGGAAGTGATGGAATTCGCACTGACACCTCCCTTTCGAAGGCGCCTCAACCCCAGCCTTGGTGGAAAAACATCTTAAACCCATGGAAGTAGTCAGGGGGCGGTGACGATGATAATGATAATGATCCGAATATCTGATCTAACTTGCTTTACATGATTGTGTCACATTCCACTAATTTATAAGTCTGAACTTTCTACGTTGTAGACTTGGAGACTCTTTACCATTCTAATTACACACAACATTGTTGAATATTTCTTCCTTCATTCTGGTTATATGTAGTATTCGATTCACATCTTCTAATACTTCAACAAACTAGCTGTGTGGGTATAAAATTGGATTTGTATGGGAGGCAGAACGAAAGAAATTTGAACCATAAACACAACGCCAATGCAAGACATGTAAAAATTTCCCAACCAATGGTATCACATGCTAATCATCTCAGAGAGGATATAATGGAACGGTGTGGTAAAACGCAAGACGGTCATGACGAGAAAGCGGGAAAATGAGAGAAACTCATGAAGCAGGTTCACCTTCACTTGGCAAGGGTTTCCGCCCGGTTACCACGTAAAATTCCATATAGGCATGAACACTTCGGTCCTGTATACTTTTTCTCACATCAACTAGGAAGACTTCAATTTCAGGTTTCGACCAGCCAAGGGCAAGAAAGGGCTTGTACGACCACCCAGACAGAGCATCAAGCCAATTGCTCTCACTCCAAGCACCAATGGTCCTCAGCTTCTCGTCCTCGGGCCAGGTATTTGTGGGGATTTTGAAGAGTTGTTGTTCAACGTCGACGAATCCTATTTCTTTCATCCACTGCGCAATCCGGTGGGCGATTCTGAATTGCCTTGGTGGATCGGAATTGCGACTCGAGCGTACATTAAGGTCTACCCAATCATGCATGGCGTATGCGCTGTAGCCTCCGTCTGTGTTTTCGGGGGGCATGGTTCCATCGTCGCATTTTGGTTTGGGGTCGGGCTCGTGACATTCCATGTATGCTCCCGGTTTGAGGTGCTTGAATGCCTGTCGTAGTACATGTTTGAATGACGGCAAAGCTCCCATCATGTGGCCGGTATGAATGAAATCAAAATAGTCTTTGTTCCATAGCCACTCTTCTTCGGTGGCATCATCAATCAGAAAATGGACGTTTGGCGGAACTTCTGTTGGCTGCACTGGGGACAGATCCGTCCCTATAATTTCGGCGTTTGGAAACAAGGCCGCTGCAAGACAATGAGACAGGAAGTGTAGGGGTTGGGACGAGTGATCATACACATTTCTATCGGCCATATCCCTGAGCCAGTACCAATATCAAGAATGTGCTTTGGATCTTGGAGGTGAACTTGGAATAGCTTTCCGTCCATCACCATTTTTAACATGTGGTGTTGCATGTCTAGGCGGTCAATTTCCTGTTCATCGTTGGGATATACATAAGCTGAATATTGAATTAGCCATGTCGTGCGAGATCTGAAAAAACCGGAATTGTAAACATACCTCCCTCGTGGTAACTGTGATAGGTTCTTCCGTTCTCGACAGGATAATCTGTTACACTGGCAGTCAACGACTGCGTATCACTGTTATTATTTGGTCAGTCACGTCACCTCTAGATTTAATAAAGAATCAACAGGCGAGAAGGGGCCAATGGAGGTGGTATTACCAGTCAGCTTGAGGTGCCTGCTTGATTTTACGTTAGCAAGTAAATCGATGGTCAAATAGTCACCAAAACATCAACAACGAAAGATTATTGACATGGGGACCATCTTTGTTAAGAGAACTAAACTCACCTGACGTCTAGCACCCATGGTCATCACTCTTATTTCCAGCGAAATCAATGGTGGCAGGTATCAAGGCGCTCTGCGAGGTGGACGGCAAGTGAGCTCTTCCTTTATGAAATAGAATCAGGAATTTATCTCGCGATACTTCATTCCACGGCTCAGTATGAATATTAAAATAAAGAGTCAGACTGACGCAAACCCAGACATTATTGAAAGAGAAAGAGGGGGAAAGAAGAGCCCGACAACTTGGGTAAAGGTATGATCTGGCAGGGCGGGAGGACAATCCCGACAACTATAATTCAGCGTAGATCGACATTTGAATTGTTCGAAAAACAAAAGCAAACCCCGGTAAGTGGAGCTCTAGTTCGTATAAAAAGCTGGGTAAATTGGTAAAGTAGAGTAAAGAAAATGCATGAAAGAGTGCGAAGTAAGATGCCCAGGCGCTTCAGGCGTGAAATCAATTTAAATCGGATATAGTACCCATGTAATGTCCCTGTTTTCGCTGGGGACAAAGGTCTAGTTTTTAATTGAAAATGATTGGACGGAATTAACATGTCCTTGACGGTTTCTTACTTCATTTCTTTTATTACTAGTAACATTTTTTCGTTTCGCTTTTGTTTTTGTTTTTTGTTTTTGTATACAAAGTACACAGAATAGTGAATCATCTTCCTTCAGAAGGACTTGATCATTAAATCCCAAACTTCTCGGCAGCTTCACCACAGTCCAAGTTGGGATATTGGATTGACAAAAACTCGACTCTTTCCCGGTGATCCTCCGATTCCCTGACGTGGGACCTTCGATGGTACATGTAATGTATCCACTTCAGGACTTAGCCAGGCATTTACCCAGAGTACATTATCTCGATCCTCAGCATCGAAGACTCCTGGCTGGTTGGGCTCGATAAACCAATAGAGCTCGGTTCCATCTGGCTGGGAATATGCAACCCGCCCAGCCACGGGCCGCCTTCAACCTTTCTGCTGGGATTTTCCATTTAGATTCAGTCGATCAGCAGAAATGAGTTCCAAAAACCCTTGTGCCGAATCCTGCAGGGTTTTCCTAGAAATAGTGAGATTGAAACGCCGTTATTCCCCGAGGTAAAATTTCTTTTTCTTACGTAGATAAAGACACATTTGACGAAGGCTTCATATCATAAAAAAAAAATTCGAAAAGAATTTGAAAAGTTGTGACAATATTGGGTTCTAGACTGGGGAACTAACTCTCGGCCCCATAGAGACGTGGAGTTGTTGGGATTTTCCTAAAAAATGAATTTTCCTATAATAACAATCACACGGGTACAACTTTCATTTCTCTGTTACAACATAGATTGCACGGACTCCCGAGGTCGGTTTAGCCCCGAATATCAAATTGTCGGAATAATTCTAGACTATTTACGTGTATGCAGTACGGAGTACGGGGTATAGAAAGGAAGTCTCCTCGGTTGTCCTTTTTCCTCTTGTGGCAACTCGGACTTCTGCCGTGTTTAGGTCTAGCGGTGGGAAAGAGGAAGTGATCCGTCAGAAATATAGTGTCACTCGGGGCGGTTGAAGCCTGGGCTTTCTTTTCCCCAAATTTCTCCAAAAGGAGGGGCACATAGGATCTAAAAGTGCATCACAGAACATACGCAATAGTTTCCGGTACTCTGGGTCTATACGTTGATTTCTTTTTTTTTACAACATAGTTTATTTTCTAATGACGTCTGAGCTTTCACGCTTTACGACGTGTAACCTAATCCATACAGAGTACATCTATAAGTTTCATCCCGAATTTCTAGATCTTGGAATCTTTGCTCTCGTGCAAATGTCGATCAAATAAAGGCGTGATTACAACGTGTGGCATGCGTTATACGTTACAAACGGAAATGACAAATGTGCCCAGGTGAATTGGGTAACAAAAACACCTATGATGCAAAAATAACCTCATGTAGGTACTCGGAGTACCCCGAATCAAAAAGCGGTTATTTTATTATTTAAGGGAAAAAGCAAAACACGTCAATGGGTCAGAAGCGTAACCTTGCAGGTAGGATCCCAAGTACAGGATCCCTGCAGCTGTCCCAGAAATAATAATCTTGCTGCCATGGAGCCGGGTTCCCAAAGGGAACACCCCGGAAATTTGTTGGAATTGAAATTCACCCGGACCCGGCGACTGGGAAAGTTGTTCGGGTTCCAACGTGTCGGTAACGCGGGCCCCAGAGCCAATTTCGAGACGGGAACTATGTTGTATGTACAAACCTTCTTCAATGGGCTTTTCAATTGGATTTCCTTCACTAATTATTTAGGTGTGTAGACGCGGTTTTTTTTAACTCTTGAATTGTGTGCCTCGAATGCTACATTAGTACGACAGTAGATGCGTGGTTCGATGTCCGTCGAGCCATAATCTATGAACTGCTAAGTCGTCATTCCGCAGCGAGCACCACAGTGGTGGAGACAGCCCTTGGCTATTTACCTAGGTATCTCTTTTGGGTGCCTTCCTTTAGTCGGTGGCATCCAAGGGTACCCACTACATGTGGGACTTGTACGGAGGATGTACCGTGGTTTCTTTGATGTGGGGAGATAGGGCTTTGGAAATTGCAGGGTCTGTTGGGTATTCACAACCGAACAACTCCGAATACATACGCCCAAGTCGAGACACATCCTACACAATATGCCAAGGCTGAGATGAGATACAACGTTATTGGCCTATCGGATCCGAGTCCAAAAGGAGAGGACACGTACTCACTTAACTATATTTTCTCACTGGGCTACTCTGCATGTATCTATGGTGTGTGTAGAGCTGTACATCGGAAACCTCAGCCGTACAGTCTGTTTTGGACTCTGGGGAGCAGATAGGGCAAGTGACAGACATGCTAAGCAAATGTATGCAGCAAGAATCATCCCGAGCTGCACCTTGCTCCCACCGGTAGCATGCCAGCTACATGCACCCGGAAGTATGTACCTGGTTCCAATCTTGAAAGCTCATTTACTTCTAAAATCGTGAAATTCTATTAGAAGTACATTGTATAGAGCTGAGAACGTGTTGGAGTTTTCTCGCCGAGACTGTGTATTCGACTTTGTGGATCTCTCTATTTCTGTGAATAATAATTCACCCCGCACCTACAGGCACAACAGGGTTAATGGTTTGTATTTATTGGACATTGGTTCTTAAATTAAAGGGTATGACAAGCGACAAACTTGTTTTTCTTTTCTTTACCTTCTTGGTTCCGTATTTGTATTGTTGTGCGTCCTTAGTGCAACTCCCAAGCTACTGGGAAGGTTGCCCCGTGAAGTGATAATTATTGCGGATAGACAGTTTTATCTTATCCGCAGCTAATTAAAATCTGGTAATATTTGTGGGGAATGATCATCTGTGGAAAATAAAGCGGTCTACCCTTTCGCCAGCAGGTAGTAGTTTTATATGCATGACACGTACGGAGTAGTTTCAATACGTTTAGCGAAAACCCCGAGACAATGGGCTGACATGCACGTTGTCAAGGATATTAAGCTGCATGTCTTACTTCACTCCCAACTACTCCGTACATTGGAGGGGAAAGAAATTTTTAGAAGGACCCATCGCTTAACAAAAAGTTAAAAAGTATTTGGAATTGGAACTGCAAATCATTTGCTAGAATACGAATACGGGCCTGAGTGGAGGTGCAGCATACGACCAATCGGCACAGCTCAGGACTAAAAGGTGAGCACCACTACTCCGTACACACCACGCAACTGTCAGATGCAAGCGAAATGTACGGAGTAGATCATGCACGTCTACAGTTGGTCCGAAGAGGGAAATCATCCCTTAACACCCACACCATCCACCAATGAGGAGTTAGTGTCAAAATGTAGAAGCTAGCATCATCATTGTTTAATTTCCTTTTACAGCCTGGCCTCATTAAAAAAGTTCTTTTATGTTGTAGATCGCGCTCTAGACGGGCCTTTATTAACTCTCTGGGACAATCTGACTGATCAATTGGCAGGCGAGTTATCTCTACTGAGGTGAGTTATATTTGTTGAAACGTGTCCGTCCTGTAGAACCCACGTAAACATGCGAGGGAGAAACAAAGAACGGCTGGGATATGCGCTAGACGCAGTATAGTAGATTGTAATTTGCACATGCATATCGCGGTAGCTTTGATTAGTGTCCCAGATTTCTACAAATTTACCTGCTCGGAATGAATGTCTCTTTTTGAAAGAGGATGTATTAATAGAGAACTCGTACAGTCGCGCTCTTATATCTTCTGTGCTGATTGGTCGATCGGGACTCATCGTCCAATTACATGCATGTCTCCAACCCATGTCCTAGGTAAATTATCATATTTTCTAGGTACAGGGTTATACTTGACTTGCCTAGTTCTAGAGCTTGATTTAATTTCGCTCGTGAATTTCATGTTTTGTTGGAGTTGCGGTCAAAAAGGACAACAGAAGAGATTCTCGAGTAGATGTACACGTTAGCGTTCTCGCGTGCGCCTTGTCATTCAATGCAGAATCTAAGTGAATGATCAATTTATAGTACAATTTTAGCCCAGTAGCTGGAACAATAACAGTATCGACGAATGAACTATTCAAATCGGGGTTGTCATAGGGCAAAACGCAAAAAATTTGCTTCCTAATCGGGTTATATTGATGTCGGTGCGGATAAATCAAAATCCGACATGACGCACCTTGTGGTCTGGAAGGACCCGAAATACAGTGCATCAACATAGCTTGGGCGATGACATATCTTGATTCTGCAAATATCATTTTGAAGGCAACATTGAAAATTTTGCATTTTATCTTCCTTGATGTTTTGTCTCATTGAATTTCCGAGGAGGGCGGGGTACTAAACGCCACTTTGAGTGCTGACACGCGACGCGTAAAGCCTCATCGGACAAAAATCTTGGAAATTCACTACATGATTCTACCTCCCAGTAATCTGACTTCCGATGGTGCGCCAAACACCAGCTCGTTCCGCAAGGAGCCGAGCGACGCCTACCCGTCAACCCAAACGCCAGAGAGAGACAGACGACCATGCTCCAGATGTCTACCAAGAACTGTTGGAGAAGGCTGAAGCCAGAGATCCCGGGCAATTTGCTTCAGCCAGACCAATTAAGAGGCGCAAGGCAGGAGATATGAAAGCTATCCCCGTTGGGTTAGGGGCCTCGGAACAAACAGATCGGGGCGCAGAAGCAAACAAACACAGCACACAACCAGTGCAGACTATTTATGATTCATCGACGTCAGAAGAATCAGATGTTGACTGGGAAGATGTTGAATTACAGCAACCGCCTCAGTCCTTGTTGAATAGACGCCTGGCGTCTGAACGCGACGATGAGATGCTCCAGATCACACTAGAGCAAGAACCCGAGAAGCACAAAAGAACAGTTCAGAGAAGGAAGCCCTTAAATAGAGCCGAGAGAAAAGTCAGACTCGATGTGCATAAATGTCATGTTCTTTGCCTTCTTGGCCACGTTCAGCTGCGCAACATGTGGTGCAATGATGAGGAATTACAGGTGAGCGTTGAACCGGTTGGGCATATCGATTGGGGGTCTAACAGTATCATAGGAATTCCTGAAGAAGACACTGTCCAGGAAGGTGATTGCTTTACTGCATCCAGATGAGGATAAACCACATTTTAGCAGATCCACCACGTTTATGGATGGTCTCAACCAGGCTGCAGATGCCTTCACACGCAGGTTTCAGGTTACTAAACCAGGAATGAAACGGGCTCATTGGGCGGAAGGTGACTTGCAGTTGAAGCAGAAATTGGTATCATTCACAAGTTTTTCCATCCAAAACTATTCACTAACATGAGTATATAGGAGTCAATCATGTCGAACGCTGAAATCTTTTTATCGAAAGGGGATTTTCGAACCCAAGCGAAGACAATGCAAGGTTCCCGGGACTTCGGGGCTCAGCTATTTTGTGCCCTATTGCGGTCTGTAGCCGTAGAGGCGAGACTTGTTTGCTCATTGCAACCGTTGCCGTTTTCTGGCACCGTGAAAGACATGACGCCGTCTAAGCCAAAGCATCATTATATTGTGATATCATCAGACGATCATGGGTCCTCGACAGATGAACGCAGCAAGTGTGAAAAATCACCTGCTGCTTCAAGGCCTCGACGGATTGGACAGCCTAAATTCACGCCCTCACGTCCCCCTCAGCCAAAATTCCATTCAGGCGAGTGACTGTCAGTGATTGCTAGCCTGCGTTTAATTAACATTTATAGGTCCGCTTCCGACATCGCGAGACTCGTCATTTCCTGTTTTTTGGGTTGAAGCTTTCAACGAAGCTGCACGTAAATGGGTTTCAGTTGACCCCATCGTAACAAAATCCCTTGCTAAACCTTCGAAATTTGAACCGCCAGCGAGCGATTCGTTAAACATGATGAACTATGTGGTTGGTTTCGAGGATGACGCTTCCGCAAGAGACCTCACTCGTCGCTATGTAAAGGCATTTAATGCAAAGACGCGGAAACTCCGTGTGGAGTCCATACGGAATGGCGAGAAGTGGTGGGATAATGCACTAAAGGCCTATGAAAAACCCTTCTTCGAGGATCGGGATGAGGCAGAGATTAGTGAACTAACATCCAAATCAGCAGCTGAGCCCATGCCACGCAATATCCAGGACTTCAAGGACCATCCCGTCTATGCACTTGAGCGACACGTCCGTCGCAATGAAGTGATCCATCCCAAACGAATCATTGGGCACGTGGGGTTGGGGAAAAGCACAGCACGGAGTGAAACATCAGAACCCGTTTACCGTCGCTCTGACCTGCATATTGTGAGAAGCTCCGATAGATGGTATCGCCTTGGGCGAGATGTTAGAGTTGGCGAGCAGCCTCTCAAGCGTGTTGCTGTGAGTCAAAACAAGAAAGGGGGCTTTAGTGATGACGAAGATGAAAACGAGCCCCAAGAGACTACACTATACGCCGAATTCCAGACAGAAGTATACATTCCACCACCAGTGGTCCAGGGAAGAATTCCGAAGAACACATATGGAAATCTCGATGTCTATGTTCCCAGTATGGTTCCGTCTGGCGGAGTTCATATCAAGCGGCCGGAGGCAGTTCGAGCAGCTCGAATCCTTGGCATCGACTATGCCGATGCAGTCACTGGGTTTGAATTTAGAGGCCGCCGTGGCACCGCTGTGTTCGGGGGAATTGTTATTGCCATCGAGTATCAGGAGGCGCTGGAGGAAGTTATGAGGGGACTCGAGGATGAGAGGCGCTATGCTGCACTGGAGGCAAGAACTGCAGAGGCTCTGCGGTTCTGGCGGCTCTTTTTGATGAAGCTTAGGATTGCGGAAAGAGTCAAGGAATATGCTAGCGATGACGAAGAACAACAGCTTGAAGGCATAGAAGACGATATGGATGTGGAAGATGGCGGTGGTGGTTTCTTCCCTGAACCAGGCCAGCCAACCAATCTCCCGCCTCTGAACGCGCTGGGAAAGGGGGGAATGGTACATGATCAGCATTTTCCCGAGGAATGCGCAGAGGAAGAAGTGGAACCGCTGTCGGACGATGAGGATCTTACTCTTGGAGGGGGATTTCTACCAGATGGTCATAATCTAGCTCTGGACCCGGTGGATCCTCCGAAGCCTGCGCCTTTGACTATAAACACAAGATCGATTCCTGAGAGTATTGCCAGGAACAAAGCAGCAAAAACGCCTCGCTACTCGCTGGTGGTTGTCCCTAACCATGGCTCACACCCGAAATCAGTACCCCAGGTCCTCTCGGGATCATCTGATAAAGCTCCTATCGCCATAAATTCGTCAGCGAGTGGTGGCTCCAAATCTGCGAGTGTGGTTACTGTCTCTAGACCACCGTCGCCAGTGCTCAATGGTGACTCTGACAGCGAGATTGAGAAGGGATCTTTGCTTTCTGAAGACCCTGAAGATGAAGATGCAATTCCCGAATGGCTGATGTCTGATGAGGATTAGTTTTTGATAACCAGACCTTTGTATTTTACCTATGTATGTAGAGCATAAAATACTCAAATGAAGCGAACAAAATTGACGTATTCCACAAGCCAGTGGTCCATCTCAAAACGCATAGCAAATGCGATATTTAACAACCTTATGTCTCCATATGTCAATAACCACGTCTTGCTGTGGTTTCATTTTCATTCGATGATTAATGTGGAACCTTTCAGATACTAATCTCAATTCCAACGAAATAGAAGCACTTCATCGTCATGGGATTGAAAATTATCTTGCTTAAAGCCGGAGATATATATGCCGTAGCCACAAAGTCTTAGATATTGTTCAATTCCATAAAACAGAGAGGCTAGGTACCAACCATAGCATTGAACCATTAAGAAAACCCCATATAGACTGGCGTGTTTAAGATATCGAGTTATAAAACAATTAATCGTATTTACCATGTCTTTTGGGATGGACCTCTTACTTGGGTTTTGTAGCTTTTAGGTTCATAGCTCATTCGTCTGATTTGGATTATGTAGCATAATACGGCAGCGTCTTTCAACGCCGGGCTAGCTCACGGGCTAGCTCAATCGGTAGAGCGTAAGACTCTTAATCTTAAGGCTGCGGGTTCGACCCCCGCGTTCGGCTATTCCTAAAAACCAAACCTGAGATTTCTTTTTTTTTGCTTGCTCTCTGACCGTTTTTGCTTTTTTTTATTCATCCAACTTGCAACAATTCCATTGTTTTTTTGTCACTATTGGACCCCACTGTGAATACATGGAGGTCGAAACCAAAACGCACGGACCAAGTCGATATTAGCGACGCGTCGACGCGACCCGCCTCAGGCATCTTTTCCCCTAACGTCATATCTTTTCCTGTAGACCGCAGTCTGATGTTTAAAGCCCTGAACAGTTGTCGATGCGATGAAGCAACCGCGCGAGTCTCGAAACCTGCCAGAGACTCCTCGAAACCAGACCCGCAACCCGAGAAGACCTAGTCCACCAGATCTTCCAACAACTGCCACGAAAATCACCACCGCACGGAATCGATCACCACATTCATCGATATCGGCAAGCACCCGTAAGCGAACACCGCTGCCGCGAATTCAATCTACCCTCACGCAAATTGACTTCGTGACACAGCCCACACCTTCGAATGATGACCAGCTTGGCTACATTGACGAACTCAAGCGTCACGACGACACCCAAGACACAACTCGGCGGCCAAATGTAGATGATGGGTCCGACAAGGATTCAGACTATCTACCTGTTCAGTCAGTTCGGTCAGCTCGTATCTCAAAATTCAAAGTGGGCGATCGAGAGCGTGATTCGGATCAACGCTCACAGAAGCGGAGAAGCTCTGGAATCGTCAATCGAGATTTAAGCCGAAGTCATGGACCACGAAAGAGCGAGACACCAAGGGCGAGTGTTCGTCATAGGGGCGGTCGGAAATCCTTAGAAAAGTCAGTGGGAAAGAGGGACAAGACCTTAACCCAGATGGACTTTGTGCGACGTTACATTACCATCGATGATGATGACGACGACGTGAATATGGGATATATCCAGCCGACATCACAGATAAAGGACACAAAAGATGAACAGACAGAGAATATGCCCAAACCGAACCAATCACAACATATAAACCGTCCGACTCCCGCCAAACGAAAGCGCAGACCTTTCGAAGAAGAGCTAGATCTCTCAACCGGGGAACCTATATCTCAATCAGAAGAAGCGCAAGAATCAAATACTGGAAGCCGAGGTGAAGGAAAGTGTGGATATACAGCTCCTGTTACTCCGCGGAAGCTCCGGGCGCGTGAGATTCCTTCTTCACAGACACCCGAAAGCCCCGGTCTTGCTATTATAACTTCGTCTCAATTTCGCAGCGCTACTCGCTCTCCTTCAAAACGGAAACCGTTAAACTCCACGGGTAATCTCATGCAACCTATCAAAGAAGAACACTCGGAGGTTCGGCGAGTGGTCGCGGAATCACAAGACCCTGGAGGCGAATCTTTACCACGACCAACAACACGCAATTCTCCAAGCATCTATAACAATTTGATCGATCCCGATTTAACTACAACTGAGGAATTTCCCTCATCTGAATTCCCCATCGAAGCAAATAGGACCTCGAGAAATGAACCCACCAAGAGGGAGAGGACAGTTGTATACGAAACGGATGCAGACTCGGAATACGGAGACTTTGAGGACCCCCTAAATGGATGTTCCGTAACACCATCTCCAAAGAAAACACACCGAGTATTTGGTCCGCAGGGCGGCGCACAGGCGACCCAACGGAGCCCGGAGTCACCCAAGGATGATTCCCAAGAACTTCCTCTTCCAGCCGTGCAATCGAGCCCTGGATTGGATGATGCCCCTCCATCCGAAGGTCCCATGTCTGATGCCTCAATTTGCTACCAAAGAATGCACGCAGCTACGCAATTCCCCCACGAGCCAATACCAACGCTGAATACGCAGAAGATGTCTGAGCTTTTCCCTCACGGAGGCAGTAGCCAGTACACAAATATGGAGGCCTGGAGGCCCTCTCTTCGAAAACAGGCGCCTGGGCCATTCTTGCAGACACAAACACAGAGCCAGGAAGGCGACAAAGAGTCTACTGAAATGGTCCCCGAATCGTCGCCCATCCGGGAACGAGAACGTGGAATTGAGTTGGGCGACAGTTCCTTCCAACGACCTCGTGTTCCTGGCTCAGTGGTACAAGTTGAGTCCTCGCAGGCTGTAGACCGAGATCCTCAATGGAAGGGCCGGGTCCTCTCTCGGAGCCAGCTTCTTACATCGAGCGTCATGGAGAGCATTCCACTCCCAAACTTTTGGATGGGGAGTCAGGATAGTGTAGGAGAGCCGTATAGCTTACCTGAAGCATGACATTGTTTTCGATGTCATTATCCAATAGATTTAATGATTTATGAATATGTGAAATATTGTTAAATATGATGAGTTTATAAACTTTACCTTGAATTTATATGATGTAGGTGGTTTTGAAGATCGTCGCAAGCGGGGCGGTCGGGCCATGGACAAACGCGGAGATACTGCTACCTTGTGTTTCCAAATCTTCAACCCTCTTTTCCTTTTTGCAACTCCATAAATCATGGATATCGCTTACGATCACATCCAGGAGGAGGCATTTTCCAACAAGGAGGGAGCCACCTCCGACTCCAAGCCGCAGGAGTCCAACGCCAACCTCAACGATGAGCTCCAAGAGACCTTCCGTGCGTTCTCAGCCAGTCCATGGGGCTCCCGAATTGGTGGACTATGGGACAATGTACGCAAGCAGGGAGAAACATACTATGAAGGTGCTCGCCAGGAGTATGCAGCTGCCAGTGAGGAAGCCGTGAAAGGATTTTCAGATCTTAGGGAAACACTTGCCGACCGGACAAAGGGGCTGTCTCTCAGCACAGCTGCTTTGACGGGCAGTGGCGAGGGACAAAGTGACGAGACTGCCACACCTAAGGCTGCCGCAGAAGGAGGACCATCTAGCGATAAGGGAGAAGGCGAAGGCGCTGGCGCCAGTGGAGAAAGCTTTATTACCCGGTTGAAGGCGGAAGCCGCCCGGCGGCTAAAGGAGATTGAGAAGGCAGAGGAAGCAGCCGACGAAGCGATCCTGCGATTTGGCATGAACATTGGCCAGAAGCTGCGTGAGGCCGTTAGTATTTTGCCCCCCGATGCCGATGAGTCCGGCAAGCTTCTTTTCGAGAGCAAGGATGCCGAGGGAAAGCGGGTCATTCATGCTACACGGTTCGAGGCACAGCTGCACGTTATTCATTCAAACCCGGAAAGCTTCAGCAAGGACCCGGTCAGCGACGAGTGGCCTTCGTTTAAAAAGGAGTTCAACGTCGAAATCAAGACAGATGAGATCGCCTCCGATTTGGAGAAATACCCCGAGCTCCGTTCGGCCATGGAGAAGCTCGTGCCGGAGCAGGTGGAATACGCGGACTTCTGGACTCGTTACTACTTCTTGCGTCTCGTCGTGGAAACCGAGGAGAAGAAGCGCAAGGAACTTTTGAAGGGTATGTTGAGTCCCATCACTCCGGTGAGTTAGTTTTGTTCTCAGTTCTAACCACTTCTACTCTACAGGCGCCACTGCCGAGGACGAAGAAGAAGTCGGCTGGGACGACGACTCCGACTCTGAGTCTCAGTCTCCCTCTACTCCACAGGTCCGCACCGGTGCCCAGACCCTCGCTCCCACGAAAGAAACGGAGAAAATCGAGCCTCGCCGTTCACACGACCAGCACTCCCAAGCCGACAGCGAATCTAGCTACGATGTTGTGAGCGGCGCTGCTAGTCGCACACCCGGTAGCCCCAAGGAGAAGGTTTCCTCCGCCGCGAAGGCGGATGAGAGTGACGAAGATTGGGAGTAACTCCCGATCTTATCAAGGACGCATCAGCAAGAGGATCTAAGCTGGTTCCGAGGGCGCTTGTCTATACCATATACCCGAGAGCGTGATCTTGCTACTACGTGCGCCGGCTTAAACACGACCAATTGCCTCCTGAAGAAATCTGCTTTGGTTGGAGTTTAGGAATGTCGGGTCCTTTTTTTAATTTGGCGTTTCGGGCTTTTTTTCTCTTTTATTCCCAGCTCTGTTTTCTGCAACTTGCTTTCAGCGAGCGATGTTATCTGTCTATGCGGTTGATATCTGAATAGTCATTCCTTCTATCTACATACTATCTCATCATGGGGTTCTGACTACGCAATTCCCTACGTAGACTATCAGCCGACACTCAACGGCCCTTATGGATGACGGTATTCGCCAGAACAATTTAACATCCATTAGAGGATTTGTCCGAGGGGTAAGGAAAAAAAAACAATAATGTAATGCACTCGCTATCTAATAATCATGATCATAAATCAAGTACAAGGCATCATTGTCCATTCATTTCCCATTCGATCTGTAGTGCTAGAGCCTAGCCTTCCACATCCTTCAGAGACCTACCCATCTTTTTCGAAAGGGGCGATTCAGCATACGCAGGCCTCATACCACGTTGACCACTTGGACGGACGTTCGGCGAGCTTTTGAGCACCGGTGTCTCCGGTGTACTTTCCCTGGAACGGAGATGGAAGCCCTGGGACCGCCCACTAGGGGAGTAAGGATCGCCGCTATATTGGTGGGGACCGCTACCGGGCTCCCAGCCGTACTGGTAATCCTCGCCGCGGTGTTTGACGGGGCTTTCATTATAGGGGTCCCAGCCAACGCGACGACGGGCCTCGGAGCGTAACCGCTGACGGTGCTGTTCGTCGCCACCAGCGCCGGTGGTGGATGATTCTTCCAGGAAGAAGTTGAGGAGCTCGTCGCTGATGGAGAGGTGGGATTGTTGCTGGAATTGCTGGAGGGATGTTAGGCGGAGGAGAGTTTCGAGGAGGGAGAGGGAGGTGCGGATGTTCTCGAAGTGAGGGTTGGAAACTGTTGTTGTGGCAGCGACGGATGAGAATGACTGGTTGAGGGGAGACGGAGAGTGTGATGAATGGGCCTTCTCATTAAGCGACAGCTTGGCCATCATATTTGGGTCGATTGAGGTTTCACCTGGGGTTGATTCGGGATTTTCGGCTTCCGACTCGGTATCGGAAGCTTCATCTTCGTTGTAAACTTCAAATGCGATCCATTCTGGGTCTAGTCCAGGAGGCAGACGCCATTCTTCGGGTATGGAGTCTTCATGCAGGTAATTGAAGCTGTTAGTGTCTGGATTTTCGCCCCCGTTCAGCTGTGCGTCGAGTTGAGCTTGCTCTTCGTCCTGTGGTTCCTCCTCGGATTCTGGTTGAGAAAAGTCCTCCTCCACCTCGTCACGTTCCATCATACGTCGTGGTGGGAGAGCGTTAAGGTCCCGTTTTAACAGAAGCACTGGGTTATTTGTTTCACCCTCTGTGCTGATGTTGAGGATCCTCCCGGTGTCTGCGTAGAATATTTTTGAAATTTGATGAATAGGAAGAATTTCCCGGATTCCTGCCGTGGAAACGCCTTCGTAGTTTTGGGGCTGAGGATCATTTTCGTCGATTGTATGGACTCGGCCATCATCTAGGTCTTCGATGACCAGGACTTGATAAGCGTATTCATCGGACCCAGCTGGCCCCGGAAGTTTCGTTCGTGGGCGTTCGTCTGGAGACTGCAATGAGGCTATGGGAACGCGACGCAGCTTCAGACGTGCCTTGTGCATGACTTCCTTCCATGTGGCCTCGCGGACAGATTCTTCATCATGGGGTCGCAAGTGGCTGGCAAATAGCATGTACATGGACAAGGTAAAAGTCGGCCCTACTTGGACTGCCTGAGATGGGGACATAGAATATTGTGTATCCCCTGCCGTGAGAAACGTGCTTGCTTGGAGGAGCCGGGATGGCGACACCGTTGCGGGCAAGTTGGTGGATAATTTGGCCCCAGATGTGGTGATGGCCAGGTTCATCAGTGGCACTGCGTCTTCAATCCGAGCTAATAGCTTCTTGATGTCTTTGATAATAAGCTTGATTTCTTTCTCGCTGTTCGTCTGATCTTTAGATGATCTTGCTCCTTTGCGTCTTAATTCCTCAGATGCCGCGGCTCTTCCCAGCCGCTGTCCCAGGGCTTGAATGTCCCATCTCAGAGATTTTGTGAGGGCGACAGCAGATTCCAATGACGTATTTCCACGAGCAGCACTAGTCCAATTGTTAGCTTTCTGACAATCCAACCCACCATCGGGTGTGCCTCACATCAACTCAATCATGTCAATAGCTGGGGCGATAACTTGTATTTTGCTTTCCAGGCGTTGTTGCAAGGAGACAAGCTCATCTCGGTCCTCACTCTTGACATTCTGGGGGAATTGATCAGCGCCGACTTCTTCATCTGCCAAAAAGTATACTTACTCTAAGCAAGCGTGATGACTGGCGCATAGCATAACTGGCAGTTATCGCAATTCCAGACCTAGGAAACAGCTGTTAATATTGAATGGTGTCGTTTCTCAGTGATTATAAAGCCTACCGAATGGCATAATTCATAGCCTGCCGGGTGAGCTGTGTGCAATCTACGAGTTAGCTGCTCGCCCCCAGATCAATGATATAGAAGACAAACCCCAGTTAAAAAGGTATCCATTTCAGTTCAATTTAAAGGCCAAAGGCCCTTAAAAATGTAGTGTAGATTGTATGACGGGCGATTTCAAGGCCCCTGAGCAATTAATCACCGGCATGGAGGGGTGCTTATCGATAAGAAAATGAAAGCTCAAAGAGATGAGCCCAACTCCCCGACACTTGTGCCTTTTACCTTTGAAAGAGATAATGAAATGAGGCTAGACATTTGAAGAAGTGATAAACATAAGCAAAAAGACTGGTCTCCTAGCAAATCTTCATTCACCCTGTCACATACAACAGAAGAAATCCATTAGATAAAAGATCACGTGAGAGAAATATCGCGGGTTCTTAGTCATTCACCTGTGCAAAATCAAAAGGCACTGGGGCCCCTCTTATTGACCCAACCTGCATTTGTCCAAATCCGTCTTGGTTTCGCATTTTCGTGTTAATTCGACCTTGGATCTTATTTCACGATGTCAAACCAAACACCTGAATCCTGGGAGGATGAGCTTTCTCGCCAGGCCGAGGGCGTTAACCTGAACGCACAATCTCGCCCTCAGGCCCAGGCACCTTCATTCCAACCTGGCGCCGCCTCTTTCACACCTGGAGCCTCTTCCTTCGTCCCCGGACAGCAGTACCAACAGTATGCTGGCTACCCCCAGCAGGGATACCCTCAGTACGGCCAACAACAGGCCTATGGTGGCTACCAGCAGCAGCAAGCCTATGGCCAGTACAATGCCTATGCCCAGCAGCCCGGTGGCTTCAACCAGTACAACAATGGACAGCAACAGCAGCAATACGGTGGTTACAACCAGCAGCCTCGCCAGAATGCGCCTGTAGCAGCACAGAAGCAACCCCAGGCTGCAGCACCGGCCCAGTCCGCTCCCAAGGCCAAGGTTCTGTCTATCGGTGCCACCTCCTCCAGCGCTGCCCCCAAGACCAAGGTCCTTTCGATCGGCACTCCTACCCCAGCCGCCAAGCCTGCTGACACTACCCCCAAGGAGGCCAATGGTGATACCAAGGGCGCCGCAGCTGCGGAGGCAGGCTCAAAGGTTGCGGCCACCAAGGGCCTTGACAAGACAGATAAGGCTGCTGCCGCTGGCAAGTCTTCTTCCACACCATCTTCTGGCCAATCTAGCTCTGGACGGTCCAGCCCAGCCCGCGCCGAGACAGCCAAGCAAGCTCGCGAGGCTAGTGCTGTCGCAAAGTCACAGCTTGCTGATGTTGACGACGCAACTTTGAAGGAAATTTACGGTGAGCGCAGAGAGCACGTTAACGTCGTCTTCATTGGGCACGTCGACGCTGGCAAGTCCACCCTGGGAGGTTCCCTCCTGCATGCCACCGGCATGGTCGACGAGCGTACACTGGACAAATACAAGAAGGAGGCCAAGGAAGCCGGTCGAGAGACCTGGTACCTCTCGTGGGCTCTTGACCTGACCCAAGAGGAACGTTCCAAGGGTAAGACCGTCGAGGTTGGCCGTGCCTTCTTCAAGGTCACCATCCCGCACCCGGAGGGTGATATCGAGCGTCAATTCTCGATCTTGGATGCGCCTGGTCACAAGTCCTACGTACCCCACATGATTGGTGGTGCCTCTCAGGCCGATCTCGGTTGTTTGGTTATCTCTGCCCGTAAGGGTGAGTACGAGACTGGATTCGAGAAGGGCGGCCAGACCCGCGAACACGCTTTGCTTGCGAGAAACACTGGTGTTTCTAAGCTTATTTTGGCGGTAAATAAGATGGACGATCCTACCGTCGAGTGGAGCAAGGCCCGGTTCGATGAATGCACTGTCAAGGTCATCAAGTTCCTCGAAGCCCTCGGCTACAAGAAGTCGGACATCTTCTGCATGCCTATCTCTGCTCAGCGTACTATCGGTATCAAAGACCGAGTGCCCAAAGATTTGTGCGATTGGTACGACGGTCCGTCGCTGCTCGAATTCCTGACTGAATTCAAGCTCCCTGAGCGTAAGATCAACGCGCCATTCATGATGCCAATCAGCGCCAAGTACCGTGACATGGGTACCATGGCAGAGGGTCGCATTGAGTCCGGTATCATTAAGAAGAGCGGTACCTATCTCATGATGCCTAACCGCGAGGAGGTTCAAATCTCTGCTATGTACGGTGAAACAGAAGATGAGATTGCGACCGCCAAGGTTGGTGACCAAATTCGCCTGCGTCTCCGTGGTATCGAAGAAGAAGATTTCTTCCCTGGTTTCGTGCTCTGCTCGCCTAAGCGCCCCGTTAACTGTGTATCTGCTTTCGAGGCTAAGATCCGTATCTTGGATCTGAAGAGCATTCTGACTGCCGGTTTCAACTGTGTCCTGCACGTCCACTCTGCTGTTGAGGAGGTTACTTTCGCCTCTCTCCTTCACAAGCTCGAGCCCGGCACCGGCCGCAAGAGCAAGCGCCCTCCCCAGTTCGCCAGCAAGGGCCAGACCATTATTGCCCGTCTCGAGGTTACTGGCTCTGCTGGTGCTGTTTGTGTTGAGACTTACGATGAATACAACCAACTAGGTCGTTTCACCCTGCGTGACCAGGTATGTCTTTCAACCCTCGTTCTAATTTTTTTTCATCAGCTAACGTATCGATTGTAGGGTCAAACCATTGCTATTGGTATGATCACCAAGCTCATCACTCCCGAGACCGAGGCCCAGTGAAGTGCTTTTGCCACCAAGGCTACCTGAATGTTCATATTCTCAAAATTGCAACGAACCACAAAAGAAAATGGATGTCAGCGTCAGCGATCCGCTTGCGAGAAACTCTGAACAGGGCGGTACGGGTGGGCAAAGGTCGCGTAATGATACCACAGACAGTCCACAACTGACGATGATGAACGTTTCTTTTTCCACATTCCTTCTTCCATAGACTTTGCTTCATCTATGAACCCAAGCGGTTGAACCGTCAATGGGTTCTTAGTTTATCTCCAGCCACACAGGGAGACAACCCACGCAAGCCAGATCTGATGAACGATCAATCGCTGGTAAAAATGCATCTATGTAAATAGGAAAGGATATCCATCCTAGGGGTTTTCTATTGTCACCAAGGCAAAACGGAAATAAAACAGACATATTCAACAAAATTCCACATCTACCTCTTCTTTCCAACAACCTTCGTAAATCCATCATCATCAATCTCAGGCTCAGCCCGCTCCCTTGGAGCCCGCACCAAGTTAGGCGCATCACCCATATCAACATCGTCGTCATCACTCTCAGCGTCCGTCTCCTGATCCTCATCCGCAGTCTCAACCTTCTGGAACTGAGCCGCAGCAGAGCGATTTTGGCTCTTCTTTTGGAATTTCTCCAACATCTGCTGGATAGTGCCGAACTCGCCGCGATCCGTCTGCGCCTTCAGCTCCATTATCAAATCCGCAATGTCCGCAGCGCTCTCGTCGTCCACCGCCACGTCGAACTCGTCACTCATCACTTGAACGAGCACTTCCTCCAGATCCGCCGCGTCGGTCTCGGGTCGATCAGCCAGCATATCGGAAATTGCGCCGCAAAGCCAGTCCCGCTTCTCGCTTGAGTTGGGGCCGCCCCAGTTTGACTGCACGGCTAGTGAGAGGGCCGGCCAATTGTTGATTGTGAGGGTGATGGCGAGGTCGAGGTAAGAGGTGGCATCAGTGGCCGGTTGGGCAGTTGAATTTTGGGGGGTTGAGTTTTTTTGGTGGGGGCTGGGGGGGGGTTGGGCTTTTTTTTTTGGGGGGGGGGGGAAGACTGTAGTACCCCGCGGTCCTGGTGGAGGGAAAGGCACTTGCTGATGGAGAGGGCAAGTTTGATTTGGATAGCAGTGATAAAAAACCGACAATTTGTCTTTCTTTGAGCCTCTCCGCGATCGGTGTATTGTATTGCAATTGAGGTGTCTTAATACTATGTCATCTATCTTGAATTTTTTTTTTTTAAAAAAAAGATCCGATTAGAGATGTTTGGGTCAGGTGATGACTCCCCCAAGGTTGGACACTACCTATTTCCAAGGTCCCCGCTCTCCCTCTACAACTTAGGGTTACCTTAGAACGTGATAACACTTGCTTCGCTAGGTTTCTAAACTTCCTCAAACAAAACAGAAATGTATTTCCATTTGCCAGAGAGTTTTGACATAAGAAAAAAAGAGAAAAAAGAGAAACTCCGATAGGGGGAATCGAACCCCCGGCTGCCGTGTGAGAGACGGCGATGTTAGCCACTACACCATATCGGATATTGGATGAATTGTTGAGTCATGTTTACATTCCCTTGGTTGAGCACACTTTGCCTAGGGGCGACTAAGTATGGCATCCAGCACATAACTCTCTCATTGGTTGATATTGCCAGGCAGTAATTTGGATCCACTCTCACTTCACAAGTTGAATCTACAGTATGCAGTCTTTCTACCTATAGCACGGGCGACTAAGTATGCCACCTTTGGCTTAATAATTATAAATTCAAATCCTACCTTATTTGAGAATGAAATAAAACACCCGAATTACTATGATAGAGGGCTTAATAAGTAAAGAATCCAAGTTTAAAAGATTGAAGCTATTCCTACAGTCCATTTCACAAATCAAGCCTCTTACCGCCTTTTTCTGCATTCTTAGCATTCCCTATCAAAATTCGCTCTTTAACTTCGACTTCGAAAAGTCTATTTCGCAAATTAAGCCTCTTTCCGCTTTTTTATACTATGTGTCTATGAAACGGAGAAGGGGAGCAAAATTTCTGTGAGAAAGAGATAGCTAAAAAGTTATCTGAAAAGTCATTTAAAAAGACATTTAAAAAGACATTTAAAAAGACCAACCAAAAAGGACTCACAAGGCCGCAAACGCGGCCGACGATTCTTGTTGGTATATAAATTGGAATTGGTATATAGGCTTCAAGAAGGCGGTAATGCGATAGGCGGTGAGGTAGTAACCAATGAGAGAGTTATGTGCCGGATGCCATACTTTGTCGCCCGTACTTTGCCCTTGCGTCCCCGTGCGTGGTTCTATATAGTACTATATCCTCCCCCTAACCCACTATCTCACTTTTTTTTTTCGCCCTCCTCCCTGGTCTCTATAGGTGAGGTATTTTTGCTATTGATTCAAATTACGGAGCTCCTGAGCTACGCTACCGCCTTTTCCCTATGTGACTCGTTATCACCTCCTCGCGACTTTCCCTCGTCCCTCGCGACTTTCTTGGACTCTCACCTCCTTCCTAATTAGGTGCCTTCTCAGAGGCCCTGACGCTAGCCACCGAATTTTCAGTCCCTATATGATTGACTATCCGTCGGTCGTTCGTAATCCCGTTATCGATATGCCTTCGGCTCTCTCTAGATAGTCACCTACGCGAGAGGGTCTGTCTCCGAACCGTAGGATATAAGGAACGGTCTTATAGGGCCTTGCTATACTTTAGTGATAGCGCCTGCTTTGTTTACGCTATGACCGAAGTGGCTTATTTGACCAATCGAACTGCCCTAACCGCGAGGCAGCGGATGCTAAGTCCGCAAACATTGCGGCACGAACGGCCAGCCCTTAATTCCGTGATGTCCTTATAAGCCCATATTGCAAACTACATAAAATGGGATACCATCCATTCCTCCTCCAATTCTTCTCCCGGGATTGTGGAAACTGCTTTGCCGCGGAATATTGCTTGTTGGAGGCTAAAATGAGGGTATGTTTCAGCTTGAACAATTAGGCTGTGCACGGTTAGCGCTCAGGTCGTGCTCACTAAGTACTCCGTACTTAGACAGATATCCATAGATAACGACTATTCAGGTAACCGCATAAAACGTGCTCCGCTGCCAGCTTGCTTTGTTGCCTACTCACGGAAACCCCTGCATATGTGACTGATACATAGTGTGGATGATGCCTAGCCTGGCGCTTGTCACGACGTCTTACTAGAAGGGTCGCAGGACTCGGAGTATAGATCTATACTGCCGATGGAGCGGAGGTAGAGAGTTATGTGACCTGGCTTACCCGTTTTAACTATACTAGTAGAACTCGGAGCAATGTTAGAAGGCTTAGAGTTCAGTTTGAATACATGCAGTATTAGTACCAATGCTTCGTAGTAGTATTAGTATTGTATAAGACTCCTTTCACTCTGATCGATTAAAAGAAGACCCTATCTATAGGAGGGTCTTCACAGCGCTAATGCAAAGTATGCATATGTGATGGATTAGTCTCTGTGGCTTGACTGGTGTACTTTACCTGTTTATTCACAATATAATTTACAGCGTATCGACAAATATATTTTATCGCATATATAGTGAAGCGGATACTGTAACCTTAGAATAATCTATACCTCGTCCCCTAGGCGATCAGTTCTCAGCCTATAACTAAGTGCATATGTACCTGCGTAGCGGTGCATAACTTGAAGATAAGATAGGTACAGACTTAGGGGTAAACTCTCCGCTCTACATGGATATAATCAATCATCATGTATGTAGCCCTAGCGAAGGTCGAGGTTACGACTCTAGTTTAGGTTGAACGTTACATACAGACGCTAAACTCCTCGGCCTGATATTGATATCTATTTTCCCTAAAGTCTTAACTCATTCACCCTTTCTGAATTCCTCATCTAACTTTTCGTATCGAGCAGATCGACGGTAAGAAAATCCACCTTTTAAACGCCTTTGCATGACATACCCCACTGCCCCTTCTTCGTCCTGTATCGATTTCCATTTATCCCAGTTATAGACATCTTTATAGTCTTGACGGAATTTGCAAAGCGCAAAATCGATCATGGTCACCTTGAATCCATTCCCCGCGTCCTCACGCACAATGAAGCTCCTTGTTTTAACATCCTCATTAAGTATTCCCAGATCACCGATACGATTAATAACTCGAATGGCGTCTTCACAGATGGCCTGCCAGCTTTCTCTTGGTGTATATTCCTCAATATCGGTCAATGGGAAGCCTTCGATATATTGCAAAAGGATCCCAGGAATATCGGTATGTCCGCTGCTCGTTTGGCCTGGGTAGGGAATAGGCGTAATAGCGGAAGCAAGGAGTTTTGGTATGTCGGTGCCTTGAATCTCCTTCAGGTTGCCATATACCTGGACCTCTGTCTTGTATAGATCCAACATGTGATCATGAAGATAAGTTTCGTCCATAGCTGCACTCCATGTACTACCTTCAGGTGTTTCACCGTCGTTGAGCTGAGTAACAAACTCTGATGCACCGCCATCAAGGATAAATTGACGGTACTCAGTCTCTGTATCTGGGGTCCAGGGCCGAATCTTTTCGTCTTCCCGAAGCTGCGTTGCAAATCGCCGATCAAAGAGCTTCAAAATCATATCGCCTTCCAATCTTAAAGAGGAGCAGGCCATCCGAATAAGCATCACAGAGGAAAGAGTGAACGGCTCGAAGACTTTAATGATATTGGCATATGCTGTTACCTCCAATCGATCTGGCGTCTTCAAGTGAATCTTGATCACATTACCAACGGTATATGGACATCTGAAATTATTAGTATGAGTATAATCTATGTTCTAGGTCTGCAGGCGGGGTATCTACTCGAATTCGTGGGTCATCGTGATTAGATGTTGTCGCTGTGAGAAATCCACCGGGATGATGAGAGAAAATTTGCCTGATACTCTAGGCTTGACGTATCTTGCAAAGTCTCTGGAGCAGGTCCTGACTACAATAGGAGCGGTTCGAGAGTGAAGTTGCAGACTTGATTTGGCGTTGGCTAGGCGGTGTAAAAAGTGCCACTGATACAACAGTCTACCCTAGAAAGATTCACCAACCTCCATAGTGGATCTACTAGCGTCAAGATTTCTGCTCATATTTTATGCATACTATTTCAATTACATACCTGAGTAGATTGGTCGTAGAGGCTGTTGGATCAGCGGTACCAGAAAATGCATTGGGCGTTTATTTGCTGATTACGAGGGGTATACAGACGCGCTCTCCTATATTGTGCTGCGGTATCCTCGCCCACGTTAGCCACCGCCTAATATTATTGCCAAAGTTAACGTCAACGTCAACTGCATTTTAAAAACTCTTCGTCTTACATGACATTTGCTTCCAAGATTTTTTTGTAATCGAGACTTGAGATTTGATTGAGCCTCTCTCTTCAGAATACAAGCTGTGAACTCCTAACCCCCGAATGGATCGACAAGAAAACCAGTAGGGGACCTTCGTACGGAGTCTTAGAGATATACTGATTATTCTAGATGTCCTTATGTGGTCGGTAATACACTCAAACTACATCTCAAAATGAAAGATAGCGAGCTATCGACCGATGCCAAAATCATCAAGTTATTCGAACCGTTCACCCTTTCCTCCGTGATGGTCGTTCGAATAGCCTGTTCTGATTTGGCATTAGAAGGCGATATGGCATTAAAGCTTTTTGATCGACGCTTTGCGACACAGCTCCGGAAAGATGAAAAACTTCGTCCCTGGACTTCAGATATTGAGAGGGATTATCATCAATTCGTCCTTGATGGTGGTGCATCTCAATTCATCACTGAGCTTAACAACGACGGCGATATAGCACAGCAAGGCGAAACGTGGAATAGCTCCCATGACGAAGCTTATCTCTATGATCATTTATCTGATCTGTGTGAAACAGAGGTTCAGGTTTATAACACCTTAAGGGATCTGCAAGGAAATGATATTCCTCAACTACTTGCCTGCGTCACAATTCTAGGCTGTAGCTTGGTGGAAATGGAGCCAGGCAGTCAGTACATCGATGTTTCTGGAATCCTTTTACAGTACATTGAAGGGTTTCCTTTAACCGAAATTGCCGATCATACACCAAAAGAGTGCTGGCAAAGCATCTGCGAAGAAGCAATTCAAATACTTCATCGAATGGGTGATCATGGGATATTAAACGAGGATGTTAACACGAGAAGCTTTATCGTGAAGAAGGACACGCGGGCGAAAAGTGGATACAAGGTAGTCATGATTGACTTTGCGCTCTGCAATTTTCGCAAGGATTATGCAGACGACGTTGACTGGATGGAAGGGAAGGCAATACAGGACGAAGAAGGGGCAGTTGGACTTATCATGCAGGACCGCTTGGAGGGTGGATTTGTTTACCGTCGATCTAATCGATACAAAAAGCCGGCTGATTATTACGAATGAAGCAAAATATCGTTAAGGGAGACCTCGATCCACGCTATTACTAGAATAAACCAATGGGGTCTATTTGCACGAAGTGTGTTATCGTATTCAGAAGTTCGACGGAAGGTTAAGATCCATGGATGAGTATAAGAGCTAGTAATCTTCGCATATGGCAAACCCGGCAGAGAGATCCGGCGCCTACTGTGCCTAAGCCCAAATAGCAAAGTTGAAGCATCGCTAAAAAAAGTAAAGATGGAAAGTTGCTGGTAGCATTTTCTAGTTTCTATAGGACTTTGAAGTCACTCATTTTATAAGCGCTACTTCGCTCCGGGGCCAGATGCCCTATCACGGCCTACCATATGAACTACCTAGGTAAACATAGAATACGCTTTGCGTAGTAGTCCTCGCTTTATTAGGGTGTGTTTTCGCTGTCACCCCGACTTACACCACATCGGAAGGGTAGAATCACTCGATTTAGCCCTATTCATTTTGTTTCAGCGCTCTTTCTCCTTATGCGTCTCCGTGCGTGGTTCCATAAAACCGTTCTTATCACCCTATCTTAGATATAAATAGTCCAATGTGAGCTGCAAAAGTCTGTTGAAAATCCAAGTTCATTCTTCATAATTTAACATCGCATTAAATCATTCTAACGCTGACACTAATTGCATACGTCACTCCACGCATACGCCAATTCTTGCATGTCAATAATTCAGAATTCCAACGAAATCGAGATTTCCGGTATTGATGCAGTTGGATGCCGTTACCAGTTATTCCTCCATGCAAATTGCAGCAGGTTGCATCCCAGAATGAGATTTCAATTCAGGAAGTGACGAATCGTAGTGGTCGGAGACAAATATCATGGGCGGCGCAGAATAGCTATAAGGGAAGAGAGTAATGGAGTTGGTACTTGAGAAAAATGTTGGAGAGAGCCTGAAGAAGTTCAAGATCGAAAGCCATTTACCTTGGCCTTAGAGAGATAGGTCTTGAGTAAATTCTTTATTCCTACTCTATATTAATCATTAGGTGTAAAAGATTCGCCACCAACGAACGCTTTTCAAAACACACATAGGCATGATAGATCCGCTGTATTTGCCACGACTTGTCATAATGAGAACACATGTGTACATATACACTTTGGAACGCTAGCATTCCACAACATACAAACTTGCATGTCCCTCTCTCATTATACCATTATACCCAGCACCCTACAATTCCTCGATTCCGTATAATTATATTAGAAACCCGAAATGGCAGAACCGGAAACAAGAAAGAGCTACCTCGATCTTGGGGGTAGCTTCCTTAAAGACTTACCAAATTCAATCAAAAGATATCCATACGAAGGAGAGTCTTCCTTCCTCCGGATCTTTAATTTAGAACTTAATCACCCCGAATCCTCAGGACATGAAAAAAGCGACTTCATCCTGTTTCATGTGAGTCGGGAAATGATTGAAACCCTATTCAATTCAAGCGACGAACCAACTACCCTTACAAAGAGCTGTTCCTCTTTTGATCTCGATGAGCAACTTATCTTGATCAAAATGGTTTCTCCTGAACATTCGTCCGCAACCGGTGCCATAGACAGAGCAATCACGGCAGATCTTCTACCGATGGGGCTATTTAAATGCATAACCACATACGCTAGCACGACTATCCAAGGGAGAACAAGAGGAAAGCAACCCGACCAAGGCTGGGGCCCTAGAAGGCCACCGCGTGACTACCAAAGGAGGCCCTCGGTTGTTTTAGAGGTTGCTTGGTCTGGATCAGATTCAAAGTTACATTCTGATGTTAGATTCTGGCTGGATCCAGCCGACGGAAATGCCAGGATTTGTCTGACTCTGAGAGTAGACAAACACGAACCAGCAATCCGTATTGAGAAGTGGAAACTTCAAGATGGAAGACCCCACCGTTTCCAGATGATCCGGATGACTAGGGTGTCAAACCAGATTAGTGTCACAAACGACCCTCTCATCATACCATTCGAAGATTTATTCCTCCGTCCACCATCTACACCCGCCGAAAGAGATATTCAAATCACACAACAAGCCCTGGAAGATATTGCAGAAACTATCTGGGAGATTCAGGGCTTCTAGATCTACTCGCGGAAATGCTTGAAAATGGGGAAGTGATATATGGAGTGACTACTGGATTCGGGGGGAGCGCTGAAACTCGCACGAACGATTATGCCACCCTTCAGCAGGCGTTGATCCAACGCCGCAATTCCGCCGTGGTTCTGCCTGGAGAACGAGAATCCGGAGGCTCAACGAGCCTGAAATTTTTGAAAATTCATGCGATGCCCATTCCTATTGTTAAGGCAGCTATCTTAGTTCGTTGCAATTCTTTACTGCGAGGAAATTCCGCCGTTCGCATCCAGGTTATTCGAAGCAATCAAGTCAATTAAAAGAAGCCCCCAGAAGTGGGTTGTTACCTCTGTCATTTTTATTTCCTTTGTATTAAATGGCTAGCATCATTCCTATTTTTACAACACACAACAGTAAGAGATATGCGGCTTTGCGAGCGGGCGAGCTTTGTGAGGTTGTTCTGAGCTGCTGTGGCTTTCCTCGACAGGGGTGCACCTAAAGGAGTTTGAGGGGCCTGTCACCCGTCATGTGTTGATTGAGTCTTGAGCATATCATGAATTCATCTTATAAGGTTACAATAGGCCTGATTCTGATGGGTTCATCTTGTTTAGATGATCTGTTGTAAACATCACTTGGTAGATTCTGTGATGACACTTCTTGAAGAAAATTTGGAACAAGTCGCCACTGGCGGCTGATGTTTTGTCTTCTATAGCCTGTGTGGAGTGGACAGTCATTCTTAAGTTGCTTTTACTACCAGTTCCGTTCAATATGGAATGAATAGAAGCATTTGTGTATGATCTCTTAGTCTCTGTAACTTAGCTTTTCCAGCTCTCTACTCATTACAATCTCATATTGCACCATAAACTTCGATTTAGTCCCTTCTGACAGGCCATGAGCCTCTGGAAGCTCTATCCAACGTTCCTCTTAATCGTTCAACGGCCTCTCTTCGAAGTCTTTACCATTGAAGCGATCACCGTCGTCACCATTGCCACCACCGATGTCAACCGGCTAGGCCCCCCCCCCCCCCCAAACACCTACAAACGGTGTCACCTACCTCCACACAAACGGTCTTATTAAAATAACCTAATCGATGGCTTCTCTCACAGAGTTTTTATTCCACAATCCGCTATCCACGCGGTCAAAGTGCCTCTCTATTCGATGCACCCCACACAATCTTCTAAATACGCGGCCAGTGCCTCTCCATTCGACGCACCCCACACTTGAATTCTTTTTCGACACCTAGCTTCGCGGAGCCAAAGCTCTCAGAGCTCGTCCCCACCCTCACCGTCGAATCCAACTTCGCTTCGTCGTCCACCGCACTCAAGTGCGCGCTCGATACTCGGAACCCTCATATCTTCCACTCAATATCCCAGCTATCAACGCTCCAGCTCCAGCTTCCACCACCACCAGCAAGCCCACTACAGCCAATGCTATTGTTATCTGCAACCCTATAGTACACCACAACAACCTGTTCAAGAACTAGGTTTGCTTTTTCGTGGGGGAGACAGTTCCATGGCTTCATGTTCGTGGGGGGTGTCGAACCTCTTGTTCTCTGTAACTTGGCTTTCACAACTCTCTACCCAATACATTCTCACATTGCACCATGCGTTTCAATGTAGTCCCTTCTGACAAATTGGGATATTGAAAGCATACTGTCAGGAGAGGACTACGTCGAAGTGCATGGTGAAGGCGAGATGCTTGATTGAGTAGAGAGTTGTAGAAGCTAAGCTACAGAAGCTATGAAATCTGACACATACCCATATGTGAGCAAGACTCCTGATGATCAAACGTTCGACCTCTGTCGGCTGGTCCATCGAGTGATAGGGAAACTGGCTAGCAGGCAAAGGGAAATTATTACTGTAGGCCAGTCGAACACTTGAGAAGATAAAAAGTATCTTCCCTAATAACGCGCGTATGAATCGAAGTTTGTGGAACGAATGTATACCCCACGACCTACTACTCACTAAAATAGTCGATCTCTAGTGCTCAGAACAGGGCCAGAACTCCGTACTAAGGTGGACTTCAAATGCCAAGGCTGTACCTAGGTACCTAGGTAGGTACACTGCATGACACAAGGGCCGTGCACATACCCGTGTACGCCATACCAAACATAGTTTAGCGTGTAACCTTAATGATCTATAAATCTTCTAAGATTCCAAGGTTACCACATCCCAATAACCTACCTAGGTATATCTTCAATTGGTAACATGATACGCTTCTATAAGACGAAGCTACGCATTACCAGAACTGGATTGTAATTGAAGCATCTGGGTTGATGCGTGAGTGTCAAGGGAGGACTACGTTGAAGTGCACGGTGCAATGTGAGATTGAATTGAGTAGCGAGTTGTAGAAGCCAACTTACAGAGAATAGGAAATCTAACAGTGAGCCTGATAATGATATTATCTAGTGGCGTAATCCTATTGACTGTATAAATCGTCTCACTTTCTCTTTACGACTTCATAGACTATCTAAGACTACGCTACTGCCTTGATGATCTTAAGAACCTTGGAGGTGGGGTGAGCTTACATACCAGATAGTTGAAGAGGGGAAGCCACATAATGAAGCAGGGGTTCAGCTGAGTGACACCCTCGTCACCTACCCAGGTAACTGCTTCCAACATCCACGTTACCTATCCAGGGTATAAATACCCCCCCTCCCCCCTTCTTCTCTCTTTTTTCTTCTTCCCTTTTCATCTCCCCACATCCTCATCCATGGACACCATCCACCAAAGTCTTTCATCAAATATTTTATCCACCCTATACCTTCCGTTGGGTCTTCCATCATCAACAAATGTCTTCCATCATCAGCTTAAGCTTCATCACTTCTTCCATCTTTCTACATTCACACCTAGTAGAATGAAGCTTGTGACCACCATGTCATTGATGCATTTGCTCTCATCCCGTCTACATTCATCACATGTCTGGTCAGTTATGCCATCTATTTCCGACTTGCTTGTTCTTCCCTTACTTACATTTATCCTTTAGACAACTTCATCACATAACAACATCTCCTTTCAACGTGCCTGCCTAGGTGGCACCTGTCACATTCATCATCCATCATATGAGTTGTACGTTTCACCTATTTTTTTTGGTTCCTTCCATCTACTTACATTCATTATTCAGACAACTCAAGCATCTGCTCCTTCTGTCTTCCACTTGATGGGGTCATGACTTCTTATCAGCGTGGTCACCAATTCTCTATTGTATGTCTACTTCCATCTTGTCTTATCACATTCTATGACTTTGTCAATAGGACACAGGGCTGACTATATCAGACACATATGCTCAACCACACCCAGTCTTGCCGTGTCGGGCTCTCTGGCAGGCAATGACTCTGGCCGGCAATGAGAGCAAAGGTGAAAGCCAAAAAAGAAAAAGAAAAAGAAAAAGAAAAAGAAAAAGAAAAAGAAAAAAGAAAAAGAAAAAAGAAACAGAAAAAAGAAAAAGAAAAAAAAGGAAACACTTCAATCTCAATTTCAATCAACCATCCAACGAGCCATCCAACAAACCATGCACTTCAATCAAGAAACCAATCCACGCTTCAATCTCCAATCAACACTTCAATCTCCAATCAACACTTCAATCTCAATTTCAATAACCATCCAATGAAACATCCAATCAACTATCTGCTCCAATCAAGCATCCAATCAACACTTGAATCTCCTTTCCATTTCAATCATGCATCCCCATCGAACAACCACTTCCAGTCTGACCGTGGCGGGCTTCGGCTTCAGGACAATCGGCAGGCTGGCCAAACAACCAATTCAACTACCCACTTCGATCAATTACCCACTTCAAAAAACTACAATCAGTCTGACCGTGGCGGGCTTCTGCTTCAGGACAATCGGCAGACTGGTCAATCATCTAATTCAACTACCCACTTCGATCAATTACCCACTTCAAAAAACTACAATCAGTCTAACCGTGGCGGGCTTCTGCTTCAGGACAATCGGCAGACTGGTCAATCATCCAATTCAACTACCCACTTCGATCAATTACCCACTTCAAAAAATCACAATCAGTCTAACCGTGGCGGGCTTCTGCTTCAGGACAATCGGTAGGCTGGTCAAACAACCACATCAAATAACAATCCACTTGAATCACTTCCCACTTCGATCAACTACCCACTTCGATCAACTACCCACTTCGATCAACTACCCACTTCGATCAACTACCCAATTCGATCAACTACCCACTTCAAAAAACCACAACCAGTCTGACCGTGGCGGGATTCGGCTTCAGGACAATCGGCAGGCTAGTCAAACAACCGCATCAAACAACAATCCACTTTAATCACTTCCCACTTCGATCAACTACCCACCTCAAAAAACCATAACCAGTCTAACCGTGGCGGGCTTCGGCTTCAGGATAATCGGCAGACTGGTTAATCATCCAATTCAACTACCCACTTCAATCAATTACCCACTTCAAAAAACTACAATCAGTCTGACCGTGGCGGGCTTCTACTTCAGGACAATCGGTAGACTGGTCAATCATCTAATTCAACTACCCACTTCGATCAATTACCTACTTCAAAAAACTACAATCAGTCTAACCGTGGCGGGCTTCTACTTCAGGACAATCGGCAGACTGGTCAATCATCCAATTCAACTACCCACTTCGATCAATTACCTACTTCAAAAAATCACAATCAGTCTAACCGTAGCGGGCTTCTACTTCAGGATAATCGGCAGACTGGTCAATCATCCAATTCAACTACCCACTTCGATCAATTACCCACTTCAAAAAATCACAATCAGTCTAACCGTGGCGGGCTTCGGCTTCAGGACAATCGGCAGGCTGGTCAAACAACCACATCAAACAACAACCCACTACAATCACTTACCCA
>LWEC01000157.1:0-283267 GCA_002116305.1 Penicillium italicum | reverse complement strand
ATATTATAATATTCTAATATAAAACCTAATTTAATATTAAAATAAAAGAACTACCTAATAAGGATATATCTTTAGATTTTATATAAAAAGTAAATAAATAGAAAGAGGCTAAGCTTACTACTAACGTACCTAAATTAATTAGCGATAGTAAAGATTCTAAGGATAATAATCTTATTAGACTAATTAAATATAAGTTTATAATAGAGAGTTAGCTTTCTTATCCTTTTATAATACTAAGTATATAGAAGCGATAGAGAAATAAGCTAATTAATAGTAAAGATAAGAGTAGTCCTTATCTCTCTTATTATAGAGATAAAGATAATACTTAAAGGCGCCTTAGTTTAAGAGAAGGAAATATAGTAAACCTAATAATAATTAATTTATATTATATAATATAAATATATAACTATAATAAAGATCTAAGTTATTATATAAAGGCTTCTAAAGCTTAGTTTTAACCTTAGTTAAAAAATTAATAGTAGTATTAAGTTATTATAGATTTAATTAAATTACTTAAAAATATAGAGAAATAATATAGAAATAATAAAGGTTATAAGGCTAAGAAATTCTACTTACTAAAAAGGCCTATAGGCGCCTATAATACCTAAGGCCTATAGGCCCTAAGGGTAGGGCCGATCTATAGGTATATATATAGGGCCTATTTCCTACTTATGTAAGGCCTATAGGTAATGCCTACCTACCTATCTATAGGCGATGTCGTAGTCTAGTAACCCTTATAACCCTCGAACCGCCCTACTACTAGGGCGGTTTAAGGGTCTAACCTCCTAACCCTAAGGGTAGTCTACCTAGGGGTTAGACCCTTAGAGGGTAACCCTTAGGGTTACCCGCGGGTTTATAAATAGGATAAATAGGATAAATAGGTAAATCTCATAATATATATAATTTATATAGATTTACCTTATATTTTTAAGTATCTTAATTATAGTAACTAAACTTCTTTAGGGAATATCTTATAATTATATAATATTCTAAGGTTATAGAAGCTTTTAAAGTATATTCTTATTTCTAGTTTTTATCTACTATATATCTATTAAGCCTTTTTAATACCTTTTAAACTCTTTTAGATAATTAAGGAAGAGGAAGTCTACTATCTTTATTAATATTATTTTCTAGATTAGATTATCTCTTATTACCTTTACTTAGTAAGCTATTTCTTTATCTCTTTTTAAGAATAATATATAAAGATAGTTATAAAATAAGTAATAATTAGATTTATTTAACTATATCTTCTTTAGTATTACTAATTAGTTTAAATAAGATAGTATCTATACTACTTACCTTTATTAAAGCTATAATCTTTTAGGAAGTTAGATACTCTTAAAGGATTAGATATTAGTTCTCCTATAGATTAAATCTTATTATATATATAAATATTATAATATCCTAAATTATCTTTAGCTTTAGTAAATCTTATTATTAATAATAAGGATTATATATAGAGTTAAATAGCTACTTTATACCTATATTAATAGTTAGAATAGATATAATATTATAGATAATACTTATAAGAATAGGCTATTTATATTAGGTATCTTTCTAAAAAGTATAAGGTAATAAATACTATAATATTAGATTTATATAAAAGTTAGTTAGATTTAATAAATAAAGATAGATATTAAGTTAGCTTATCCTTATTTAGAGTATTAAACTATAAAGAGTTATTTAACTCTAATATAGACTTAAGCTTAGATATTCTAACTTTTAATAATAGACTATTTAATAATAATTAACTTTACTTAATTGTAAAGGTATACTGTTATTAGATATAAGGCCTATCAACCGGGTAAGATAGTAAGGCTTTAAGTATGAGAGGAGGGAAGCAATATATATTATCTCTAGTATATTAAGACTAATTCTTACTAGAACTAAGAGGGATCCTAGGGAGTTATAGACTATATAGGAGGTACTCGGGTATACTTAGGTATTAGTTATATAACGAACCCTATATAACTCGACCTCAGAACCTATATAATACTTCTAATACTTATAAGTTACCTAATCTATATACGTATATTATAAGGATATTTATCTATTATAATTATCTCCCCTTTCTAGAGAGGATATCCCTATCCTTAGGGGTTTTTAGATTAAAAGGCTTTTAAAGATAAAACTTAGGTAAGTCTTAGGATTAAGATAAAATTAGAAATCCTCTTTAAAGGGCTTTTACTATTATATAATTTCTTTATTTATTAAGGGCTACTTAGTCCCTAACTTATCTAGAATAGATTCCTCTCTTTATACCTATCTCTTATCTTAATTATACCTCTAATAGTTTATATTAACCGAATTTACTTAAGATATACTTAATATCTAAAATATCTATATATATTAGTAAGAGAATTTACGCCTAATACTACTATTATAACTTTTAAAATTAGATACTTTTTAAATAAGGAAGGTATAAAGAAGTATTAATAGTATATTTAGTAGAAAATAAATTATAATTAATTTACTAAAAGTATATAAAGAGATATTATAGATTTAGTAGTAATACTTAATTAGATCTTTTAGATATTTACCTTAGTAAATAAATATTTTTCTACTAACCTAGTATTTATTACTAAGATTAATAATACTATATTAAAGATAGTTAAGGATTTTAAATATATATATTTTATATATTAGTCTTAATATAGTATTAAGGTAAAAGTAAAGAGGGATATTAGCTAGGTAAATATCCTTAATTTAATACCGTTTTAGCTATAAATTACTAACCTTAGCTTATAAAAAACTTTATTTAGATACTAAAAATACCTTAAAGGTTATTATATAATATATCTTAATCTTCTAATATATCCTATATAGAATACTTCTTAGTCTATATAGTATAGGTATTATACTAAAGTAGGTTAATACCTTTAGGAAGGAGATAAGGGTTATATATAATAATTAGTTACTAAAAATAACCTTCTAAAGGATATATTAGATATAGTAAGGACTATATTTATCCCTAAGGAACCTTTAGCTCTTTAAACTATACTTAATACGTATATTAATATATTCTTAGTCTAATTACTTAAATTATAAGGGGTTAATCTTAATAAGGTAAGGTTTTATAATAGTTTTTATTTCTAGGTCTAAAATAAAAGGTATAACTTTCTTTTAGAAGGTAGTTATTAGGTTATATTATACTTCTACCTATTTTAATCCTAATCTTTAAAGTTTTTATTTACCTCCCTATTATTTTTTCTTAATCTCTTTTTCTTCTTATTACCTTAGTATCTTTAATACGTTTTTATTAAAGTATTATTTTTATTATGATTTATTATCGAATTATCTTCTATATATCTTAAAACTCTTATAAGTTATTAATATAATAGTAAAATAGTACTAAGTTAATTTAGATATATAGTTTTAATAATCTTATTATATTATACCTTCTAATAGGAAAATTATTAGTTTACTTAGTAACCGCTATAAGTAACTTACTATATCTATTACTTATAAGAATATTTAGTATATATACTATTTATATATTATAAATTAGGATTAGAGCGATAGTACTTATAGAACTTACTACCTAATCTTAATTTATTATATTTCTAATATTACTAATAATAAGAGTTATATCTACTATACTTATTAATATAAGGTTTATAAGTTAATATATTATTATTTTTATTTTAAGTAATCCTTAATAATAATTTATACTAACTTTATTTTAAATTCCTAATAATTTAGCTAGTAACTATTTTAAATTACTATTAGTTCTATCCTAAGCTATTAATTTCTAGATTAATAGTAAGGGTAATCTTAATTATAGTAAAGGTAAAATAGACTCTAATAATAAGGAATTAACCTTCTTATTCTTTAAGGACCTTATCGATACTATTATAGCTATAATCTATAATCTAATTATAAGCTTTAATAACCTAGTTTAGAACTATTATTACTTTTATTATTTATTTAAAACTTATATTTCTTAGGTAAGTCTTTATTAGATCTATATTAGTTTATAACTAAGTTACTAACTAATTACTCGTTTTCTCTTAGAATATCTTAACTACTTATAATACTTAGGTTATTACCTATATAACTTATATAGTTTATAATACTTATAATACTATATATAAATAGGATTATCTTATTATAGATACTTTAATCTATATCTACCTTATAAATAATAAGGAGTTAATTTCTACCTAGTATAATACTATTTTAGCCTTTTAGACTTATTATAAATTTATAATTACTAATACTAATCTTAAGGTTAGTACTACTACTATATTAGATACTTATTTATAGCGTTTCCCTTTTATTTAAGAGCTATAAAAGGGGTATTCTATTATTAACTTATAATTAAGCCTATAGTTATTAAGTTTTCTTTATACTTTTCTTAGGTCTTACTATAGTAAGATAGTTAGGATTCTTTTTTAAGTTAATACTTTATTAATATTAGTCTAATATAGTTCTAATAGTCTTTCTAATTAATTACTTTGATTTTTTTTAGGTTTTCTTATATTTTATAATAATCTTTAAAGTATTTATTATTATATCTTTTAATACCTATTAATTATATATTAAGGGCTATCTTACTTATTTTATAAGGTAATAAAGTCTTTCTTTAAATATTTAGTTATCTTTAATCTTTTTAATCTCTTATTTATTATTATTAGCTAGTTCTAGTAAAGGTAGTTATTCTAATTCTCCTTCCTTTAGTTACTATAGTTATAAAAGCTAGATTAAGAATATATTATAGATTATAGTATATTAATTTAAGAGTAGAAAATAATACGCTTATTTTCTAATATATTTAAGGATCCTAAAGGGTTTAATCTATTATAAGGATAGTGTGACGATCTGGATTAGGAATGTTTATGACGATCTGGATTAGGAATGTTTGTTTCTAGAATTCTACTAGGCGTTTCCGCCTTAGATAAATTTTGTATTGTTTATTTAATTGCTTGATATAATAGGACCGTATAAAGGTTCCTATCTTATAGTTACCTTTTTTCCTTTCTCTTTCTCTCTTTATACTTAGTATTCTTATTAAAATATACTCTTTTATTTAAAAGAACTAGCTAGTAATATAATACTAAATACTACTTTTATTTCCTTTAAAGTAGTATAACTATATAGATTATTATTCTTATTAATCTTAGTCTAGCTTTACCCTACTTTCCGTTCCTTAGTACTAGATAAGCTAAGATTTAAATCTAAACTTAAACTTAATATCTAACTAATTAAAATAGTCAGACCTAAACGAAACCTACCTACTAATCGCGGAAGATAGCCTATTACTATATATAATAAAGAAGATAATAATAAGTAAGAGATAGTTACTTATAACCTAAATACCTTAATCCTTAAACTATAGAGATTAGTTAGTATTAGTAAATATAATAAAGATAATAAGAATAGAGAAAGCTTCTTTATTTATAAACGATTATAGAAGATTCTAATTTATAAATAGTTTTATAAGCTTATAAGAGAATATTAAAACTTAAAGAAGAGAGTATAAGAACTTAAGGATAAAATAATAGTTTTATATTCTAATAAGATTAAGATTAAAATCGTTATTAAGTTATTTATACTTAAGCGAGATATAGTAATTACTTATTAAGACCTAGTAGTTTATAAGAGAGATAACCTTATATTTTACCTTATAAATTTATAAAATTAAGCTAGTATACTAATTATAAAGACTAGTTTATACTAAAAGACTATAAAGATACCTAACGCCTTAATATTTAGTAATAGTAAAGAAGTCCGATTTAAAACCTAAGAAACTATAATCTAATAAAAACTTAAAACGAATACTAATTATTATTTATTACTAGTATATTATAAGCTTTATATATAGAGTTATTATAAAGGAAATACTTAATTATATATTATATCCTAAATAAGTTCTGATTCTAGTAACCTATACCTAGATATAGAAAATATAATTATATATTTAAAGACTATATTTATAAACCTAAATTAATATATTAAAGCCTATATTATATACTATAAGTTAATAATAAAGCTAAAGGATAGTTTTACTAATTTTCTAATTAAGTTTATATAGCTTATTAAAAAGGCTATTATAATTAAAGAGAACTATAAGTATAATTTATATTTAAAGCTACTATACTTATTATAGAGTTAGATAATATAGGTAGTTAATTAAGAAACTATAATATTTAAATCTTTCTCTAAGACTTATTAGAATATATCTTATAAAATTAATCTTTAATAGGAAATAAAAGCTACTTCCTATCTATAATCTACTACTACTATTAGTAGAAGTATAAGAATAAAAATAATAAAGTAAAATTATATTCCTTATATAAAATATAAAAAAAACCTTAGCTTTAAAAGACTCTTAAATTCTAAGTAAGATACCTTAATAAAAGAAGATTAATACTTTAACTATAAGGAGTAAAGATATATAACCTATAATTATTAAAAGAAGAAACCTATTAGTACTATTACTATAACTTACCCTTCTTCTTATATTATTAAATTTAATAAAGAAGATATTAATTAAGGAAAAGTTAATACCTAGGTTAAGTCTCCTACCTAGGTAGATAGAAAGTATTATTATATCTATTAGATTTATAGAAGTTAATTAAAAGTCCTAAAGATAGTTTAGTTTTTAATACTAAGCTAATATATAATAGATACTCTTTTTCTATTTTAGTACTTAGTAATATTAAAGTAGATAGATATATATTCTTAAATTAAGGATTAAGTATTCTCCTTAGTAAATAATTTAATTTAAAAGTAGAGAGTATTAGATAAGAGTATCCTATTTAAGGATTTAATAGAAAACTTAGTAGGCTAATAACTTACGTTACTTTTCTTATATTATATATAGATAGGAGAATATAATAATAAGTCCTAATATTAATCGCTAATCTTAAGAAATATAATATAATTCTTAGAAGGAAATAGTTTATAGATAATAATATCTTATTAGACTATTATTAATATTAGATAATTTAGCTAGATAAGAAGATATTTCTTAATAATATATTAAGTAAAATAATAGTATTAATATTAATTACTATTCTTTAAAGACCTAAACTAAACTTAGATTATTAAGCTAATATTAATTAAAGAGACTACCTTTTTACCTAAAAAGAATTAAAGATAAAGAATAAATATAGATATATAAGAGAATAATAATATAGATATTAATAGATTAAGGAATACTAGAAGATAAATTATAACCTAAATAACGAAAGTAAGATAGTAATCCTAAAGATTTAATAATAAGATATATCCTTATTTATTAATATTAATACTATTAGAGATATTAGTTTTAATAGACTCTATAAAAAAGGAAAGATTAATAAGGAAGTTAAAACCTTTATAACTTCACTCTATAAGATTAATTATATTATTAATATAAAGAGTATATAGATTTAGGATCCTAAAACTAATAAGATCTTAAAGACTCTTTTAAAAGAATATTATAATCTAATAAAAGTCTTTTTAAAGAAGAAATCTAATAAGTTACTACCTTACTAATTAAGTATAGATTATAATATTATTTTTAAAGTAGAAGTATAACTTAGATATTACCCTTTCTATAAGTTATTACTTAAAGAACTAAAGGTAGTAAAGAAATATATTCTAGAAAATCTTAAGAAAGGATTTATTATCCTAAGTTTAGCTCTATATATATCTCTAATCTTAATAGCGAAAAAATCTAGTAAAGGACTCTAATTTTATATTAACTTCTAAAGATTAAATATAATTACTAAAAAAGATTATTACCCTCTATTACTAATTAATAAAGTATTATAATAGATAAGTAAGGTAAGGATCTATATAAAGCTTAATATTTAGTAAGGATTCTACTATATCTATTTAATACTAGGAATAAAGGATCTTACTATATTCTATATAAGATATAGTTCTTTTAAGTATAAGATAATACCGTTTAGATTAATAAATAGATTAGTAACTTTCTAAAAATTTATAAATAATATTTTCTAAGAATACTTAGATAAATATATAGTTATCTTTATAGATAATATCTTAATTTATAATAAGAATATTAAAGATTACTAATAGTAGATTAGAAAGATACTCTATTATCTAAAGGAAGTAAGATTATAAGTTACCCTATTAAAGTTAGAATTTTCGGTATAAAAAACTAAGTTCCTAGGGTTTATTATAAGTACTAATAGTATAGCTATTAATCTAAAGAAGATTTATATAGTATAGTTATAGATAGTACTAACTATAGTAAAAAGAGTATAATTATTCTTAGGATTTTATAACTTCTATTAATAATTTATTTAGAGATATAGCGCTATTTTAAAACTACTTTATTAATTAATAAGATAAGATATTTTATTTAAATAGTTAGAGAAATATAAGTAGATATTCTAAATCCTAAAAGAAAAGTTAGTTAGTATCTTAATTCTTAGATACTATAATCTAATCTAATAAACTTAAGTTAAGATAGATATATCTAATAGAGTATTAGGAGTAGAGTAGTACTTTCTTAGTATTATAATTAAAGAAGATTTCTAATATCTAATAGTATTCTATTTAAAGATAATATAAACTATAGAACTAAACTATAAAGTATATAATAAAGAACTCCTTATAATTATCTATACTCTATAGGAATAAAGACCTAAGTTTAAAGGTCTATCTTAGAAGGATTATTTTAAGATCCTTACTAATTATTAGTTATTTAAGTATTTTATAATAACCTAATAAATAAACTAATAATAGGTAAGATAGAGTAAATTCTTATCTTAGTTCTATTTTATAATTAAATACTATTTTAAGAAGAAGAATATTATTATTAATATCCTATTATAAAAGAAATCTCTTTATATAGATAATAGATAATAGTTTATAATACTTCTAAAAGACTATCTAGAAGAAGGAGTTTACCTAACTTATCTAGCTCTTATTTATTTAAAGGAGATAGAGGTAATTAAAATTATTAAATATATTAAGGAAGCTAACTATTAGAGTATAGATCTAAAAGAATTCTATTAGATAGTATAAGATAGAAGTAGTTCTTAATAGATATTATTAGATAGATTACTCCTTTATAAAGAACGACTTAAGGTTCCTAATAAAGGAGACCTTTATATCTAACTACTTAATAAGATATACTATTAGCTATTAACTATATATCCTAATATTAAGAAACTAAAGAAACTAATATCTATAAGATATTATTAATATAGATAGGTAATAGATATAAAATAATATATTAATAACTATCTAATCTATAAATATATAAAGACTTAGAGAGATTAAATATTAGGATTACTATAACTTCTATTAGCTCTTAAAAAACCCTAGTAATATATCTTAATAGATTTCTATTTATTCTTAAAAGATTATTATAGTTATAATACTATTTTAGTTATAGTTAACTAACTAAGTAAGAGACTAGTATCTATCCCTTATTATAAGGATATAAACGTAAAATAGATAACTTAATTATTTATTAACTTTATTATTTAAATTATAGGTATTCTAGAGATAATTATCTCTAATTATAGGGGTTAATTTATCTTTAAATTCTAGACTAAATTCTATAGGATCCTTAATATTAAAAGGAAACTATTAACTACTTATTATCCTTAGATAGATAGATAAAGTAAAATTATAAATTAGTATATAGCTTAAAGGTTAAGACTATATATTAAATAAAACTAGGATAATTAGTTAGAAATCTTATTAATAGTTAATTTTATAGCCTTAATACTTTCTTAAGATATAATAAAGAAATTATCCTTCTTTATAAAAAGAGAATATAAATCTTTAATAATATTTAACTAGAAAGACTAAGGAATAATAACCTTTAATAAATAAGATATAGTATAAATACTTTTAGAACTATAAGATATTTAGACTAAGACTAAAGAGTAAATTATAAAGTTATAATAATTATAGATTTATTAAGCGAATAAGTATCGCTAAAAAGAGGATTTTAGAGTTAGTAACTTAGTATTTATTATAATAAAGGATTAGCTTTAAGATTAATTTAGTAGGAAGCTTTCCTACCTAGTAAGTAGATTATATAAGATTATTAAAAAGGTTAGAAATTCCTATAAGATAGATCTATTAGAAGTAATTTAAGTTTACCTAGTCTTCTATCCTAATAAGTTATAGAAAGTAGTAATAATAGAACCTCTAAATAGATAATATATAGATCTACCTCTACTAACGTAGGTTAGAAAGATAGATAAATAGAAGGTTAAAAAGATTCTAGATATTAGGATATATTACTAAAAGCTATAATATAGAGTATAATAGATTAGATATAATCTTAATTTATAATAGTACCCTATTAGCGACTTAAAATATATACTAAGGAAAGTATAGGAGTTCTATATATAGTACCTTTTAAAACCCGGTCCCCCTATACGTTTATAAGAATAGCTAGATATAGATAAAGAAGATAGAGTTCTTAAAGACTATATTAATAACAATAAGCCTTTATTTAGGGACTAAATATAGTTTTAGTCGGGGGTTATATAACGATCTGGATTAGGAATGTTTATGACAATCTAGATTAGGAATGTTTGTTTCTGGAATTCTACCAGGCGTTTCCGCCTTAGATAAATTTTACATTGTTTGTTTGATTGCTTGATGCGACAGGACCGTACAAAGGTTCCTATCTCATGGTTACCTTTTTTCCTTTCTCTTTCTCTCTTTATACTTAGTATTCTCGTTGAAATGCACTCTTTTGTTTAAAAGAACTGGCTGGTAACAGATAGTTTCTTTATAGTCTCTTCTTTTAGTTATAGGTTTTTTATAGATAATATTATAAGGTTATTCTTTTTAAATAAAATTTCCTTATACTTTTTATTATAGTATATTATTTATATTTTAGTAGCTTTTTATTATAAATTCTATAGTTTTTCTTATAGCTTTATAAGCTTTTTAAAATAAGTTAATACTACTAATACCTCCCTTCCTATATTACTATCCTTAATATATATTTAGAAATTAAGGTTATATCTAAGTAGTACCTTAAATAGTCATATTAAGGTTATTATATTAATAGTATTATTATATATAAACTTAGCTATTCTAAGTAATAAAAGCTATATTTTTTATTACTTATTAATAAAATATTATAAGTAATATTCTAATATTTAATTTATCCTCTCTATTTATCTATTAGTTTAAGGGTAAAACGCTATAGAATACCTTAGTTTAACCTTAGATAAATAATATAATTTAAATTAAAACCTACTTATAAAGATAGATCCCTAATTAGATATAATACTATTTAGTAGTCTATACTTTAGTTTAATTTCTTAATAGAATAGCTTAGTTAATTCTATAACGTCTATCGTAGTTAAAACTAAGAATAAAAGGTATTATTTAGAGAAATAGTCTATAACTATTAAAATTATATTAACTATCCTTCCTTTTTAGATTAATTAAGGTAATCCTATAATAAAATCTATTAATAGTTTAGTAAATAGCTAAGATAGAATTAATAGTAATTTAAGCTTATTAAATAGTTAATACCTTAATATTTATACTATTTAGTAGATTCTATAGGATTTAATATATTTCTTTATATCTTCTTATATATAGGTCTAATAATAGTCGTACCTTAGTAACTCCTTTATTCTTATTTAACTAAAATAGTTAGTAATAAGGTTATTATAATATATTTATAGTAACTTTATATAAATACCCTTTTTTTAGGTATATATATATATCCCTAATATTATAGTAGGCTAAGATTATTTATTATCTAACCTTTATTATCTAGTTTCTATATCGAAATATTACCTTTTTAGTAGATTAATTCTAGGTCTTTAGTTTATAGCCTTTTTACCTATTTAAGAATATCTTTAATATTTATATTAATAGATTAGATTATTACTATAGTAGTATCCTTAATATTAAATAGTTTATTTAATTTATTATAAAGTCCTCTTTACTTAGATTAATTATCTAATTTTATACTAATATTATTTATATTAATACCTATAAATATATTAGATTTAGGATTCTTCTATTCTTTAAATTAAAATTTTAAGTTATATTCTCTTAAATTATACTTATAATCTATATCTAGATTATCTTTCCTTATAATACTTTATATTATAAGGATTAATACTTCCTTATCTTAATTTTAAGATAAGAACTTTTTATCTATAATTTAGTCTTAAATTAAGATTATTAATTCTATTCTTAAAGTAGCTTACTTAGAGTTTAAAATTCTAAAAAGCTTCTTTATAGGATTTATATTTTTAGGCCTATACTTTATAATAAAGTTAAAAGATATTAAGAATATATATTAATATATCTATTAGCTATTAAGCTTTTATTATATTATAAAAGTATATAAATTAATATAATTAGAGAGTATTTCTATTAGGTATTTATTACTATCTAGATAGTATCTCTAATATTAAAATAAATAAATAATAGTAAATAGTTCCTAATTAAGTATTATATAGTTAAGTTCTATCTTTAAGAATTTTTAGGACTAAAATATAACTAGATACTATCTCTTTTTAAGGTTAGGTTAAGATAGGACTCTTTTTATTTCTTTATTTAATATATTTATTTCTAATCTAATAGGTTTTTTAAGATTAAAATAATATAATAAAGTTACTAATTAAAAAGCTAATTTTAATTATTAGAACGCTAACGATTTACTATTATTAAGTATTACTTTCTTAGGCTTCTTTTTATTTTTAGATCCTTTAAGTATTAATATAAGAGATAGGGAAATATATAAATACTCTTTAATAAAACGTTAGTAAAAGTTATAAAATCCTAAGAATACCTAAATATTATAATAACTCTTTAGTTTTTCCTATTCTTAAATAATATAGATATAGCTTATATCTATTTATACCCTATTATTATTAATAATAAATCTTAGGAATTTAACTTCCTTTTAGTAGAAGGTATATTTAAAGGATTTTATATAGAGCTTAGCTTTTTATAAGCGTTTAAAGACTTAATATAGTACCTTTATATAGGACTTATAATTAGATATAAAAATTAGGATATTATCTAGGTATACTATATAGATAATATTAATTAGTTTATTTAATACTATATAGATATAGCTTTAGAAAGTTACTAATATATTTAATAAACTAAATAGTATAACTATATATTTAAAATAGCTATATCTTATTTAGAATACTATCTTTTATTTATTACCTTCTTATATTTAGATCTAATAGTAGGCGTCTTTTATATTAACCTTACTAAAGTATTATACCTTAGAGAGCCTATCTAAGATCTTTAAGATAAATAGTAGTAAGTATCGATTTTTTATTAATATATAATTAAGGCTTTAATAGTCTATATATAAATATAGTCTATTATCTTTCTTTAGGATAAAAAGGATTAGTACTCTTATAGGACTCTTTAAAGGCTAAATCCTCTTTTTTTTAATATTATTTATAAGATAGGTTTATATAATTCTTTTAATTTAGTATAAAAGAGGGGATAAATTAATCTATAAGGTAAAGTCTTCCCTAGGCCTTAATAAGTCCCGTAGTACCTAGCCAATTTTAGTGCTACGATATAGTGCTACGAGGTACTACGGGACTAAGCTAATTTTGGTACTGTTATATGGTACTACGGCACTAAGTGCTATAGTACTATCGTAGTACTAGTTTTAGTGCTACGCTAGTATAATTCTACTAAGGATTACCTAAATTAGATAGATAAAATACTAACTTATTTTGATAAATTACTATCTTTTACTTATATATTAGTATTAGAAGGTAGTTATAGTTACTTACCACTAATATTTATATTAACTTACGTTTAAAAAAATAGATTAGAAGCTTTAAGTACTATATATATATAGATTTAAATTAAAAATAGCCTAAAATAGTATAGAATTAGTAGTTAATATTATATAGAAGAAAATATACTAGTATTATATATAGATATATATATATATGTAAAGGTATACTATTATTAGGTATAAGGCCTGTTAACCGGGTAAGATAGTGAGGCTTTTAGGTATGAGAGGAGGGAAGTAACATATATTGTCTCTAGTATGTCAAGACTAATTCTTACTAGAACTAAGAGGGATCCTAGGGAGTCATAGACTATATAGGAGGTACTTAGGTATACTCGGGTATTCGTTATATAACAAACCCCGTATAACTCGACCTTAGAACCCGTATAATACTTCTAATACTTATAAATTACCTAATCTATATATATATATTATAAGGATATTTATCTATTATAATTATCTCCCCTCTCTAGAGAGGATATCCCTATCCTTAAGGATCTTTAGATTAAAGGGCTTTTAAAGGTAAAACTTAGGTAGGTCTTAGGATTAGGATAAAATTAGAAATCCCCTCTAAAGGGCTTTACTATTATATAACTTCTTTATCTATCGAGGGCTACTTAGGTCCTAACTTCTTTAGAATAGATTCCTCTCTTTATACCTATCTCTTATCTTAATTATACCTCTAGTAGTTCGTATTAACCGAATTTACTTAAGATATACTTAGTATCTAAAATACCTACGTATATCGGTAAGAGAATTTACGCCTAATACTACTATTATAGCTTTCGAAATTAGATACTTTTTAAATAAGGAAGGTATAAAGAAGTATTAATAGTATATTTAACAGAAAACGAATTATAATTAACTTACTAAAGGTATATAGGGAGATACTATAGATTTAGTAGCGATACTTAATTAGATCTCTTAGATATTTACCTTAGTAAATAGGTATTTTTCTATTAACCTAGTATTCTTTACTAAGATTAATAATACTATATTAAAGATAGTTAAGGATTTTAAGTATATATATTCTATATACTAGTCTTAATATAGTATTAGGGCGAAAGTAAAGAAGGATATTAGCTAGGTAAATATCCTTAATTTAGTACTATTTCGGCTATAAATTACTAACCCTAACTTATAGAAAACTTTATTAAGATACTAAAAATACCTTAAAAGTCGCTATATAGCGTATTCTAATCCTTTAATATACCTTATATAAAATACTTCTTAGTTTATATAGTATAGGTATCGTACTAAGGTAGGTTAACGCCTTTAAGAAGGAGATAAGAGTTATATATAATAGTTAGTTATTAAGAACGACCTTCTAGAGGATATATTAGACGTAGTAAGGACTATATTTATCCCTAGGGGGCCCTTAGCTCTTTAAACTATACTTAATACGTATATTAATATATTCTTAGTTTAGTTACTTAAATTATAAGGGGTTAATCTTAATAGGGTAAGGTTTTTTAATAGTTTTTATTTCTAGGTTAAAAATAGAAGGTATAACTTCCTTTTTAGAAGGTAGTTATTAGGTTATATTACGTTCCTATCTATTTTAATCTTAATCCTTAAAGTTTTTATTTACCTCCCTATTATTTTTTCTTAATCTCTTCCTCTTCTTATTACCTTAGTATCTTTAGTACGTTTTTATAAAAGTGTTATTTCTATTACGATTCGTTATCGAATCGTTTTCTATATATCTTAAAACTCTTATAAGTTATTAATATAATAGTAAAATAGTACTAAGTTAACTTAGATATATAGTTTTAATAATCTTATTACGTTATATCTCCTAACCGGAAAATCACTAGTTTACTTAGTAACTACTATAAGTAACTTACTATATCTATTATTTATAAGAATACCTAGTATATATACTATCTATATATTATAAATTAGGATTAGAGCGATAATACTTATAGGACTTATTACCTAATCTCGATTCGTTATATCTCCGATACTACTAATAGTAAGAGTTATACTTACTACGCTTATTAATATAAGATTTATAAGTTAGTATATTATTATTCTTATTTTAAATAATCCTTAATAGCGATTCGTACTAACTTCGTTTTAGGTTCCTAATAGTTTAGCTAGTAACTATTTTAAATTACTATTAGTTCTATCCTAAGCTATAGATTTCTAGATTAATAGTAAGGGTAACCTTAGTTATAGTAAAGGTAAAGTAGACTCTAATAATAAGGAGTTAATCTTCTTATTCCCTAAAGACCTTATCGATACTATTATAGCTATAATCTATAATCTAATTACGGGCTTTAATAACCTAATTTAGAACTATTATTACCTCTATTATTTATTTAGAACTTATATTTCTTAGGTAAGTCTTTATTAGACCTATATTAGTTTATAACTAAGTTACTAACTAGTTACTTATTTTCCCTTAGGATATCTTAACTACCTATAATACCTAGGTTATTACCTATATAGCTTATATAGTTTATAATACTTATAATACTACGCGTAAATAGGATTATCTTATTATAGATACCTTAATCTATACTTATCTTATAAATAATAAGGAGTCGGTTTCTACCTAGTATAGTACCGTTTCGGCCTTCTAAACCTATTATAAACTTATAATTACTAATACTAATCTTAAGGATAGTACTATTACTACGTTAGATACTTATCTATAGCGTTTCCCTTTTACCTAAGAGCTATAAAGGGGGTATTCCGTTATTAGCTTATAGCTAAGCTTATAGTTATTAAATTTTCTTTATACTTTTTCTAGGTCCTATTATAGTAAGATAGTTAAGATTCTTTCTTAAGTTAATACTTTATTAGTATTAGTCTAATATAGTTCCGATAATCTTTCTAATTAATTATTTTGATTTTTTCTAGGTTTTCTTATATTTTATAATAATCTTTAGGGTATTTATTATTATATCTTCTAGTACCTATTAGTTATATTCTAAGGGCTATCCTACCTATTTTATAAGGTAGTAAAGTCCTTCTTTAAATATTTAGTTATCTTTAATCTCTTTAACCTCCTATTTATTATTATTAGCTAGTTCTAATAAGGGTAGTTATTTTAATTCTCCTTTCCTTAATTACTATAATTATAGAAGCTAGATTAGGAATATATTATAGATTATAGTATATTAATCTAGGAGTAGGAGACGATACGCTTATTTTCTAATATATTTAAGGATCCTAAAGGGTCTAATCTATTATAGGGATAGCTTCTTAGTAGTCCCTTCTTTTAGTTATAGGTTTTTTATAGATAATATTATAAGGTTATTCTTTTTAAGTAAAATTTCCTTATACCTTTTATTATAGTACGTTACTTATATTTCGGTAGCTTTTCGCTATAAATTCTATAGTTTTTCTTATAGCTCTATAAGCTTTTTAAAACGAGTTAATACTATTAGTACCTCCTTTCCTATACTACTATCCTTAGTACGTATTTAGAAATTAGGGTTATATCTAAGTAGTACCTTAAATAGTAATATTAAGGTTATTATACTAGTAGCGTTATTATATACGAACTTAGCTATTCTAAGTAGTAAAAGCTATATTTTTTATTACTTATTAATAAAATATTATAAGTAATATTCTAATATTTAGTTTATCCTCTCTATTTATCTATTAGTTTAGGGGTAAAATACTATAGAATACCTTAATTTAATCTTAGATAAATAATATAATTTTAACTAAAACCTACTTATAAAGATAGATCCTTAATTAGATATAATACTATTTAGTAGTCCGTACTTTAGTTTAACTTCTTAATAGAATAGCTTAGCTAGTTCTATAATATCTATTATAGTTAAAACTAAGAAGAAAAGGCACTATTTAGAGAAATAGTCTATAACTACTAAAATTATATTAACTATCCTTCCTTTCTAGATTAATTAAAGTAATCCTATAATAAAATCTATTAATAGTTTAGTAAATAGCTAAGATAGAATCGGTAGCGATTCAAGCTTACTAAATAGCCGATACCTTAGCGTTTATACTATTTAGTAGATTCTATAGGATTTAATATATTTCTTAATGTCTTTCTATATATAGATCTAGTAGTAGTCGTACCTTAGTAACTTCTTTATTCTTACTTAACTAAAATAGCCGGCGATAGGGTTATTATAATATATTTATAGTAACTTTATACAGATACCTTCTTTCTTAGGTACGTATATACGTCCCTTATATCGTAATAGGCTAAGATTATCTATTATCTAACCTTTACTACCTAGTTTCTATACCGAAATATCGCCTTTTTAGTAGAGCGATTCTAGGTCTTTAGCTTATAGCCTTTCTACCTATTTAAGAATATCTTTAGTATCTATATTAATAGATTAGATTACTATAGTAGTAGTATCCCTAATATTAAATAGTATATTTAGTATATTATAAAGTTCTCTCTATTTAGACTAATTATCTAGTTTTATACTAATATTATCTATATTAATACCTATAGGTATACTAGATTTAGGATTCTCCTATTCCCTAAATTAGGATTTTAAGTTATATTCCCTTAAATTATACTTATAATCTATATTTAGATTATCCTTCCCTATAATACTTAGTATTATAAGGGTTAGTAGTTCCTTATCTTAAATTTAAAGTAGGAACTCTTTATCTATAATTTAGTCTTAAATTAGGATTATTAATTCCGTTCCTAAAGTAACTTACTTAGAGTTTAGAATTCTAAAAAGCCTATTTATAGGATTTATCTTTCTAGGCCTATACTTTATAATAAAGTTAAAAGGCGTTAAGAATATATACTAACGTACCTATTAGCTATTAAGCTTTTACTATATTATAAAAGTATATAGATTAGTATAATCTAAGAATACTTCTATTAGGTATTTACTACTATCTAGATAGTATCTCTAATATTAAAATAAATAAACGATAGTAAATAGTTCCTAATCTAATATTATATAATTAAGTTCTACCTTTAAGAACTTTTAGGACTAGAATATAACTAGGTACTATCTCCCTTTATAGTTAAGTTAGGATAGGACTCCCCCTATTCCTTTATTTAATATATCTATTTTTAATCTAATAGGTTTTTTAGGGTTAAAGTAATATAATAGAGCTACTAACTAAAAAGCTAATTTTAGTTATTAGAACGCTAATAATTCGCTATTATTAAGTATTACTTTTCTAGGCTTCTTCCTATTCTTAGATCCCTTAAGTATCGATATAAGGGGTAGAGAGATATATAAATACCCCTTAATAAAATATTAGTAAAAGTTATAAAACCCTAGGAATACCTAAATATTATAATAATTCTTTAGCTTCTCCTATTCTTAGATAATATAGATATAGCTTATATCTATTCGTACCCTATTACTATTAACGATAAATCCTAAGAATTCGACTTTCTTTTAGTAGAAGGTATATTTAAAGGGTTTTATATAGAGCTTAGCTTTTTATAAGCGTTTAAAGACTTAGTATAGTGCCTTTATATAGGACTTACGATTAGGTATAAAAATCAGGATATTATCTAGGTATACTATATAGATAATATTAACTAGTTCGCTTAATACTATATAGATATAGCTTTAGAAAGTTACTAATATATTTAATAAATTAAATAGTATAACTATATATTCGAAATAGCTATATCTCGTTCGGAATACTATCTTCTATTTATTACCTTCTTATATTTATATCTAATAGTAGGTATCTTTAATATTAACCTTATTAAAGTATTATACTCTAAAGAGCCTATTTAGGATCTCTAAGATAAGTAGTAGTAGGTATCGATTTTTTACTAATACGCGATTAAGGCCTTAGTAGTCTATATATAAGCGTAGTCTACTATCTTTCTTTAAGACGAAAAGGATCGGTACTCCTATAGGATTCTTTAAGGATTAAATCCTCTTTTTCTTAATATTATCTATAAGATAGGCTTATAATTCCTTTAGTTTAGTATAAGAGAAGGGATAAATTAGCCTATAAGGTAGAGTCTTCCCTTTCTTAAGCTTAATTATATAGTCTAATACTTTTACGATAGGTAGTTCTTTAGCCTTTTTATAATTAAATACGTCCTAATACTATACTAATTTAGGGGGTATCTACGAACTATTAAACTTAGAGTAATCGCTTTCTTTATTTAGGAGCTAAACTTACTTAGGTAATTTTATTAGCGCGTAAATAACTACTAAGTTTCTTAATAATTTTATAAACTAGTAAGGGTTTACTAGCTTAAACGTTTTAACGCTAAATCACTAATAGTCTAATCTTAGGTAAAGGGTAATATTATATTTATTAATAAACGTTTATAAGAGGAGTATTAAGCTTCCTTTTTAGTAAGGGTCCCTATCGATACTAATATAGGCTCTCTTTATAATCTTTTTTATTCCTCTAAAGTCTTATATTATAAATAGGACCTAAAATATACCGTAGGTATATAATTATATAGGAGTAACGCCCTTTAGTAATAGTAATAAGAATAGGGTAGTAAGTAGTTTATTTTTATAAGCGAACTCTTAGCTAACTATATTATATTCGGTACCTATATCTAGGTCTATATATATTTCGATACTATTACCTAGGGTAATTAGGATATAGAGGCGTATTATAGTCTTAATTTATAGATATAGAGTTAGTACGTTAGGATCTACTCTAGCTCTTTTACTTTTCTTAAACGTTTCTAAGAGTTTAAACGTAATACCTAAATAAGTAATTAGACTATTACCTTTTATAGGTATTTATTTACCTAGTAGTTTTTATCTCCGTAAAGGTAGTAAGCTTTATTCGATACTAGATTAGTATTATTTCCCTTTTTAGTAGGGGTAGCGTTTACCTCTAAGGTATAGGACCTTAATCCTTTACGGCTTTAACCCTTAGACTAGCCTCTTTCTTTAGAGGTTATACCTCTTAATCCCCTTTATCCTTTATAGGATTTTTAGTTAGATAATAAGGATATATTAGTTTAGTATTAGTTCGGTACCGACTTAGTATAGAATCCCTTTTTACGTTTCTCTTAGCTAAGTATTAGGTATTCCTTTTGTTTCTAGTTTAAAAGGTATATATTCTAAAGGATTAATACCTTTTCTTCTATAAGTATCCTTATAGCTAGTAGTACTCTATTTATAGTTATAATAATTTAATCCTAAAGGGGTTTAGTAAACTTTATAAATAAGCTTTACGCCTTTTATTCCTTAGTTTAGGCTAGGAGATATTTCTCTAGCGATATAAGGTAGTATATAAAAGTACGTAGATCCTAATTTAGACGTATTTCGGCTTTTTAGTATAGGATAAGAATATTAGTAACGATATTATAAGAGTTTTAGAGTAGAGTCTTTATCTATCCTTTAAAAGCCTCCTAATCCTTTTTATCTTTAGGGTAGTTAGATATATGATTTTACTACTTATTCTTATACGTATTATAAAGGTAGTTTTTAGTAGTAAGGACTTTTTATAAGTCTGAAATATATTTCTTTAGGGTACCTCTAAAGAGGGTATAGAGATCGTTTAGCTATTCCTCTCTTTAATAAATACTAAAGCTTTCTTCGAATTTTTCGATATCTTACTTAATTTCTTCCTTTTAGCTTTATTTACTTTCCGATAATAATTTATAACCCTTTTAGTAGCGATTTAGTTATTTCTCGTTTTTAGAAATAAGATTCTTTACGTTAATAATTTACTATTATAACTCTACCTTCTTTATAAGTTCTTAGATTATTTCCTTTAGCCGTTTAAGGGTTATTATAACTAACTTAGGGCTCTATCCCGATAGTTATTCTAATATTATATCTACTTCCGGACTTAGTAGGTCTTAGGATTCGAGGTCCTAAGGGTCTAATATAGATCCTAATTCCTTAGTTAGTTAGGTTTCTAAGACTATCTATAACTTAGGATTTCTAGTATCCTAAGTTAGTAGGGTTTGTCTTAGATCGTTCCCGACTTAGGGGTTTTCTATAGTTTAGTTAGTACCGGATACTTTAGTACGGTAGAGAGCTATCTTATCTTAGGCGGTTAAAGAAGAAGAATTAGAAATATAAAGGTATACTATTATTAGGTATAAGGCCTATTAACCGGGTAAGATAGTAAGGCTTTTAGGTATAAGAGGAGGGAAGTAATATATATTGTCTCTAGTATATTAAGACTAATTCTTACTAGAACTAAGAGGGATCCTAGGGAGTCATAGACTATATAGGAGGTACTTAGGTATACTCAGGTATTCGTTATATGACGAACCCCGTACGACTCGACCTCGGAACCCGTATAATGCTTCTAACACTCATGAATCACCTGATCTATATATGTATGTTGTAAGGATGTTTATCTATTATAATATACTCTATATATATACCTTTTAGTTTATACCTTAAAGTTTTAATATTATTTTTCTATAGTAGAAGTATATATTTTACCCTTTTTTTAAATTAAATAGTACTATAATTAGATAAAATACTATATATATTATTTTAATCTTTATAATTAATATATTTATATAGGCTTTATATAATAACTTAATATATAGTCTATTTTCTAACTATAGTTAGAAAAGTAGACTTTAGGTAGTTATATAGAATAAGGAGATAATATAGATCCTAAAATATATTATATTATAGTATTATATCTTAATACTATAGGAGTACTATAGGAGTACTATAGTAGGGCTATTATAGGAGTTAGAGGTAAATAACTAATAGATATTAAGATCTATATTCGGCTTTATAATCTATCTACTATTATACTAATATAAGGATACTCTCTCTATTTATTATTAGTTATATTAGTTATAGATTTTATCTAAGTAGGCTATTCGTACTTTCTATTTCCCTTTTACCTTATACTATATACCTATATATACTATTTACCCTTAACCTTTAATATATTATATTTTAGATAGTACTTTAAGGCTAACCCTTCTTTATAGGTATCTTTATTATAAATTAGATATTTAGACTACCTTACTAACTACGACTTTCTTTTATATAATTTAATATATAATCCCCTTACTCCTAACTAGTTAATTAGCTAATAAATACTAAATCCCTAAGCCCTTTTAATCCTAAGTATTCTAGAGTTTTAGGCTCTACCTACTATTACTACTCTAATAACCCTTAAATAAATTAATCTTAGAGCTAAGAAGCTTTAGATATACTATATAAAGATAAATAAAATATAATTTATTAAATAGTAGTAATATACTATATATACCTAACTAAATACTTTATAATATAAAGTAAACTTTAAAGTAAATTATATATTACTATATTAGGAATACTTTAACTAGGTTATATACTATTAGACTAGATAACCGATAGTACTTTATTAATAATATAGAAAGGTAATTCCTTATCTATTATAGTTTAAAGGACTTTACTTATTAAAAAAGTACTATAAGAGTAAGACCTATTAATAGGGTAAAAGGAGTTCTTCTCTTTAATAGATATTAAGGTAATTATTATAGTTTATAGTAATATATCCTATTATCTCTTAAAATAAACTATATACTAATTTAATATATCCTAATCTAAGTATCCTTTAGAGTAGAAGACTATTTTTAATATTAAGGATTAAGAACGAATTTAAATTAATTTAATTATAATATATTAGCTTCTCTTTTAGTTCCTTAGAAGGCTAGAAATATTTAAATTTATTCAATTTACTTACCTTTTAAAAGATATATCTTTAATCTTAACTTCTAAGATAGTATAGTATTACCTATAAATAATAGTTAAAGGGGATTATTAAAAGGCCCTTTCTCTTTTACTAAAGAATACTAAGCTTTTAATAGCTCTTAATTATTAGATATTACCTTTTTAATAAGCGTTTATAGTAATTATTAGCTATTTTATAAACTTTAGCTAAAATTATTATAAGATACTATTAGGTTTTAAGCTAATATATAGTTAGTATACTAATAGTTACCTAAGTAAGATACTATAGGATATACTATAGTAGTATAATATTATTAATAGAGTATTTATAGTAACTACTAATAATACCTTTAATAATAAAATACTTATAAAGAGCCTTTACTAGTTAATTAAATAGTTTAATCTCTTAGATAGTATATAAGTTATATAAATTCTATACCTTACCTATATAATTTAGCTTAGCTTAAAGGACCTCCTTAGATTAATAAAAGCTAATCTAAATAATAATACTACTAATACTATCTAGTTAGAGGAAGAGAATAAGTTAGCTTTTTAAAAGGCTAAATTTAAGAAAGGAATTATCTATATACTTATAAAGATTAGTTACTTAAAATCTTTATTAAAGTATACTTATACTATTTCTAGATCTATACTTTTATAGTCTATATTAATACTAGTCCCTAACGATAGGAGTTCTTTCTAATACTATAAGATACTAAGCTAAAGCTTATACTAATATAAGATATATATCTACTAGAATTTAATATATCTAATACTTTAGCGCGTAAATTATCTATCTACTATATTTAATAGATATTATACTTTATATAATTAACTTTAGTTCTAGCTAAGTATATAAAAGTAGTAGTAGGTTAAATACTTACTTTATATTATAAAACCTTTTTATATATAGATAGTTAGACTATCTAAGGTTAAGGATATTATTATTTATTATATATTTAAGGTATATAATAGACTATTTAGATATTTTAAAGACTCCTAAAAGCGCTTATATTAGAAGAAGGTTCCTTAAAAAAAGGTAATACTTTATATGTTAAAGGTTAGAGAATAGAAGCTTATAACTTATTATAAGGATATTAAGAAGGCTTATAGGTATCTTTATATAATAAAGATAATCCTTACCCCTATATATAAACTTAACTACTTTAAGGAGGTAGACTAGGCTAGTAATAATATAGATTAGTATATAGTATATAAAAGCTCTTTATATTCCTATCTTAAGCGATACTATTAATATTAGCCTATAGCTTAATTAGTAGATAAAGATAAGGTTTTATAATAAACTAAGAGTATATTTAGTCTATTTATATAGATTTAACCGAGATTAGCTATCTAAGAAAAGGTTAATTAGTAAGAAGAGTTAATAGGTTATCTTAATCTTTATATATATATTATAGAACTTAAAACTATAATATATACTAACTTTATAAGGAACTAATAATAATAACCTATATTAATTTTAGAGATAATATAAGACTTAGTTCCTAACCCTTATAACGTTAGCTTAGGATATCTTCTCTATTCCTACTACTAATATAAGGGTTAAATAGTTATTTAGCTTAGTATAGGATATCTACTACTATAGATATAGATCTCTTAATATAATAACTATTTAAGATCTAATAATACTCTACTATATAACGCGTTTTAATATAAACTACGCTTAAGGCTAGCTATCTATAGAAAGCTAGGACCTAAGTAAGAGGATAGAGGCCGATAAGGAGGTAGAGGCCTAACTATCTAATTATAATATAGCTAGTATTAGTAATAATAAGGAACTTAAGTCTAAAACTAAATATATATCCGAAGCTAATAATATAGACGCCTATAATTATAATACTTTACCTAGTCTTTAGGACCTAGACCTACCTCTAGATTAGGAGACTCTAGATTAAGAGATAGACTTAGTTAAACTTCTAAATTATTATCTAGTAGTTAGAATTATATAAAGCGATAGCTAGCGTCTATATAGGAAACGGAAGTATCGGAGAGATAATAATAAATATATATATACTAAGAGGACTAAATAAAGTATAAATAATCAAATAAATATCATAATGATCTTTTCTAATTTTCCTATTTACTATAAATAAAATACCCTAAAATTACTAGCTTTTCTACATAACTTATATATATCACGAGGTTAGTCGTGTTTATACTATTTATAGTACTATAGCACTCCCGCTATAGCACTACAGCACTGAACTAAGTGTCTAGTGCTGCTAAGCCTTAGTACTATAGTACCGAACTAAAGGCCTAGTGCTACCGTAGCACTAGTGCTATAGTACCGGTGCTACAGGACTTGTTAAGGCCTAGTCTTCCCTTTCTTAAGCTTAATTATATAGTTTAATACTTTTATAATAGGTAGTTTTCTAGTCTTTTTATAATTAAATATATCTTAATACTATATTAATTTAAGGGATATCTATAAATTATTAAACTTAGAGTAATCGTTTTCTTTATTTGGGAGCTAAACTTACTTAGGTAATTTTATTAGTATATAAATAACTACTAAGTTTCTTAATAATTTTACGAATTAATAAGGACTTACTAACTTAAACGTTTTAATACTAAACTACTAATAGTCTAATCTTAGGTAGAGGGTAATATTATATTTATTAATAAATATTTATAAGAAGAGTACTAGGCTTCTTTCTTAGTAAAGGTCCCTATTAATACTAATATAAGCTTTCTTTATAATCTTTTTTATTCCTTTTAAGTCTTATATAATAAATAGAACCTTAAATATATTATAGGTATATAATTATATAGGAGTAATACCCTTTAGTAATAGTAATAAGAATAGGGTAATAAGTAGTTTATTTTTATAAGCGAACTCTTAGCTAACTATATTATATTTAGTATCTATATCTAGGTCTATATATATTTTAATACTATTACCTAAGGTAATTAGGATATAAAGGTATATTATAATCCTAATTTATAGATATAAAGCTAATATATTAGGATCTACTTTAGCTCTTTTACTTTTCCTAAACGTTTCTAAGTATTTAAATATAATATCTAAATAAGTAATTAAACTATTACTTTTTATAGGTATTTATTTATCTAATAGTTTTTATCTCTATAAAGGTAATAAGTTTTATTTAGTATTAGATTAGTACTATTTCCCTTTTTAATAGAGGTAGTATTTATATCTAAGGTATAAGACCTTAATTCTTTATAGCTTTAACCCTTAAACTAACCTCTTCCTTTAGAAGTTATACCTCTTAAGCCTCTTTATCCTTTATAGGATTTTTAGTTAGATAATAAGGATATATTAGTTTAGTATTAGTTTAATACTAACTTAGTATAGAATCCCTTTTTATATTTTTCTTAGTTAGATATTAGATATTCCTTTCTTTTCTAGTTTAAAAGGTATATATTCTAAATAATTAATACCTTTTCTTTTATAAGTATCTTTATAATTAGTAGTACTCTATTTATAGTTATAATAATTTAATCCTAAAGTAGTTTTATAAACTTTATAAATAAGCTCTAAGCCCTTAATTTTTTAGTTTAGGTTAGAAGATATTTCTCTAGTAATATAAGATAGTATATAAAAGTATATAGATCTTAATTTAGATATATTTTAGCCTTTTAATATAGAATAAAAATATTAATAATAATTGCGGAGCGAAGCGAAGCAATTAAATCACAGGGTCTTAGGTGTCACGTGACTGGTCTTCCTACTGGGTCCCAAATCCATAGAGTTTTGAGGCGGTAAGATGTCATCGGCTATATTTGGCAGAATATTTACTACTGGCAGAATAAATGGTCACGTGACTAACCTTTCAAAATATCAGTACCTTAAGTCTAGATTACGTGATATATACCTATCTACTCCTAATTAGGCGGCGAATCACGGCATAACTATACTATTAGCGGCCTTAGGCACCCTACTACCGAAATGACATACCATACTAATCGACTCCTAATTAGGCGGAGAATCACGGGATAACTATAGTATAAGCGGCCTTAGGCATCTTACTACCGAAATAACATACCATACTAATCGACTCCTAATTAGGCGGCGAATCACGGCATAAATATAGTATAAGCGGCCTTAGGTATCCTATTAGCTATATGATAAACTAGGTACTAAATTAGATACTAAGTTAGATACTAAACTAGATACTTAACTAGATACGATGCTAAATTAGATGCTAAAGTAGATGCTAAACTAGATGCGATGCTAGGTACTAAAGTAGATGCTAAACTAGATGCTAAACTAGATGCTAAACTAGATGCTAAACTAGATACTAAACTAGATACTAAACTAGATACTTAACTAGATACGATGCTAAATTAGATGCTAAAGTAGATGCTAAACTAGATGCGATGCTAGGTACTAAAGTAGATGCTAAACTAGATGCTAAACTAGATGCTAAACTAGATGCTAAACTAGATACTAAACTAGATACTAAACTAGATACTTAACTAGATACGATGCTAAATTAGATGCTAAAGTAGATGCTAAACTAGATGCGATGCTAGGTACTAAAGTAGATGCTAAACTAGATGCTAAACTAGATGCTAAACTAGATGCTAAACTAGATACTAAACTAGATACTAAACTAGATACTTAACTAGATACGATGCTAAATTAGATGCTAAAGTAGATGCTAAACTAGATGCGATGCTAGGTACTAAAGTAGATGCTAAACTAGATGCTAAACTAGATGCTAAACTAGATGCTAAACTAGATACTAAACTAGATACTAAACTAGATACTTAACTAGATACGATGCTAAATTAGATGCTAAAGTAGATGTTAAACTAGATATTAAACTAGGTGCTAAACTAGGTGCTAAACTAGGTACTAAACTAGGTGCTAAACTAGATGCTAAGCTAGGTACTAAATTAGGTGCTAAACTCCGTGCTAAATTAGGTGCTAAGTTAGGTACTGACCTAGGTGCTAATATAGGTGCTAAACTAGATACTAAACTCGGTGCTAAACTAGATACTAAACTAGATGCTTAACTAGATACTAAACTAGATGCTTAACTAGATACTGAACTAGATACTAAAATAGATGCTAAGCTAGATACTAAACTAGATGCTTAACTAGATACGATGCTAAATTAGATGCTAAAGTAGATGTTAAACTAGATATTAAACTAGATGCTAAACTAGATACTGAATAAGATGCTAAATTAGATACTAAATAAGATGCTAAACTAGATACTATGCTAGATGCTAAATAAGATGCTAAACTAGATACTAAACTAGATACTAAATAAGATGCTAAATAAGATGCTAAATAAGATGCTAAATAAGATGCTAGATTAGATACTAAACTAGATACTAAACTAGATACTAAACTAGATGCTAAACTAGATGCTAAACTAGATGCTATATTAGATACTAAACTAGATACTAAACTAGGTACGATGCTAAACTAGATGCTAACCTAGGTACTAACCTAGGTGCTAATATAGGTGCTAAACTAGGTACTAAACTAGCTACCCCAGAAGTGGTAGAGGGGAAAAGCGAATTAGAGAGGAGAATAGGTAATGTATTTAGGAGGGGATCCCTTACTACTATAATATGGCCTAGGAAATTACAGTGAGTCGCTTCGGCCCGCAATGACTATCGGGTGGCCTGAGGCCATCAAGATCACTGGTATTATAAGAGTTTTAAAATAGAGTCTTTATCTATCCTTTAAAAGCTTCTTAATCTTTTTTATCTTTAGGGTAGTTAGATATATAATTTTACTACTTATTCTTATATATACTATAAAAGTAGTTTTCGGTAGTAAGGACTTTCTATAAGTCTAAAATATATTTCTTTAAGGTACCTCTAAAGAAGGTATAGAGATTATTTAGTTATTCTTCTTTTTAATAAATATTAAAGCTTTCTTTAAATTTTTTTTAATATCTTACTTAATTTCTTCCTTTTAGCTTTATTCGCTTTTTAATAATAATTCGTAACTCTTTTAGTAGTAATTTAGCTATTTCTTATTTTTAGAAATAAGATTCTTTATATTAATAATTTACTATTATAGCTTTACCTTCTTTATAAGTTCTTAGATTATCTCCTTTAGTTATTTAAGAGTTATTATAATTAACTTAGGGCTTTAGCCTAATAGTTATTTTAGTATTATACCTACTTCCGGACTTAGTAGGTCTTAGGATTTAAGGTCCTAAAGGTCTAATATAGGTCTTAATTCCTTAGTTAATTAGGTTTTTAGGACTATTTATAATTTAAGATTTTTAGTATCCTAAGTAGATAGGGTTTATTTTAGATTATTCCTAACTTAGGGGTTTTCTATAGGTTAGTCGGTATTAGATACTTTAGTATAGTAGGGAGCTATCTTATCTTAGATAGTTAAAGAAGAAGAATTAGAAATATAAAGGTATACTATTATTAGATATAAGGCCTATTAACTAGGTAAGATAGTAAGGCTTTAAGTATAAGAGGAGGGAGAAGTAATATATATTATTCTCTAGTATATTAAGACTAATTCTTACTAGAACTAAGAGGGATCCTAGGGAGTTATAGACTATATAGGAGGTACTTAGGTATACTCGGGTATTAGTTATATAACGAACCCCGTACGACTTAACCTCGGAACCCGTATGATACTTCTAACACTTATAAGTCACCTGATCTACATACGCATGTTATAAGGATATTTATCCGTTATATTAATATTAAGCTACTATTTATAGCGTTTAATTTAGGTTTAAAGACTATCTTTATAAATATCTTTCTAAGAAGTTCCTATAAGATCTTTAGATTCCTATTCTTTTATAAAAAAGAATTAAAGCTTTTAAGATAGAGATAAAATTATATTAATAATATAAAAATATCTATTAATACTATCTATATCTTTATAGTACTTTCAAAGCTTTTCTAATATAGCCTTAAGTATAGATTATATAAGTTATTTCTAAAGAACTTTCTTTTATCTTAATATAGTAATTATATACTTAAGATAATTAAAAAGATAATTATATATCGTAAAAATAAAATAAATACTTAAGTCTTTAGTCTATAATCTAAGATAAATAAACCTAAAGAATAGCTTTAGAATAAAAAGTAGATATTTAATCTATCTTTATTCTCTTAAACTTAATATAAAATAAGGCTACTTATATTATAAGTAAAAGGTTTTAAAGACTAACTATAATCTCTTTACCTATTAAAGTATTAGAAATATTAAGTTCTAATATATTTTTATATCTTAGATTAGAATAAGTTTAGGCTCTTAATCTTAAAGGGTATAAAATATATCTTAATATTATAAGGTTATATTAATATAAATAGTAAGATTATAAACCTAAATAGAAGATTAGTATATAGAATTAATATTAAGGAATTAGCTTATCTTATTAAGGGTATCTATAATCTTATACTTTCTTTAATATATATATAGCGCTCTTATATAGTTATTAAACTAATTTAGCTTAGTAGTATTATTACTTAGAGATACTTTTATCTTCTTAAGTAAATCTATAAGACTAATTTAAATAATATAAGTAATATATAGTATATAGATAATAGTAGAATTAGTATTTAATTAAATAATCCTTACTAATTCGTTTATAGCTTAAATTAGTATTATATTATTTAAGATATTATTAATAGTAATTATAAGTACTTAATTAAGAATATTATACTTTTATAGTATTTAAGTAATAACCTTACTAAGATTTATACTTTTATAGTATTTAAGTAATAACCTTACTAAGATTTATACTAGAATAGATACTAAAGAGTAGCTTAAAGCTAAGAAGAATCTCTTAGTACTCTTATCCTTTATCTAAAAATTAACTAATAACTACTATAAATACCTATTAAAATAGTAATATCTAATAGTCTAATATAAGAGAGAGCTTTACCTTTAATAGTAGACTTTAAAGTAGTCTCTTTTAGTATTTATTAATAAGTCCCTTTAGCTACTTATAGATAGTATATTATAAGAGAATAGTAAGTATAGTTAGAGTAAGATATATATATTTAATAATATTAGTAAACTCCTAATATTTAAAGAATAAAAATAAAAGATATAATATAATAATAAGATTTAATAGCTTCTACTCTTAAATATCCTATAAGAATATAAGAGTTAATATATTTAATATCTATATAAGTTAATAAAGAAGATAATATTTAGTAAAAATAATATATAGCTATCTTAAGTAAAGTCTTAATATTTAGTATTTTTAATATAAATTTAGTATAATTAACTCCCTTTTAGTACTTATTTATAGATAAAATACTTATATAAGTAGCTATAGGATAATTAAGAACCTTTTAATACTATTTATATATTATACTTAGCTTCCTATCTTTTATATTTACTACTTAATTAAAAGAATTCTAATATTTAGCTTAATAGTATATATCTTAGTTAATATACTTAGATTTCCTAAATTCTATCTAAAGCTACTATTTAATAAATTCCTTACTTATTATATTACTATATAAGGTAAAGGAATTAATATAGTTAGGATTAAATATTATAATAAAAAGAGGTAAAGAAAGATATTATAAAAGGCTTAAAGGAATAAATTAAGAATTATTATATACTAATATTAAGGTTTATTAACTATCTAATATATAAGGGATTATAAATAGAATATTATCTAAAATAAGATATTAAAGAGTATTTAGTAATACTCCCTTATAGTTTAAGGAAGTATAAGTATTAGAAAATTATAATATACTTAATATAGATATATAAATAAAAAGATAGTAAGAAATAAATAACCTATAGTTAATTATTTTCTTAAAGTTAAATATAAGAGGTATAAATATATAATTTACTAAGTTAATATATCGTATTCTTAAATAAGCTTTTATTATTAGTTAGTTTATTATAGGTTACTTATAGTAAACCTTAATAAACCTAAGGGTTACCCTTAATAAATCTTATAGACCCTTTATAAACCTTATTTTAACCTTTAAAAAACCTTATAAACCTTTAGTAACCCTTATTTTAACCCTCTATAAACCTTATAGACCCTTTATAAACCTTATTCTAACCTTTAGTAAACCTTAGATCTTTAATAAACCTTTAGATTAATATAATATATATTATAGATATATATTTCTACTTTATTATAGACTAATTACTTTTACTACTTATTATATCTCTTTCCTATAATTATATAATATAAATAAAGTATAAAACTAATAGAACTATTATTAAAAAATAATATTATTAAAATATTTTAAGAGATTCTATAACTTTAATAGTTAAAAGTTAGTATTTAGGGATTAATAGATAAAATAGGTATAAATAATAGTATTTTATTAAGATAAGTAAGTAGTTTTATCTACCTAGATTAGGTTTAGCGTTAGAAATTTATATATCTGAGGGTTATTATAGGTCGTAGAAGGTTACCTATATACTACCCTTATAGAACTAGGGTTAGGGTTAGGGTCGCTTACGAGCGACCCTAACCCTCGGAGGGGCGGGTAGAGGGTCTAAGGTCATAGACTACCCGGAGGGTCACTGCTAGGTCTAATAGATACCATAGGGGAAGGTTGTTAAATGTGAGGTTTAAATTGGTGGGTTGATCAATTTTTGCATTCAACCCGTTTTTGCATTCAACCCGTGCGGTCCAATTCCCGGTGGAGGAATTGGACCGTGCGTTAGGTCGAGTAACTGGAAAATCTCTGAATGTGTGTAGAAGAGAGAAAACTATCTACAGGTTGGTCGACTAAGTGCTAGGAGCATAGGAAGCATGTGAAAGAATATAACTGCTTCCAAAAATACAAATTTATCCAAATGAGATTTGTTGAGGCGAGCCCAAACATGGTTGGTATTTCGATGCTCAGAAGTCCCGATGGTGTTAGCGGAACTGTTCCGCACGACGTTATTAATCAGATAATCAGAACACCTGAGCAACTATATCTAGACAACTTAACACTTCTCAAATTATCTGCATCGACACTTGAACCCAATCGCTCAATTATATCGAAGTGTCATCGGCCATGGCAGTCCAAACCTCAATCCACGAGCCCGCAACTGCTGACGGCTGGCATGGCGTCATCCCAAGTGAGCAATTCCCCGCCGAGAAAGGCCGTTACCACCTCTATATCGGCCTCTTTTGTCCCTTCGCCCATCGCGTGAATTTTGTTCGTCATCTGAAAGGCTTGACCGATTTCATTGACATCAGCATTGTCAAGCCATACCCCAAGGGCGACGCCAAAGGTTGGCCAGGATGGCGGTTCCCGGCCTCTGATGATGAGTATCCTGGTGCGACAGTTGATCACCTGTTTGGTGAAGACTACATGCACAAAGTCTATTTCCGAGCCGACCCGGATTACAAGGGACGGTACTCGGTGCCGTTGCTGTGGGATAAGAAGACGGGAACGGCGGTTTGCAATGTATGACACCTAGCGAGTCTGGGTAAGTTAACGTACTGATCGGATATCATCGTTAGGAAAGTGCTGAACTTCTTCGATGGCTCCCCACGGCATTCAATGAGCTACTCCCACCATCGCTCGCTACAATTGACCTCTACCCGGTTCATCTGCGAGATAAAATTGACGCAGTCACCCTGTGGATGCAATCTGATGTCAATGCCGGAGTGTACAAAGCGGGCTTTGCGTCCTCGCAGGAGGATTATGACAAAAACGTCATTCCTGTGTTCGGGGCCTTGAACAAACTTGAGAAAATCATTGCAAAGAATGGAGGCCCGTTTGTGCTCGGCCTGGATTTAACTGAGCTGGATATTAGGTTGTATGCAACATTAATCCGTTTTGACACGGTCTATGTGCAACATTTCAAGTGCAACCTAGGCACCATCCGACATGATTATCCAGTTTTAAATAACTGGCTCAAGGGCCTGTATTGGAATGTTAAGGCGGCGAGGGACTCGACAAACTTTCTACATATCAAAGAAAATGTATGTTGACATGCCTTTTTGATAGTAATTGGCACTAACTGACTTGATGCAGTACACAAAGAGTCATGCGGATATCAATCCAAAGGCAATCACGCCTATGGGTCCTTTCCCTGATGTCGAGGAGGGATTTGAAGAGGACTGGAGCAAGTTGGCTGTCGGCGAGGTCAAGCACCCCGCGGTGTTGGATTATGAAACTACGATTCCTGACCTGTAGTGATTAATATTGGGCTTTCAAGGCGTTCGATGTTAACTTATCTACGATCGTGCGCGCGTTGCGCCTTTTGGGTCGTTTTTCTTCGTCTTTGTGTAAACAAGTTTCATGGATTCTTCCATATACATGTGATGAGAATGAAAACATATGACAGAATATTCAAGGCCGCGGCTGCCGAGGTGAAATGAATTGAATTGGAAATATCATGCCGAAGACGGCTCTAAAAGAGCGACAATGGATCATTTACATCCGGGCATATTTCCTGTGGTAGTCTAGTTAATACGTCTCTAGGATATGGTGGGTATACCTATGTAGTTTACCTGCAGTGCCCTTGGAAATATCCTGCGATTTTCAATCGGAAACTCCGTCCACCCGATCCTGTACTGGAGAATCCGTTCCAACCGTCCGGGTATCACACCAACACTGTGAATTCTAAGGGGCTCTGGAACCGAAATTGCAGGCCCTCACATGGTTTGGTCAAGCTTGACAAATGTTTACTGCTTTCACCTTCCAAGTATAGCAACCTCGGAACGCTATATGCAATATGAACTAGGCGAACTGGAAACCTCGATCACCTGTCATGAAGCCATGGAATATTGTATCGACTGACTTGGGACGTAATTCAAAAAGCAACATGTCAGCTATACTGGCTAAAACCAGTGAAATCGCTCAATAGAGAATCCCACTGGATGTCATCGACAGGGAACATGTCGCCCATGTCGCCGTAGGTAGACCCATCTGGCCAGACTTGGGATGTCATAGCAACCTCATTGGCGTTGGCGTGAACTGCTATCAAAGACGTATCCTGCCTTGCGTCTTGGGACGGCGCACTTCCAACAATTGCCCTGATTTGATATGGATAACAACGTGCTAGCAGCCGCATTTTAGAGCAAAGGCTCCCGACAATATCCGTCTCTTTGTCTGCAGCAGACATCCCCTCACATCTTGTCTCCAGCGCGTTGGCAAGCTCTATGACAAGACTGGGATACTCTGCTGCGTCAATAACGGCCTGCACCTGGGCTTCCATGGCAGAGTCTGTAGGTACAGCAATGAGATTGAGAAGGGTCATCACTGCAGCGGGCATGTAGCCCACTGCGGCACATATACGAGCACTTGTAGTTATTGTCATTTGGGCAATCTCCGACACTGGTAGGTTTCTGATCGTGTGGATGAGTTCCTTGCTTCGCTGGATTATACCCATCAGCATGGTTGTCCGGAATACGCTAGCAGGCTCTGCAATCCACAGTTCATCTCGAAGAGATAATTCCTCAAGTCGCATTTCCACGTATTTGATCTCAGTGCGTATCGCATTCCCTGCAACGGTTGGTCAATCTTCATCAATCACTTTGATTCCAAGACACACCTGTTGACGGAGGGCAGCTTAGGAGATCTTTTTCTACACATGCCCTGACGCTGTCAAATTGCCGCTGTAGAGAGCCGCGCGTAATTTGAACGAGCACCCTTCCACCGCTTGCTTGCATCGAAGCGTAAACTTCATCAACTGTTGCCAAGAATGACTGTAGATGGATAAAAGGCGCAATCCACCGATCCGACAGATGCTCGGTAGATGCTATACTCTCAATGCACTCAATGGTTCGACTATCATGCTTCATGATAATCGGCCGGCCGAGTATGCCGCATAAACTATAACATATTTAGTCGAAGCCACATCTACCAGCGCAGACAACCTCACCCAACCGACAGCCAATACGTACCAAGCAGCGCCCGCTGCTCATCCAAATTTAGACTAGACTTCTTGTGAAGTCCCAAATCATACAAAATAGAAACACAAAGCTGAGTCAACAGCAAAAGTTGCGGGTGATGTCTCTCTGCAGGATATGAGTACCATGCGCAGTAAACTAACAGACCACGGAGCAACTCGAGATTCCTTTCAGACCGCGCCACAATCCTGAACGCAACATGCTTCATAATCTCCTCGGCGACAGTTTTGCGCAGAGGGTGCGCACTTACCATGGTCGCGGCCACAACGCACAAAAAGAGAAAAGGCTCTTGGTCCCTAGTTCGAGTGGCTGTCTCGCCGTGCGCAATCAACACAAAGGGAAACATGGGTACTAATTCAAGCTGGAAGGTCGTAACCAAGTGTTCAGCCTCGGCTTCACTCAAAAGCCCTTGATCTACGATAGACGGCTGGCCCTCTAGAATGGAGCTGGTCGGCGGATCGAGGCCGTGAGACGGGTCTTGAGCAACATCTAGCAGCGCGGCAATGTTTGTCGAATCCAGCTCGGGATCATGAGATGAGCTCAGGTCGTTGATGAGCGGATCAGAAGTATCGAGCGATGCCCGCGCGTTCTGTTGAGTTAAGGCAGCCAGTTGTGACGTCAGCTGGTCGACCTTCTTCTCTAGAACCTCCACGCGGCTACATTGAAAATTAATACCACAATTGTCACGTGTTTTTGGAAGGATTACCTCGGTGCGGCCTTGTGCTTCCGTTTCGTCTGCGGAAGGTCAAGGTATGTGCATGACTTTCCCAAACGAGCGCACCGCTGGCACAGGTTGACAGCCTGCGGCGTGCATTTCGCCTTGGCAGTCGTGCACGCCACGCAAGCCCTTCTCTTGACTGGAGATATTGTGGCGTTCATGATGTTCCACAAGGAGCCGGGCAGGAAACGGAGCAACCGGTTGACCCCCAGTTGTTGAGCAGTTGGAGCGGGAAAACCGGACCGTCCGGTCGGAACGGTTTGTAATCCGCCCGAATGTATAAATCGAGCGAATATCGCAACGGTATGAGCAATAGAACAAAACATTCATCACTTGAATAAAAACCTTCATACTTTTAACAAAAACAAAGAATGTCTTCATATGCCATCACCGGAGCCTCCAAGGGCATTGGCCGCGAATTCGTGCGCCAACTCGCTGCCGATACGACCAACACAGTCCTGGCTATTGTGCGAGACCCCGAATCGCCCGACATATCTGAGCTCGCCTCCAATCATCCTAACTTGCACGTCATCAAAGGCGATGTTACGGACCCAAAGTCTATCCTTGAGGCTGCCTCGGCCGCAGCCGCCATCACAGGTGGCAAACTGGACGTGCTTATCCACAACTCCAACGCCGTTGATATGGCCACTATGTCCTTCAACCCAACTCAGATTCCCTTTGATGCTCAAGCCACTCGGGCAATGTTCGACTTGCCATTCAGCACGGGTATCTACGGCGGTATATGGACGACAAACGCCTTCCTGCCCCTGATTGAGAAGGGGGCCCAAAAGAAGATTGTGCACATCTCCAGCGCAATGGCAGATTTGGACCTTATCAACAAGACTGGTATCAGCTATGCTGTTGCGTACTCTGTCGCCAAAGCTGGGATGAATGTCCAAGTTGCCAAGTACGCAGCAGAACTTGCGCCTAGGGGAATCAAGGTGTTGGCTTTAAGCCCTGGATGGGTTGATACATGGGAGGGTAAGTAGCCATTCTTAACAGCAAGGCAATGGTAGACACTGACGTAATTGCAGGAGAAAAACCTTCCCAGGTGGTACAAGCGCTCGAGGTTATGCTGAAGCAGTTTCAGGCAGCCGAGCCTGAACTCAAGGGGCAGATTCAGCCCGAGGAGAGTGTTAGAAAGGGTCTCCAGGTGATTGAGCGCCTGGATGTCGAGAGTAGCGGCTTACTATTAAGCCACAATGGAGATAAGACAAGGTGGTTGTAAGTGCTCTGGATACAGATGAGTTGCATCGCGGTTTGTGTTTCACTTCCGCAGACGGAAAGTGGATGGAGGCTTGATTAACTTGGCGAGAAATATCTATGACAAAAATCAAGTCATAGCCAGACCTCCGAAAGAGAAGTAGAACTATCTTCCATGATCTTCCATAAATTGAAAAATTTTGGGCGGATTGATTCTCCTTCATCACTCCACTTATGCTATTTTATTCCACTTCGGCCAGCATCAAAATCTCCACCTGGTGAGTGAATTCCATTTTGCTTAGCCATCGGAGGTCATATCCAAATAGCCTTCTTTGCGTCAAACCCTTCGGCCTCATTGGCCCATGGAAGTACATAACCGCGTTGGTTACTCACAACCCTGATTCCCCTCTCCTTAAACTCCGTTGAGTAATGCGTATGCCCAAACACCCAAGTATTCACGTTATTCCACGGCTGTGATAATAAGTCCGTGGCGAATGCCGAGCTCCAAGGATTCTGCGCGTGTTGTGGACTCGATGTACGGTGCATAGCAGGTGCATGATGTGTCGCGACCAGAATTGACCGTTTTGAATGTTTCGTGGGGTTTTCTTTGTGGCTGTCATGAATTGACTGGACCTCCGTTCGTAGCCAATTTAGGTCGGACTTATGCGCCGCAATATGGTCGTCTATCGTCCAATCCTGGATTTTCTGAAAATCCTGGATTTTGTACTGGACAACATCTCTGGAGTTTTTTGGAATATCAGACCAAAGGGTACATCCCAGTATAGTGACATGGGAGTCTGGGATATCATATCGCCGTTGATGGAGCAAAATGAGTCGCCCATTTAGAGATGGCTCTTGTTCAAGTCGCCTCGCTGTTTCCAATGACGACTCAAAGGACCCGCCATAGAACTCATGATTGCCGAGGATAAGAAAGACTAAGTCAAACTTTTCCGTTTGTCTTTGGATGAAAAGAAGGTATTGATCGTAGTCTGCTAATCGCCCAATATCCCCGGCTAGCAGCAGATATTTGGAGACAACTGGCACATCAAACAGTGTGTATTGCTGGTTTAATTCCAAGTGAAGATCAGAGAGAATCTGAAGGGAGACAGCTGGCTGGCTGAATAGGTTTCGGATGAATTGGGCCATCACGGCTTTGAAGGTACTCTGGGGGTTTGGGAAAGGAGTAACATTGGCTTGTTTCAGTGGGTCTAAGGGACATATGGTCATGTGACTCATGAGTGGGTCGGCTGTTCTATTAAGCGCTGGACCCAGGTCACAAACATATATTTACAGTCGCTCAATGCCACACACAATGCGACAGCCACTTGAAAGGCAACCATGGCAGCCAGCCAAGTCCTTGCTTCGGTACTATATATCCTCCGCGATAAAAATATTCCAGCATGTGTGATTGGGGAGCTAGCTCTAAATACGACCTGTGGAACCTTGTATTTTGAGCCGCATTTCTTTAGTAAAACAGCCCCACTTTGACGCTCCCGGAAGCTCCCGAAATCGGTTCCAAGTTTGAACCCTCCAGATTTAAGCCTTTTAACACCTTGATTGATTGACTGACCTGCTCGCTCACAATTGTCCGCTGGTAATCAGGTATATGATCCCCCTCCTCGCTACTGCCACTACCGTTAGCACCTATGGCCGCGTTCAGATCTGCGCCCTCTCGCACTAGCAACCTTACAACTAGCTCGCACTTAGTATCAGTCGCGGTATGTGGCGGGCTCCTACCCTTATTATCACGAACTTCTAGATCAGCGCCAGCGATGAGAAATTCTGAAAAAATGTCGATGTGTGCACCGTGTGCTGCGTAGTGAAGTGCTGTCCGCCCCGAGTCATCCCTTCTATTGATGTCGATACCGTAGAGTAGCAGGAAACGCACGGTTCCCACATTGCCATGCTCGACATTGATGTGCAATGCTGTTTTCCCTTTGTTTCTGCAACATGAGCACTTTGCAAGCTCTCAAGGGCAAGTTTCCGGAACGCCTTTCTTTGTAGTTGAACATCTTATGTTAGAGGCGATAGCAGGTTTACATTTCAAATCGCAACGCAACACCATAAGAGAGCTCCCTTAAAATCTAGGCTGAAACTCGAATATGGCATTTGAATAGAGCATAATGTTAAATTTCCTAGGTTAAAAGAAGTTTTGAGAGACTTTTGCAGTACTAAAATCAGCATTTATGCATGTACCTTTTGTATGGTCCGCCTTGCAAAAGATACAACTGCATGTGGGTGGCGGACCCTCCTAACGGAGAGTCTGTAATTTTTGTAAAAAGCGCAAGAGCTGGTTGTCTTTCATTTTTCAATTTGATAGAAGGATATAATTGAAAGAGAAAAAAAACGAAAACACCAGTGAAATCGTGTATATAGTTGACACCAGAAATAAAGAATAACCCCCATTAGTGTGTTACATCAGATATTTGAGAGGGTTTCTTGATCTCGCACTGCCTTCTCTCATTCAATACCGCGAATAATTCTTTCCGTCGGATCGGTTTCGCTAAAAAGAGGTCCATTCCTGACCCATAAGCTTCGTGTTGAGCACTCGCACTTGCAAGGCCAGTCATAGCGACAACAGTCGCAGGTCTGAATGATTCTTTCGCCGAAGTCTCGAGCGTGTTCTGGTATTCCCGCTCAGCTTTGCGAATAAGTCGAGTAGATTCGAACCCGTCCATTATGGGCATGGTGATATCTGTGCTTGTCAGGATAGTGCTTCGTATACAATAAGCAAGAAACTTACCCATCAAAACCACTCCGAACTTTCTAGGATGGGCTTTGAAAGTATTCAATGCCTCCAAACCATTGCGGGCAATCGTGTAACTGTATCCTTCCTTCTTCATGTGTGCAACCAAAATCCGCAAATTGATATCATTGTCTTCAACCAACAAGACTGTCAGCGTCGGCTCCTCCATCTCGGGCAACCCTTCTCGAATTGGCAAAATAATGGCATCACTTTCAGTATGAGGAGGATGAATGTCCCCAGGTTGTCGTGAGTATTCCATTTCATCCAAATTGTGATATTCATCTTCTATCGCCTTTTTTCCTGCCTTGTGTTTTTGGAAATCAAGCTCATCTTCTGCACGTTGTGATTCGATATCCTCCCGGGAAACTGGAGATGATTTCATCAACTCGAACGCTTTCTTCCCCCAAGGTTGGTCTACATCAGAGTCACTCTCAGTTAGAGGTTCCTGAACTTGTTGCCGCTTAATGCAAATGTTTAATGCCTTGGCCAACTTGCGCGGGCCACAGGGCTGGCTGATAAATTCCACAATAGCCTCGTGATTCGATTGGTTTGCTGCAACAAACATAAGATGTGCTGCCTCTGGCGACCGACAGATCACAACAATCGGAGTTCTTCGATTTCCGACATTCTGATGGGAATAGCTCTGGGTTCTTGATAACCACGATTCCCAGGTATTCACTGAATCGGTATCAGTTTGCACCACAACATAAAAGTCGCATGAGGGGGAGCAAGCGTCCGTTGGATTCAGGACACGGACATCCATCTCGAACCAGTCCTTGCACAGTTTCTCTAAAGAAGTACAGAGAATTGCATCGCGATCAGATATGTCAGGTGATCCCAGCTCCAGGAGTCCCAAGGTCGCGCTACGGGTAGCATGTTTCACTTTCAAAATGGCCTCGGGTTCGGGGGGAGCAGATTTGGCAATTTTGGTTGGCACGTGGGTAAGGGTGACTTCAATCGAGACTTCAGTACCACGACCCCGGAGTGAACTGACTTCGATATGACCACCCATGGACAGCACCGCATGGTGAACAATGCTGAAACCGAGTCCGTTTCCAGGGGCAAGCGAGTCTTCTTGTGTGAATGGAGCGAACAACCCATTTTGCAGATACTCCATGCTCATCCCGATGCCCGTATCTTTGACCATCAGGATCACCTTGAAATCAGAAGGTCCTCCAGGCACGGCCTCTTTGGCAGGAGTGACAGGTGACGTGGTTAGCTTTACTAAGATAAAGCCAGTGTTGGTGTACTTGAGAGCGTTGCCGAAAATATTCATCATGATCCGGCGCCAGGCACCTATTTGGGTAGAAAACCTCCATTCGGCAGCTTGATCGATATCCAAGATAATACTAACCTGACTCGATTTCTGGGCGGGTCCCAGTACGTCGAGTGCCATGTGATTTGGACGGTCTATTGCCATGGATCTTTGTGGGGTGTGGTAGAAACTGTAGCCTGCGAAGACACTTTCCATCACCTCTTCAAGAACGGCATCCAGCTGAATATCAGATTTTAGACTGATCATCCCACTATGCCGCATCCGTCGTGAAGTCTTCATACTGTGAGGTGATGGGTCGGTGTTTTTATGTCGCTTTGAAGAGCTCTTCCGTTTATGGATAGCTTTATTGCTTCCTTCCTTCCTGAAATTGTTTATCTTCGAGAAGTCCAGCAAATGGTTAATCGTATCCAGTAATGTCCGCCCACATGATTCGATAGTGTGTACCAATCCGTGCTGAAGTGCGTTCATCGCCGTGTCCCGAAGAATTTCTGACGTGCCAAGAATGCCATGAAGAGGACTTCGTAACTCGTGCGAGATGCTGCTGACCAGATTTGTTTTCGCCTTCTCTGACATCTCGACATCCAGACGATGCACCTCCGCCATAACACTATTTCCGAAGGCCGACAGATACGTGAGCTCGGTTTCGGACGTGAACACGCGTCGAGGTGTATTTGTCCACACCAGAGCGCCTGAGAACCATCGAGCTCGGTGGGAATCCCACATCGGTACAAGAGCGATACTGCGAGCTCCCGGGAAGAGTCGAATGAGAACATTCCCATCCTCTTTGATTGTGGCGCTGCGTGTCTTTTTCCGGCTTCCTCTTGCTCTTTTACCAATGAGGTCTATATTGACCGAATTTAAACCCTCGCTATCTAACGAGCTATTCCAAGGTCCATCACTGCTTTCGTCCGACGACATCGACCCCTCTTCACTGAAATTGAAAATCTTGCCGTGCGGGTAACGTCGCAGAAGCGTCTTCAACAATGCTTCCCGGAGGGCAAGTCTTCCTTTTGATTCATCGTTGATACTAGATGTGTTCGAGGTCGAAAAGCCTAGGATTTCACACAAGGTCGTATTCTCTGGGATGGTCTCCTTTCCAGCTGATGCGGTAAAGCTTTTCTGGGAATCAGATCCGGTGCTGTCGTCGCTGCTGCCCATGGAGCTTTCCAAGGTACCGCTATCTGAGCCTGGCCCTTTTCGTTTCGTATCATTGACGAGACCACCATAAGAGCCGATGCTCGCGTCGAAGAACGCCACACCTTCGACTTCTATCGACTCTCTAATGATGTTAGCTGCTCGCGAAAAGACTTGTCGAACTCCGATAGACAGCATGTCTTCTTGTAGATTTTCAGTCGATACAGTGCTTCGGACAGAGAAACTAGTTTGTGTTTCGGCTTTGTTGAGACTTGATAAATGATCGATACTGGCGTCTGAACACTTTTCGGACTGGGTCGCCGACGATGAGGACAATGGTCCGGGGGAAAGGCTCGGCGATGGTACACTGGACAATTCGGATGAAAAAGATTGCTCAGTATCATCTCGTGAAGCTTGTGACTGCAGCAGTGGGGATGACTGGCGAGTGTGGATAGTCGTGAGCAGGCCGGATTTGATTTGTGCTTTTTGCTGCGTTATATTCAGGTGGCCTTCGTCATGTTTCTGTTCATTTAGGCGTATTCCAGTGTCTTGTACCCATTCCTTACGGAGCGTCGCCTTGCCTTCCACAAAACTTCCGAACCCAACGATCATTCTCTCTGCACGGTGATGCTCCGCTTTGCATCGGGCCATGTCCAAGTGGGTCATGACGGTCGATGCCATATTTTGCAGGAACTTTATCAACGGGGCGTCCAATCCGGATCGTGGCTCGTCATCGATAATGCAGTAGGATCCGATGGTAATCCCTTTGGAACTGATTATAGGGGCGCCTGCATAGAACCTTGCTTTGGGGGAGCTGGTGACCATGTTCAACTTATTAAACCGATCATCTTCGCTCAGATCAGGTACCATGTATATACCCCCCTCTATCACATATTTGTCTTTTTCTGGCTTCATTTGGGGTAGAGAGGCGACCTGTTGACATATCCCATCCTCCTTTGGGACAACGCAGCAACCCAACCATAAGGCATCTCGATCATTCTCCACCGTATGATCTTGAAGACTGAGTGTTTGAGTTGCCTCTGCGAGGACATACTGTTGATCTCGACCGAAGAGCGAAATCAAAGCACGTTGAGCCTTCAATCTTAGAACTCCTAGCTGGGCGAAGGCCGTCAAAGCGGTATCAGGCGACGGTCGGGGGATGTAGGCAGTATATTGATTCTGTACATTCTCAGGTGTTGTGTGGACGCTGGGGCCAGGTTGGAGGACTTCGTTGAATTTGAGATATCTTTTTTATCGAAGAGTTTTAGTGTGCATTCAAGTCGGGGAGAGTGGAACCCTGTCCACATACTTGTATAGTTCCCTCTCTTGTGCTAGTTTGAACTCGAGTGGTCCGGCTTGCTCTGGCTCTGACGATGGCATGAGATATATGTAGAGAATACGTTCCGGTGGTAATTTTCACCGGACAGGACAGCCTAGTTGTTAGAAGAGAGCAAGCAGACTGTGGCAGAAATCAAGGAATTGCTAAATTTCGAAGTGGATACCAGGTTGATCCATACTGAGGTGGGCCAACATGAATGGGCCGATCGCTCAATCATGTTGTTCTCAGCGGGCTCGATCGGGCCTCTGGCCGAGATTCTGCTGGAACAAACGGACGGTGAAATCTATACCGCTTTGGGATTCGCCTAGCTAGTTATCACGTGACCAGAGCGGATATTGCAGTGGCCTCGAGACAAGATATGGATTTGACATACGACAGTGACCGGCCGAGCTTGAACACCGAACTGGTGGAAGCCGAAGACCTTCCTTCGAGGGAAGGCTTACCGTGATCAGTGGAAGAAAATTGGTTATTGGTGAACCTCCGGCAAGAACAGAATCTTGCTTGGTCAGAGGTAACGAGACTGTTTGCTCGGAAATTCCCCGGAAGGAGCAAGGGTCTCTACAGGTGTACTGGAGCACGACGCTCAAGAAACAACGGTTATCTTGGGCAGACACTGCGTGTAGAAAAAATATCATTATTCATTAGATCATGCCCTCTTATCCTGGACTTCCCTCTTACCGAGCCAATGAAAACTGTGTTCCGCTTCCATCGTTCATCAATGGCATGTATAGAAAGAGACATGACTTCCTTCGTCACTGGGGTTATAATCTTTGGTGTTCCATGGGATTCTTGAGGTGATTTGGGCGCGTCGACGCGTTATCGACAGAGGATGGTCACGCTCTTGAAGATTGATTCTCTGCTGTTCGTGTTCATAGTGTTGCTTTATTGGCCTGTCCGTCCCTTCTACTCATTGTCCTACCGCGTACTTCTCGATCTCTCATATTTTCAACCGTTGCCGGGCAAGAAAGTGGGGTTGCCAGGTCTGTTATGTATTGTGGGGCTTATTTGAAGGGGGCATCACTTTCCCCCGTCATTGTGGTTGTAAAATGTAGCTATAGGAAAAGTTTGAACGATAAGAGAAAACCAAAGGCTGAACAAAGACCTTTATCTATTCGACTCAAACCATCTCCTCCATCAGAGCAGCAGCAGAGTAATGTCCACTAATCATTGCAGCCACGATACCACGGAACAAACCACAAGCATCCCCAGAAACATAAGCAGGGGCATCAAGCAGCTTCAAACGACCAGAGACCTTAGGATACCATCCAACACCCTCCAAAGTAGGTCCAATCAATTTCGCGTTCTCATCCGTACCCAGGTCGGGGAATTTTTTAGCAAGACGCGACAAGCCCTTGGTCATGGCAAGACGCAACTCACGACCATAGATCTTGTCGAACTTACCGGTAACGCACTCTTCTTCTTGGAGAAGGCCTGTCATCGGAAGCTCAAAGTGGGAGCTGGGCTTCATCATAGCCTTAATAGCCGGCAGGGTTAAGTCCTTCGCGGTATTCTCATCAAGGATCAAAGTGTTGAAGCCAGAATTCGATCTGCCGGTAGGTGGACAGTCTGAGCGTCCAGAAACAGTCCAGAGACCCTTCGTCTCAGTAAGCACTGTTTCTCCCTGGCGACAAACACAGAATGTACGCCATTCCATGCCCTTTTCAGTCTCCTGGAATCGCAACTTAGGGTCGAGCTGCTTCATATCCCGGAAGAAAGCCCGATCACTCGATTGCTCAATACGGAATCCAACCTCCAGTCGGCGGAAGTTTGAATGCTCAGTAAGATTCATCAGGCCGTTGCCTAGAGGCCCAAAACGGCCGGTTGTGACGATGATTCGACGAGCACAGAGCTCAGACAGAGCGCGGTTGCTGTTCTTGCTGACATCTCTAACCTTGAGCGTGAAGTTGTCTGCCACTGCATCGTATTGCACATCGTCAACGTGGCACTCGTTGAAGATTTGGCCTCTTATACAGCCGACCATGTCGTCGATAAGATTCATTCGTGCCTCCAAGGAAAGATAATCGGATGGGTACGCCTTCAAGACAAAATCCAAGTCCTTCAAGCCATCAGGACCCTTGTATGCGTATTGTTTCGGGCTATCAGGAAAGGGAGGTGTATCAAGGCCCGCAGCACCGAGCCTGTTACAGGTCCACGTGTAAGCCTCTTTCAAGGCCTTTTGATCCTCAAGTGTCCACAACTCAGTTGCAGAGGGGAAGAACGAGAACTTCCCGTCGGAGAAGAGTCCAGCGCCTCCATTACCACTAGTGGCGTCCGTGGCATCGTATCTATCTCGCTTGGAGGCCGTCTTTCCAGAATCGAGAATAGCAAAGCAAAGACCTGAGTCCTCGAGTTTAGCAGCGGCGGCAAGCCCGGCAGGGCCCATGCCAACAATAATAACATCAAAGATATGCTTCATGGTGTGATTGAGAGAGATACTTCTTTAAATGATTGTATGAAGATGCGCAGGCAGGCTTCGGGTTTTATATTATTTTCATGGATGAGACTCGCTTGAATTGACCTGATCTCATCACTGGCATTACGTATCTAAACTGAATATGCAGACGCCAAAGTACCTCCGTGGATGGCTGAAGGCTCTCGTGACATCGCAGAAAAAGGGTTTACTTGCGTGAATCATGCACATGTCACGGTCAGCAATACTACTCCTGTATATCTATGTAATTTTACAACCTCAGTACTTCAAGGTATGTATGTGATCTCACTGATGATGAATATCGCTAATTTTTGTACTTTTGAACCGGGGATTACAAAAAGAAATGGACAAAGTCCCATCAAGGAAGTTTCTTTGATACGTGATATTACATTTCATACAATTAATTAAGCCTTTGTGAGACGAGCATTACGCCTCATCCAACAGTGCTAAACGAGAAAGAAAAAAGGATAATTTGAATAGGAGTCGATCCTGAGCCATAGGTAAGTTCCGTAAAGGGGCCTGCACTGTGTAGCGAAAGGGAAGTCGGTTAGTATTCCAGTGCTGGGAACCGGCGAGAAAAAGTCTAATTAACTGGGCTTCTAGAACACCTGGTATGTGAAGTAATTTGAGGTTTTTTTTTTTCTCTCTTTGGTGCTAAAAAGTAGTTCCATACTTCGGACACCGGCTAAATGTACACCACCCCGGCCGAGAACTACGCTAATGCATGCACGCCACTGGTAATAAATCCGGTGTTATTTCGGATTCATACTAATTCATTACAGAAGAAGCTAGGACCTCTAGGGCTGAGTGCTATCCATTGATGACTAATGATTGCCAGTATTGGTGTTACAAGAAAAAAGGCAACTACGTGCACATATATTAGCGTAGTTCTCAGCCAGGCTGTCGTAGGGCCTCAGCCTCAATGTTGAGTTATGATCACCAAGCTCGATTGGGATCACTGGCTTGGCAGGTCACATCTTTCGTAGACCGGAAACGGGTCCGAGTAGACTAGTTTGAGGGTTACTGATGTATATTACAAATTACCTAATCTATTTAGTGGGACTTTATAGCAACCCCGGAAGCACTAAGGTGGAAAAAGGCGAAAACTCAATGTAACTCTATCCCCCGCATAAATGAAAAAAAAAAGAAGAAAAAAACAGAAAAAACCCCTTTTAGCGGCGTTCCGTCGTGTGGGAAATCACCCTAGAAAGCATGGAACAATGAGTGCATTATTCTCCATGCATGCAGCAATGAGACTATGATATTGAAAGTGGGCCATAGGTCTGGCGCTGATGTGATATTGCGCTGACCACATCAATCCCCTATCCCGAGGTCGCTTTCAATGGCACGGAGTAAACTCGGCATACGCTAGCTTGCTTTAGGCTCTACTTCGTGTGCCCTGATGCCTCATTCATCTTAGTCTCGCACTTTCTTTTCCATCGTAGGCGGGCCGCGATCTAGAATGATCTGTCTCGGGCTGATCCTGTGCGCCCGACTACCTAAATAGCCCTAGCGGAGGGAACGCAATTTATTTTCAAGGCTAGACATGCATACCTAGTTGAAAGACATTCTCCTTGGAGAAGCCTAGCGAAATGTCTGTTTTTCCACCACTAAAGCGTCAGCTCTCATCGTTACACAGAGGAAACTACCCACGTTGGGACTGTGAGCTACTCTTCTCTTGAACATCCCCTCGTTTGAAAGAACATACCTCGCGCTATCGCTACTCACTCTGTGGCACAGTATTGACCTTGATCTTCTTTTTTGGGATCGTTCAGAACTTGTCAAATCACGACCATGTCGATATCAAACCCTCCTGCGGATGAGAAGATCACTACCGTGACAGAACCTACAGGCCCGCCCTCAGAAAAAGAAGACGTCGCAGCTTCATCCCCACAAGATGATCCAGCAGCATCATACAGCAAATTCGCCTACCCGCAACGACTCGTGATTTTCGCCGTTGCAAGCATCACAGGTCTCCTGAGTCCACTCAGCTCATCTGTCTATGTTCCTGCAATTCCCGAAATCTCCAGGGATTTGAATGTATCCGTTTCAGCCATCAACTATACGATTACAAGCTATTTGCTCTTCCAAGCAATTACGCCCATCATTTGGGCTTCTGTCGGCGACAGTCTGGGCCGGCGCCGATTATACATGATCATTTTGTCATTCTATGTGGGCTCATGTATCGGTCTGAAACTAAGTAACCACTACGCGGCTGTGCTTATTCTGCGTGCGCTTCAATCTACCGGCTCTGCTTCAACCAGTGCACTCGGCGCAGGCATGATCAGTGACCTTGTTCATGTTAGCAAACGAGGCGGTTTCATGGGCATCTATAGTGCCTTGGCTGGTTTCGGTACAGCATTCGGACCAGTCATAGGTGGTATCATGGCTCAGTATACCGACTGGCACAACATCTTTCTTTTTCTACTCGGACTATCGGCCACCATGCTTCTTATCATTGCGTTTTTCATTCCTGAGACCCATCGCCTTCACGTAGGGGACGGTAGCGTTCTGCTTCCGCGTTATCTTCGACCCCTCTTTCCCTTTCTTGAACCATCTGGTATGCAAAAGGATCATCCTCTACAAAAACCTTCACTTAAAATCGATTTCATTGGGCCGATCGTCATCATGAAAGAGCTCGATGTTCTGTGTTGTATCCTGTATCCTGGAATCTGCTATACTGTTTGGCAAATGAGCATTGTCGCTGCATCCACCATCTATGCTCGTGACTATGGACTCAACGAGCTTCACATCGGTCTCACGTACATCTCAAATGGTATCGGGTCCTTGTGCGGTAGCTTACTCGTTGGAAGGATGCTTGATCTCGACTACCAGAAGCAGCTTCGCCGGGAGTCTGAGGGGGTCGAGAATCCTCCAAAAGAAGTAAGGAGAATTGAGCATGCTCGTATCCGCGCGGTGCGCATTCCTATTATCATATTTATTGTTACGACCATTGCATTTGGTTGGACCGTTCGATACCATGTTCACATCGCCGCACCTATCACCCTTTCATTCTTTGTCGGCGGATTTGACACCTGCATTCTTGCAGCATTCTGTAGGTTTTGTTCTAACTTCTAACATCTATTATCAAAATGAAGCATGAGGCTAATTATCTCATCATAGCAACCCTTGTCGTCGACTTGTTCGAGAAGAAGTCTTTTGGTGCAACAGCCAGTATGAACCTGGCGCGCTGCCTCCTCTCTACAGCCGGTACAGCGGCAATCGAGCCTATGATCCAAGCAGTTGGTACCGGGTGGGCATTTACCATCCTCGGTCTCATTTGTTTGGTGACTTCCCCGCTTGTCCTCGCTGAGTACCAATTTGGGACTGAATGGCGCGACAAAAGGAAAGCAAAACTTCAAGCTAAAAAAGAGACCGGGAGCTCATAAGAAATATTGAGTTGGATTTTGTATATATAACCGGATCATTAGAGTAAGCTTCCAATACTATTAGACGCTTCGACTCCATTTCAATTGAAAGTCATGTCCAAGAATCAGCCGCACCGCAGGTGCATGTGTAAAGCGACCATCGATCTATGAAAGTCAAGTTGCAGATTCTCAACCCCAGACTTTTGGTGGTACGTTCGTCCTGCATAAAAAACCCTGAAAGTGAAAAGATCCGATAATTCTTTCCTTAGGCATGGGGGATGCCAGGGTATTGGTAAATGCACGTGATGGAGCCTCCCAGTACAAATGCAAAACATACATCTCAGCACCTGCAGGAAAGTGGCGATCAACCAGGCTGACCAAGGTTCTTCGGTTACATTCAGGGGCCCATGCATCACCACGGCACTAGTTAGTTGAAATGTATGCTTTAGGTTTAGACACGGAGCTCCAAGACCCCCAAAAAAACTCCAAAAGTCAATAGGCCATGTACTAGATCCGGAGATGTTCCGATTCCAGACCGGCGATTTGAAGCAACGCACATGATATGGCTCCTGTGGCGTATATACAGCGGGCAGGTGAGTGGGACGTACTGTCAGGACACATACAACATATGCTAGTTGTTTCGAGTCATTTTTAGTTTCACACAAGTGTGGCCGGATGGTGCGATGTAGCCAAGACGATATGGGTCAAATCCCGGGCGGGGTTGAGCTGGGATGCAAGTATGTGAGTTGCAGCAGCTGAAGGAGTATTGCAAATTGACGCCTTTCATTGGGTGGGATATCTTTGTGGCACTGGACAATCATCAGACATGAATAACGTATGTACGGTAAGTATTCGAGAAGTCCCTAGCATGGCAGCTCGGAAATCATATGGCGTAATCTTTATTCGTGATTAAAGCATTCTAGCCCTGCGGACTGCTTCTTTCCTCTTGAAAGTACTCGAACAGAGGCAGAACACGTCTCCTCTCAGTTTTCAATATGAATCCCCGGGTCGGAGTCGGTGTTTTTGTCTTTAACAAGGAGGGCCAGGTGGTCCTCGGTAGGCGAAAGAACAGCCACGGTGCCGGTAGGTTGTCCCTGCTTTGTGTGATTTTTGTGTTATGGGGATATCTGACCATTTTCTTAGGTACCTGGGCTTTCCCTGGAGGTCATCTTGAGTTCGGGGAATCGTTTGAAGACTGCGCAGCACGAGAAGTCCTTGAAGAGACTGGCCTGAAGGTCTCTGACCTTCATTTCCTTACGACAACGAATGACGTGATGGTCAATGATGGAAAACACTATGTCACTATTTTCATGGGATGTACCGTTTCTGGGGACAATCTCGAGCCTCGGGTCAGTAATCAGGGAACATTGTGCCTCTTTCTATATTAGAACGTATCTTACTGATGCTTTATAGTTGCTGGAACCCGAGAAGTGCGATCGGTGGGAATGGGTGACTTGGGAAGAGATCCGCTCGTATCTGAGTCCGATACATAGTGATGGACCGAAGGCATATCGCAAGTTGTTTCTCCCACTGGTGAATCTCGTCAAGCAGCGACCAGGATTCCACCCGACCGGTGCCAGTCGTGGATAACAGGGTGCCATTCGCATCCTGGCGTTTTTCTCTGGTTCTGTTTGATGCTCTCAGATGCCACATGATCATCCCATAGTAGCTAGCATATAATTAACCAGAATTCCTTTCCTTTTACATAGTACACAACTATCACTTCATCATCACTTTGCATAAAGGCTCTTTATGATATTTATCTGTCTATCTACTGCATCGTATATATCAAGAGATTCATATATAAAAAAGTTCACCGAATAAATTATGCCCGGCCGCAAAGTGGTATAGCTTCCTATATATAATTCCTACAGATTCGTATAAATTATCAACTCCAAGTTTGTTTCATTTGTTGGGATCAGTGTTTCAAAATTAAACTACTTCGAACCGATCTGTAGGTCAACATACATACATTGGAAATGTACAATACATCAAGTCCAACAGGACCCCATGTCTTTCATTTGACCCTTCAATTCATTCATCCGCTGCAAACATGGCCTCGGTATTTCTAGTGGGTTATAACCATGATCCTTCGCGAGATCTCTGCCGTCTAGTCCCCATCGCATCTCGCCTGTCTCAACTCCCTCATGAAGGCCGTCTCTTTCTATACGGTCTCCGCGACGAGTCGAAGTGGTATAATTGTCATCGCTAAAACACTGTTTGTGGCGTGGATGATCATAGTGAATCTGATGCTCTCCGATGGGAGAATATGTGAACCTTGTCGATCCTATAGAGGCAGATTTATTTGAACCGTATAGCGCGTCTTCCATCTCAAGCTAACCAAAGAATAGCAAGAAACCAAATGTAAGTCATACGCTAGATTCTCTTGGCATCAATTCTTGTGTTGAAGACGTGCAGGCCAACATTGCCTTGGAACAGGTTTTACTTATGAGGCCATTGTTCCCAGCTGAACTCCAACAAATTGGTAAGATGGCCGAGTTGGTCTAAGGCGCCAGGTTAAGGTATACCTTGACTCCACAACTAGCAATAGTTTCCTGGTCTCGCAAGAGGCGTGGGTTCGAATCCCACTCTTATCATAACTTTTTTGATATTTTGCCTTATATCAGCTTGATACAAGGCTTGTCTTAGGTCAACTAGGAAATTTTTGGTGTTTTTATGTTAAAGTGGATGGTTAGTTGGGATTTTTTTAAGGTTGTGCGTTTTCTAAATCCTAAGGCTAAAAAAATCAGTTCTAATTCTATATTATATATAGCCTTCATAAATTGATTTTCAAATCCTATATTCTGTCTAGGCTTAATTCTCATCAGTTCTCACTAATGGTTCTACATTTGTTCTCCTTCTGGCTTGTTCTACCTATTTTGTATCATATGTTGTTTGATTTTGATAGATATCAAAATCTACTAAACAGGGAATACATCTTATATTAGACCAGTCCCAGGCTATGATTAACCTAACTAATCAACGGCTAAAACAGAAAAAAAAATTAACACCATCCAGATCCAGCCTGGAAAAAACAAAAAGTTATGATAAGAGTGGGATTTGAACCCACGCCCCTTTCGAGACACGGAGACAGTTGTGTACCATCGGGATCAGGTGGACCTGAACCGTGCGCCTTAGACCAACTCGGCCATCTTACCAATTGGATGAAGGATCGTTGCCCTTTTGGACTCATGAAGGAAAAACCAATTTTGGGCTTGCTATGCACCAGATTATACTACTATTCATTCTCCTGTTTGATATGTTACTTTCCTAAGTAGTACAGGTTAGTACTTAAATTCCGTTTCTTTTATTATATTTAACAATTTTCCCCTTCAAATAATAGTTGGTGGTTTTACTCATCAACACATATGTTGTGGGACATTCAAGGTCCAAGATATATAACCGAACTAGGGAGTAATAAAATATATGACAAACACAACAGTTTTTCCGAACAATACAACGATATAGGTCTATATACACATGAATCCACCACATCAATCCTGCGTTTCCATGAAAGGCAGACATGCCTCATAAACCTCCCCATAGCCAGGATACTTGATCATCCTCTGAAACACCCCCTCATCAACCACCCTGATACACTGAAGGGACCCGGCAATAAAGAAATCAGTGTAGCTTGGCCGGGCACCAAGCACAAACGGTCCATCCGCACTATGCGTTTGAATCAGCTCGCCAACAGCGCCCATAGCGTCGCTAACACCGTCCCAAACACGGTCCTCCTTGTCACCGTCAAGGAGATCCTCAAGACGGTGTCCAAGGGAGGCTTCACGTGTGCGCCGGAAATACTCCTGCGAGCGCGGCGACAAGATACGGATCTCGCGCGGCATCACCGACGAGTAGATGGCCCTGCCGAGTACACCGCGTGCCTTGGTCTCGATCTCGACACCGAGTTCTGATGTCAGTGGCACGTGCGGGTTTGGGTAGGTCGACTCTAGGAAATGCGCGATCGGGAGAGAGTCCATAATGTATGTGTGGGTTGGCACATGGTGGATGGCTGGGACGGTGTATTTGGATGCGGATTCCCCCGGGACCAGGCCACTGGGTGATTTAGAGTTAGCCGGGGAGTTTGCCTATGTGCGACAATCGGAGCTGAGGCCGTATTCTGAGACCTGGAAATGAATGAAAGGGAAGTGAGGGGAAGGGGAATACATGTAAACATTGAAAAGTAGAAGAAAGGAAACGCAATGTAACCCACAGTTCTTTTAGCGTGGGCTCAATGTCAGGGAACTCGAGGAAGATGGTCTTGTAAGGAATATTTTTATAGTTGAGCATGAGGCGAATGCGCCAGACAACGGGAGAGAAGCAGATGTCCTTGGTGCAGGCCAAGTCGTACAAAACAATATCGGGTTCGGATTGGGTGGCCATTTCTTCCTGCTGTATTTGAATCGAAAACCGAAAAAACCGAAATTGAATAGAAAGCAAATAATCGAGGAGCGGGATCAATACACAGAAGTTGCAGGCAAAGTGAGAGAGTACTGGAAAGGCCGGTGTTGGAATGCCGATGAACTCCAAGGCGGCTCCCGAACAAGTACCCCCACCAGGCCTTGAACCATAGCCCTGTACGGAGTAGATGCTTTTATGATGAGAATTCTACATATAAATTAACTGACGATAGCCTCCAGGGCTATTATCTGGGATGACTAAATACTATGCAAGGTAGAGATCTTCATCGCTCCTTAAACCTATGATGGATTACACGGACCGCCCTATTATACGTATCTCGAGTTCTAGAAATCAATCCTTAGCCCTGAAGTTATTCTGGTATGATAGATAGCCTGTGAGCTGTATTTAAAAGCGCAAAGCATGCAGTGTAAAATAGATTTCCTTCATAAGTTCAAAAGGGCAGCGTTCCTTCATCCAATTGGTAAGATGGCCGAGTTGGTCTAAGGCGCACGGTTCAGGTCCACCTGATCCCGATGGTACACAACTGTCTCCGTGTCTCGAAAGGGGCGTGGGTTCAAATCCCACTCTTATCATAACTTTTTGCCTTTTGTTTTTGTTGGTCCTTCATTACCACAATGATAAAGAGGATGGTGGGCATTGTGGGTGCCGGTTCTTTTTGTTGGACATGTATATAGTCCGTTGTAACTTATGCCAACCAACACAAGGTAAGAATAAACTCAAGAAATTCATGTATAAAACCCAACTTTAAACGGCAAGGAAAAAAGAAGAAAGCAAGAAAGCAGCGTATGAAATGAAATAGCTCGAGAAGTTTGTGTATATCTATGTATGGATAGTCCCGCAAAGAAGATGTAAGGAAAAAAGACCGACAAGGGATTACCAGGCCATTTTAAAGCCTACTAATTAAGTAGAGAAAGTACGTCCCCTAAGCCACGAATGACTCAAGGCAGTGGCGCACCAAAAATCATTCAGAAGATTCAATATACAATTTACAGACTGGTTCCATGTACAGTTCTTGAACCGAGCCCGCAAAGAATTGCCAAATGCCAGAGTGAGAACACGATGGAAAACAAAAAGGAAGAAGACTATGTGCTGGAGCCACTACAGCTTAGCCTTGGGAACAGACTGCTCCTCGACGGCCTGCTCGTAGAGCTGGTCCAAAAGGGAACGGTATAGCTTGACAGCGGGGGGACGCTTAAGCTTGAGACTGCGAAAAGGAGAAATGATGTTAGCAATGCTGGGATTATAGTAGTCGGAATAAAAAACTTACGTTGGTGTCAGCAAGTTGTTCTCAACGGTGAACGGCTCCACCGAGAGAGAGACGTTGCGGACTCTCTCATAGCCAGCAAACTTGTGCTTCTTAGCCACGCGATCGAGGTCACGGAGGACAGCGCGGCGGATCTTGTCATCCTTCAGAGATTCCTTGACTGCCTCCAAGTCTGTCGGGGCAATAGTCTTGCCCAGAACCTTGCTGGCAAACGGCGCGAAGAGATCAGGCGCGACACCCAAGATGCCAACCAGGAAGCTCTGCACGCTATCGCCGTGGATATAAGCCTGCGCGATGTAGCCGAGCTCGGCAAGAACAACGCCCTCCAGACGCTCGGGGGAGATGTACTCGCCCTGGGCGAGCTTGAGCACGTTCTTGCGGCGGTCGATGATGATAAATCGGCCCATTTCGTCGATTGTGCAGACATCGCCGGTGCGGAACCAGCCATCGTCGGTAATGGCTTTGCGGGTCTCCTCCTCGTTCTTGTAGTACTCACGGAACATGTTGTTGCCGCGCAGCAAGAGCTCACCACGGGGGAATGGCTTGTCGTCCACGGAGTACTCCATGTCCGGCAGGGAGACCAAGCATGCCTCGACGCAGGGTGCCAGGCTACCGCAATTGCCGGAGCTCAGATCATAGATCGGCTGGGCAGTGGCGGAGGCGTAGGACTCGGTCAAGCCGTAACCCTGAATAACGTCTGTGCCGGTAGCCACACGCAGGAAGTCGTGCAGCGTCGGATCCAAGGGCGCGGAACCAGACACCAAATATCTGGCCCGCTCCAGACCAAGAGCAGCAGTCACCTTCTTAGCCCAGATGCGATCGTACAAAGCGTGTCTGACTGTCGCCTTGGAGGGATCGGGGTTCTTCAAGTTCGCGGTTTTGGCCGCAATGACATGTCGCGAAAGAGCGCCCTTGAAGCCGGGCTGCTCAACTGTCGCGGAACGGATTGCGCTACCAAATCGACTGTAAAGACGAGGGACAGATACGAAACCAGAGGGCTTCAGCAACTTCAAATCGTCGACCAACTCCGCGATGTTTCCGTGGAAATAACCAATTCGTGAGCCACCCCAGAAAGCAGTGTGCTCTGACAGACGGGCAAAGATGTGGGCCAGCGGCATATAAGAGGCCAATGTATCACCTCGGATTTGGCTGACAGTAATCAGACCGCAGGACGCCGCTGCCACAGCATTGCCATGCGTCAGAACGACGCCCTTTGGAGGACCAGTCGTGCCGGAGGTGTAGTTGATAGTGACAATGTCCGAAGCAGAAGGAGCATTGTATCCGCGCCCTGAGGCCAAGCCCAGCTCCTCAACCTGATCGATCGTGTAGATCGCTAGGCCTTGCCCGGCAGCCATGGACTCAAGAATGGCACGCTTGGAGTGACCGGCCTGCTCATCTCCACCCAACGGGTCCAAACTAACGATGATTTTCAGGTTCGGGAGAGAAGGCTTAAGCCTGAGCAGAGTCGGGATATGGGGTAGAGAGGTGACAACACAGCTTAGCTCAGCGTGGTTGATAATATATTCGGTAGCGTCCGGGGACAGGACGTCGTAGATCGAGACGGAGTAAAGGGATTGGGAAACGCAAGCCAGGTCTATGCAAAGTTTCGATTTAGCATGTTAATTTTGCACTTCACCCTCGAGACCTCCCACTCACCAGTGATCTGCCATTCTGGCCGGTTCTGGGACCAGAGACCAACACCATACTGGCCGACGCGATGACAGTCATGCTTCTGGTGCAGCTCTACTAGACCAGCACCGAATGCAGCGCGTCTCTTCTGCACAGTCTCGTAAGTGAGCCACTGGTATGGATCGAAGGACTTGGTCGCGGAGTTATACGGACGCCAGCCAAGGCACTGGGTTTTGGGCTGGCGATTGGCGGTAGACTCGAACATATCATGGGCCGTACGGACCTAAGACCGGTCAGTATTGAGATATTCCGGCATTCGCGGGAGTGCCTCTCTGTACCTGGGGGTCCAGTGTCTCCAAAAGCTCCTTTTGCGCAGTCCATGCTCGGTAAACCCGACTGCGGTCGGGCTTTTCAGTGCCGGGAATGGCCACAGAGTAAGCTACGCCTTTGGGGGGCGCTTGCTTGAGCTCCTCGGCCTTAGCCATATGGGGAGGTTGTGAGAAGAACATATCTATCGGGATAGTGATGGTCAGTGTGGGAATGAGAAAAAACAATGGGCGGACGAACCGAAATCTATGTGAACAAGGAAAAGAGAGAAAGAAAGGCCCGAGTAAAACGGATCTTAAAGGGGAAAAGTGTGGGGGAAATAACTGGAGTCTGAAAACCGGCGCGCGACTCGAAGTAGATGCAACCTCGGCAGTTTGGGTCTGCATTTGTGGGGTCTGCATTCCGCGTCATTTGCTGAAGAACGGGGTACGGGCGACTAAGTATGCCATCGGAACTTAACTCTCTCATTGGATATTGCCTTACCGCCATTATCACCGCCCCCTCGAAGCCTATAAACAGTACTATGTCCTTCATAATAGTATAACCAACCATAGATCTTAAAGCTCATAAAGATAAGATTATCTTTCTTTATCCAACCGGCGTATCCTTCAAATCTATATCTGATACTTTACGCAACTTGTATTAGCTTAATATTTTACCAATTATTCGTTACTATAGGTATTTATTCGTATGCTATATGTAGGTTTTAAAATCCTCTTTTTCATACTTTCAGTTTAGAATCAATTGGCATTTGATACTCACAATTTGATATCTTTATTTTAATACTTACAATCTAATACTTGCATTTTGATACTTGAATTTTGATACTTGCATTTTGATATCAATTATATTTTAATTTATGTTAGTCTAAAATAAGGTAGAATTCAGGTACATTCAGGCATTGGCCCTGCAAAATGAGGCATTTCACCTTTGGATGACTAAATTAGTGCCTGGCAATATTATCCAATGAGAGGGTTAAGTTCCGATGGCATACTTAGTCGCCCGTAACGGGGGCCACATGCACACTCATTTTCACATGCACCTAGATTGTTGTGGAGTATTGTACAAAGTACATGCAGAGTGATCTACATTGGAGATCCAATAATATATATTTATAGTATTGTATTGTGGGAGTCTATATACGTTTTTTTTTTTCCAAAAAAATAACGCCTATGAAATATGCAAAGAAGAGAAAATCTTTATACAATGAGATCAGCAGTCTCTAATTACCCGCAAATCCACTTCCAAGCCTTGCCATACCATGTAGTCGGCTCAATGGTCTCCCATGTCTCATTCTCAGCAGTGGTACGGCCAGTATCCAGGTCGGCCTCAATGGGCTTGACAAAAGCGGGGCGGTAGATGATCTTGTGTCCCGCATATAACACTACGAACAAAATCAAGCTCAGGTAGTTGATGAAGAAGTCCTTGACTTGGAAGTTCGGAATGAAGGCAGTGAAGCCCTGGGTGATGATAATCAGACAGTTGAAGAACAGACCGTACCACGAGAACCAGGGCTGCCAGATAGCCTTGTAAGGTAGGATATCCCGAGAGATGTTGCGAGCCTTGAGCGCCCGCTGGAAGGCAAGGTGGCAAGCGTTCAGCGAACACCAGGTGATGAAACCAGCCACACCCGAGATTTGAAGCAACCAAGTGAACACCGTGCTGCCTGAATCAGAGACGTTCAAGAATCCGAGTAGACCAAAGGCTGCCGTGAAGAGCACACTGTAGTAAGGGACACCACCCTTGCTGGTTTTCTTGAACCAATGAGGGGCAAATCCTTCTTGGGCCAGACCAACCAGGATACGGCTCCCGCTGTAGACATTGGAGTTGGCCGCGGAAAGCACCACAGTCAGAAGAACGGCGTTGATGAGACCGGGGAGAGTCGCGACACCGGCACGGCGGGCGGCAATGACGAACGGTGAGGCGTTGGCGTTTGAAGCAGAAGCACCAGCTCCCTGGCTGGCTAACAGACCGGGGTCGCTGGAGGGAACATCAATTCCGAGGAAGAAGATCGTCAGGATGAAGAAGAAGATGATGCGGAAAAAGGTTTTGCGAATTGCAGATGGGACGGTCTTGCGAGGGTTCTCGGTCTCACCGGCCGCGATACCAACCAGTTCAGTTCCCTGATAGGAAAATCCGGCCTGAATAAGGGTCGACCAGAATCCAACAAACTTGGCCAACGAATCATTGCCATTAATCAAGTAGGGGACGAACGGACCAGGGTGTACCCAGTACCGGAAACCGAGATATCCTTCTTGACCGACGCCAGCATTCATGCAGATCGAGAAGATCATGAAGCCAACCACGGTAATAACCTTGATACTCGCGAACCAAAATTCAATTTCACCGTAAAAGGCCACGGGCATCATGTTGAAAATGATAATCACAACCCAGAAGACGGCAATGAAAATAGCGATCGGAATGCTGCTGTCCCAGAACTGAATGATCAAACCGGTTGCAGTCAACTCTAGCGCAAATGTTGATGCCCATGAGAACCAGTAGATCCAACCCATAGCAAAGCCCAAACTAGGGTCAATCAGGCGAGCAGCGTATGAGGTGAATGCACCAGGAATCGGAATATATGTTGCGATTTCTCCGAGAGCGGTCATAACCGAGTACACGATCGTTCCGACGAAGATATAAGCGATGAGAGCGCCCACGGGGCCTCCGTGAGCAATGGCGGTGCCGCTACCAATGAATAAACCGGTACCTATCGTGCCGCCTTCGAAGATCGTCAGTCCGACGATTCTGATTCTGATGGACAATATCATCCAACTCACCAATGGCAATCATCTGCAGATGTCTGCTCTTCAGCTTCCGCTTGAGATCCGGGAGCGGGTTTGCCTCGCGCTGGGCGCCATGCTTCTCGTAGTCGATATCATAGGCCGTGCTCTGTGCTTGGACTTGCACAGGCATTTCAGCGCTCAGCTTTCCCTCTGACTTCTGATCCATTTCTGCTGGGGGCAAGGCAGATTGAAGAGCTTCAAAAAGGGATGAAGAGGAGAAAGAAAAAGGTCCCTAAGAGACTGCAACGAGTATCCACCCAACAGGGTCCGAAGACAGGCTTTTCCTCGGGTGGAGCACAATATTATGCCAACACCTTGAGGGGAAATATATGTTATGTAAAAGAAAAGAGGAATTTGAGGGGAAATAAACGGGGTTCGTTCTATTTTCTATTTAATCTATTCTATTATTCTACTTTGTATATCTCAATTTTCACGAGGATCAATTTTTCTCTTTCCCGCCAATGCCACCCGGATGTGGGCCGATTCGCGGGAAGAATTTTCTTTGGTGGCGACCCTCTTTGCGCCCCCTTTGTATACCTTGAATTTTTTTTTTTTTTTTTTGATTTGATATAATCTTCTCAATCTACGATGTATTGTATGATTTGTTATATATGCTTATTATGCATTGCTATAGATAAGACTAAAGCTTCCGTAGGTTATCCATAGATTCGATGTTTAGGGTATCTTATTTAACGCGACAGAAGTATCAGATCCTGTCTATTACCCTGTACACCGTCTTTTCAACACTTTAAACATCTACAACAAATGGCTGGAATGGCTGAAATAAGAATCTCGTTATTAATTAATTATGTTGTAGCCACATCCTTGGCAGCGGGCTTGGCGCAATCCGGAAACCGCTTGCGGAGATAACTTTGGAGCTATGTTGTAGTCATAAGAATGACATTGAACTGTTCAAGACTAAGGCAATATAATACAGTCTGTGCATCGCAATTCCTTTTTTTCCGCGGTTGACGTCCATGTAAAAAGGCATTGTATCATTACTAACGAAATTTTACTTCTGCTTAATGGAATTATTGGATGGTCGGGGTTTAGCTTTGAAAATCCAGACCGGGGTCCCACTTGCTCGGGGGCCGCCCCGGAGGCGACTGTGGCTTTTGTTAGTGGAGAGCAGACTGAGACTACAAATGGGGCCATTTTCTCATTATTATCTTGATTGTCCCGTTTTGCTATGTTCCAAGGTTGCTCTAATTCTGAGTAGTTGGACGATATAATTGCATCCTTGGTTGTTTCTTTTGCGACTATGTAAAAAGCAACTTGAGCTCATATCTGATATCCCTTAAGTTTATGTGCATTGAAATGAGACTACGGAGTAAGTGAGTCCAAATTAACAGTTAGGGAACAAATGTAGAGTCATCCCATTATTAATTCAATTGTGAAACAAGGGTGAGTAGTAATCCTCTGCAGATGGTGATAGTCAATACCTAGGTAGGACCAAAGGCCACGATGGCATGCTTCGTCGCCCGTCGCCCGTCCCGAGACCTGGCTAGGCACCGAAGGCGGATATTGTAAAGAAAGATAAGGATGTCTATACAACGTGATGCGGTGTTGCGGTAAAACCGGCAATCCTCTATATTCTCTATATCACAGTTTTGACGACAGATGAGGTATTCTAATAGAAACGGACCTAAGATAAGCCAGATTATGTGCCTAGTATAAGATGAGTGGCCTGTAATTTGATGTAGAATTATATATGGGGCTCGTAAATGGCAATACATATTGTACTTGGGAACAAAGAATCCAATGTTTCCCAAAAAGCGCTCCAGCAATGGCATTTGATTGGGTGAAGGGTCATCCTTCGCCCGTGTTGGTTGATCCGAGTGATCGGGGGCCTTTTCTATGTCCATTTTGAATCCTAGAAGACTCTGTAGAAGATGCAAGGATTGGGATAAAATGTTGCTGGAATCGAGGATGTGTTTAAGTGTCAGAAATAGAAAGGATCCTAGGGTTGCGCCTTCGCTAATCTCTAAATTTTCCAGCAAATTATCTCCAGTTTCTGGGACATGTAGACTAATCTAGGTAGATCGGGGGTTGGATTGATCCAGCTACATGTTCCCTATTGAGCGGTGAGCTTCATAGTGTCGATCGTTATCTTGCACCACCTCCAGTCCTAGAGGGCTCAAGCTCAGGCTTACTTGAATAGAGCTCCTGTCCTCTCTGCCACTATACTTTCAAATTCTCTATTGAGAAGAAAATTAAGCTTCCCCAGAGCATACCCGAACCGAAAACAGTCATGTCGGGTCTGGAGGTCACCGAGGCCATCGCTACATAATCCAGGTCACATATCTCGGCGCTGAATTGTCTGTCAAGCTTTGCACGTTTAATCGCACTGTAAAAGTTGCAAACCGGGGTTTACAAGGCCTCTAGGGAGGTCTCGCTTACTTGCATCACACTCAATGAGCCTAGTGAGTCTTTGAATCAGGATGACCGAGTGAGGGTTTGCTCTAAGAAGGCCTTCACTACCGCTCAGGGTGTCTTGAGTGAATGCAAAACGATATTTCACCAGATCGATAATGCAACTGAAGAGCATGACCATGAGATATAAGAAAACCGGTTTCTATGTGGAGCACAAAATATTATAGCTGTAGTTCTCGATATGTCCATAAGAAAGGGTGTACAAAAAAACCACAATGACGGTTGAGGAGATCCCGAGAAGACTTTGGCTTAGCGCCTGGCGGCATTGTGACGAAAATTTTGACGATCTCTAGATGGTTGGGGCGCATAATGATGCTGAAAGGGGTCTTGTCTCGACCGCCTTAGCATAGGCTTACTAGGCCAATCTACCCAACACAAGCCCAGAAAGAGGTAATTACGGCAATGTAGCAGATATGAATGGACAGAAAGAAAGAAAAGGGAGGAACAACCCTGGATGAAAGACCTAGCAAGGTCTTATTTGCATGAATAACTAGTTGGCAAGGTCCTATTCACATAGGGCAGAGCCTCAATTTGGTAGTTATAGGTCTCTCATAACTCGCTACACTACAAAAATAAAATTTAAGTTTTCTCAAGTCCAACTTACTGTTTACTTTCTTTCAAAATAGTTATACTTCAAAGCTCAATGTGACCACAGCAAACATCACCACATCATGTACCAGTCGAGAAGCAAGCCAGCTGCAGATGCTGTGTTCTCTTCTGGAATCATGCAGCCCAGATAGAGAGAAGTGGTACCATGCATTGGATGCGCTTCGTTGGGTAATGAAACAAACTTGAACCAGTCTATTGCATATAATCGGTGAGATATAGAGATGTCTTACAGACCCCATTATTGCCTGCACAGCCGATATAGACTTGGTTTTGACTAAAATTTATGGCTTGAATAGGAGAGACAACTTAGAATGTCACAACTCACGTTAAAAACTTGGAAGTAGACTGCATTACGCTAAAGGAATGCTGCAGAAAATGGCTAAATAGTTCAAAAACATGAATCATAACAATCGTAGCTGATTTCCACCCCTTTTTACACACGAGATTGTCATAAACAGATCGTGAATAAGATAAATGAAACAAGTCCAGTGCAGTGCTGACCACTCCCTGCCTAAACTTCGGATTTTGTGCGTGAGGACAGGATTGTGTCAGACTGGACTTTGTATTGCCACTCGCCTTTGGTTAAAGGGTCCAAGCAGTCTCTTAAGTCCGATCCAGGGCGTGTTGATCGGACTATCTATCCCAGTATACAAGAATAAATCGTAGATCCATCCCCCAAAGGTGCAACCTAATATTGGTGCAACCATAGGAACCTAATAAAGAAATCTTCGTAAGCCAAAAAAATCCAGAAGGTTTGATACGTGCAATGTTCAGATAAAACGTACCCAGAAGTAATAGTCCCCTGCAGCCCATACTTCATGTCCATATCCAATCATGTAGGAAGTCAGTCGAGGCCCAAAGTCCCGTGCCAGGTTGATAGCATATCCAGTCTCCCATCCAAAGCACGCGCCAATGCCAAAAATAACAAAACACAACGCCAGGGGCATCAGCGGCCCGGCGCCTAGATTGCCGTCGTCTTTCAGAGCGAATATCATGAACATCAAGACCGCACTTGCAAGAAATTCGGAGAAGAATTGCCCAGTCTTTGTCATGAATTCTGCTGGGTAGGTGCAGAAGATGCCGCCTGTTGCTGTTGTCGAGTAGCCGGGGACTGTGCGGATATTTGGCCCACCCTCATAGACATTGATGGCTGACTTGTAGTTGCCGTACACAATCGCAGAACCGCAAATTGCGCCGAGGATTTGGGCTACTGCGTATACGGGAAATTTGCGCCAGGGGAACCCACGGAGGACGCAGTTTGCAAATGTCACGGCGGGATTGATGTGGCCTCCTGATGCCCCGCTGGCGTATACTCCGAGCATGACGCCGAGTCTGATGAATGATTGTGGTTAGAAGATAGTGTTGAGTGATGATCGAATGAGAAGAAGAGCCTTACCCCCATCCCCAAGAAATAGATTGATAGTCACCCTTCTGGCCATGACTGAGAAGCACCTGGGCAACGACCCCGTCACCAAATAAAATCAGGATCATGGTCCCAAAGAACTCCGAGAACGCATCCCGGCAGTACTCCCTCACTTTAAACCAGAGCAGGGGGCGCGTATAAGGGCTTTCGACTTCCGGGTTGATATGATGGATAGCCGTTTCATTCTTATCAGTCAGACAAAGTGAGCCACAGCCACTGCCATGACTAGCAGAGGAGGGAGTTTCACGGTGGACTTTTGACATTGGATCAAGCTCTAGCTCCTTCCAGGTAGCCATTGAAAGGAGAGCCCAAGCTCCGGAAGCCAGGGTCGGGGCTTCGAGTTGATATAGAACGGCCAACCGGAAGGAATCTCGCCAACCACACAAAAATGATATGGTAGTCCCTCCGGTATATCGACGGCGCAGAATCAGGGACGACCGTGTAACCAACCCTTTGCACTCAATCTGTGCTGTTCTTCGTACAAGAGGGTGGCTCGATTGGCTGATGCAGGGTCTTGTCCTGGAAGAGAGTGTGTGTCTGTGTGTCTTGTGCTCCTAGTTCCAAGCTCCAGAGCTACAGAGGGCGCGCAATCTTGCAGGGAAGATATCAGCTGAAGTCAAATCCGGATAGACTCGGAATCATCAAGTGTACATATTCCTTTTATCGAACTGACTGGTCCGGCCATTGTCCCTTTTGTCACCGTGTTTTTTTGGTCTTCCACATAGAGCAGAATTTTCTGACAGCGCATTTATGCTCATAGTTTATTTCAGGGGTCGTTTGTAGGAAGAACCGTTTGGCCTAGGCAGCCGGAAGCCACTGTCCGATCCCGGTTGGGTTGTTTCCCTTTCCTTTGGGTACTTCTTGGACACCGCAATTTTGTGTGTAGTTCCTGCTTACCGATATTTGCCATGATCGTCATGACTATAGGAAGAAGCTTGTATGTATTCTGTTACTCATAATCAATTTTTCGGGTGCCAGACTTTGTGCAGGCCCAATTGTAATTTTCTAGAAAGTCCAAACTGTGTTACCTTCACATAGCGGTAGGCTTCTGTTAAGGGAGGCGAGAGGAGCGGAAAGGGATTGGTCTTCCCCCATGATGGTGATAAGGGTAGTATTTTGTCGCTCTTTAGTTCTTGCTGGCAGTGACACAATTGACCGCTGACCGTGTGACCATCTGCTTGGAGGTAGCATCACCGAGACCGGGGTTGTCGGATTTGACTCTGTGGATGTGGTAGAAGTGATATCTTATCCTCCAGCGGCTACTACAGCACTACTCACTGAGGTAAACAAAAGCAAATATAGGCTTGCAGATAAAATTTCAATTCCGACCAATCCAGTTGTAATTTGGGCCGTTTATCGGCAGATGTGTGGTTGGCCTGCTGGTGCTGCTTATATGACAATGGAACAAGACCGAGTCAATGCGCAATTCCCCACCTATTGGAATCTGACAGTTCGTCAAATGAACCGAGTCGTTAACAATCTGCTGATCTCTCCCCACAATATGCAGGAAGGCCATGCTAACAGGGTTTGAGGCAAGTTCGGGATGAAAGAACCGTTTCCCTAAGGATATCTTTTCCTAAATGAGTGCACAGTGCACTGGCACTGCGATAATTCCACAATTCAGTTCCAAGAATGATTCCAAGAACAAGTCTACAGGAAGAGCCAATGAATTTTGTCGCACAGCCCGTTCTCAATTCTCATCTCACCTCTGACCAGGGGTAATCCCACCAATCCCTTCTCTCGGTGTTTCCCCCCTCATTCTTCAAATCAGCACCCCGCTGTGTGACCGTCAAGCTATGTGCGGAGGCTTTTTACTCATGTGTTTTGGGTTCCTTGCTGGTGTATCGAGTTGATCCGTACTTTGCTTCAAACATTTCATCGCAAGTTTGACATCTCGTGTCGCAAACACATAACTCATTTGCTTTCATCCCTCAGAATTTCCGCAGAAATACCCAATAAACATGCAACCATCAGAGACCTTTGTGGGATCAATCGATCAAGGCACAACGAGCACCCGATTTCTAATCTTCAACCGCGAGGGCGAGCCAGTAGCATCCCATCAAGTTGAGTTCAGCCAAATCTACCCAAACCCGGGGTAAGTTCCAGTCCAATCCAATAGCCAGACCAAAGCCAAACTTGGATGCAAAGTTAACCGCTTCTAGCTGGCACGAACATGACCCCCTTGAGATCATAACCTCAGTAGAGACCTGCATTGAGGAAGCCGTCCAGAAGTTCGAAGCGCAAGGCAACACCCGAAGCAGCATCCAAAGTATCGGGATAACCAACCAGCGCGAAACAACCATAGTCTGGGACCATGAGACCGGCGAGCCCCTGTACAATGCTATTGTATGGACAGACACACGCTCCCAGGCAATTGTCGCAGAACTGAAACAGAGACCAGGGGCAGCGCAGCTCCAGACACTCTGCGGTCTGCCGCTGTCAACTTACTCGTCGGCAACAAAACTGCTCTGGATGTTGGCGCATGTCCCAAGAGTCAAGGATGCATTTGACCGCGGCACACTGGCGTTTGGTACCGTCGACGCTTGGCTGGTTTACCGTTTGAATGGTGGCGTGGCTGCCAACGTCTTTGTCTCGGATTCTACAAACGCTTCGCGGACCATGTTTGTGAACTTGGAGACGTTGCTGTATGATGAGACGCTTCTGGACTTTTTTGGGATCAGGGGAAAGGTTCATTTACCTAGGATTGTGCCCTCGTCTGATGTGACGGCGTACGGGGTTGTTGCTTCTGGCGCTTTGGCGCATGTTCCGATTATGGGATGCCTAGGGGATCAGTCTGCGGCGTTGGTTGGCCAGAAAGGGTTCTCGCCTGGAATGGCTAAGAACACTTATGGTACTGGGTGCTTTCTTTTGTACAATGTTGGTGACAAGCCGGTGTTCTCAAAGCATGGATTGCTGGCTACAGTAGCTTACCACTTTGGTGGGAAGCCTATCTATGCTCTTGAGGGGAGCATTGCTGTTGCTGGGTCCGGGATCAAATTCTTGCAGAATAACTTGAATTTCTTCCAGGAGTCTAAGGAGGTCAATGATCTCGCCTACTCAGTGGAAGACAATGGTGGTTGTGTATTTGTCACTGCCTTCAGTGGACTTTTTGCACCATATTGGATTGATGATGCGAAAGGGACAATCTGTGAGTCAAAAGTTCTACATCAAAAAGTCTCTTGTACAAAGTATGCCCGCCTTCACACACATCTGAAAAGAGGTTTAAAAAGGCCAGCTAAAAAGACCTCACAAGGCCGCAAACGCGGCCAACTATTCTTGTTTCTTATTACCAGACTATTATTATTCATCTGACAGTTCATACAGTTGGGATCACCCAATACACCCAAAAGGGCCATATCGCACGCGCTACACTAGAGGCAACCTGCTTCCAGACGAAAGCAATTCTAGACGCAATGGAGAAAGATAGCGGCCATGCCCTCTCCGAACTGGCCGTAGATGGGGGTATGAGTAACTCGGACTTGGCAATGCAGGTAATAAACTATACCTTCCTATATGTCAATGAGTATTTGAGCAAGCGTTGATCTAATATCAAATTAAGACTCAAGCAGACCTTATATCCATTCCTGTCTACCGTCCCAAGATGCGCGAGACTACAGCTCTCGGGGCAGCAATTGCAGCTGGTCTTGCTGTTGGACTTTGGCACAACTTTGCCGAGCTACGCGATATCAATCGTTCCGGTGGTGTGGTCTTCGAGCCCCAGGTTCCACGACAAGAGAGCGCTGCTAAATTAGGACAATGGGAAAAGGCTGTGCGAATGAGTAGAGGCTGGGTGGGATCCCAGAGCGTCGAGCACAAGGTAGTTGGTCCCAACAAAACATATGGACCGAAGAATAATCATGATATCCCTCCGCCCAAGGCAGCAAAGATCTTGGATAATTCAGTGATCTCAGATGTGGTTAAGAGCTCTAGACACACCACGACTGTGAAAGAGAGGACTCATGTCTCCACCAAAGAGATCGAAGTCCCATCTCTACATGTACAGACGACATTGGGGAGTGTTTTGGGTGACTTTGACGATGCAGACGAAGAGGATTTATTCTTGGAGCTGCGTAAAGTGGAGATTTTGCAAAGACTCAGGAAGTTACGGAAGCGACAGTCAAATTGCTGCTAACGTATTCTCATTGTATTGAAATTGTATGGACACCCGGAGATCTTATGAAAAGCTTCCGTTTCAATCCTAATCTTGTCCCAGATCAGTAACATCTCACGCGGTGGTTCGCATCACATAGTCTAGGGCACGCTCTCCTGTTCGGCCCCGGGGGCTTCCAAATAAAGACCCCTGATTCGACTTGTTTACTTGCCGACAGCTCGGGGTTGGCAGCAACTCTTCAGGTTCGACAGTGGGTCACCCATATGTAGGTGGATTACCGGACTGACATTCTGGTGTAGAACGGTTCTCAAGATCCGAGTCCTCCTTTTCAGACTTCGGCAAGAAATTCGGCCACGAGCAATGAATATCGCTTCTTCTAAACAAGAAAGTGGACCTGTCAACCACTCTGATCAAGTGCGGAATAATCAAACGCGTACAAAGGCGTTGATCATTTCTGTCACCGATGGCGAGAAGCAAGCACGGATGAGAGAGGCAGCAAAATCAGCTATAAGCCCTGACCCAAGGGACCCAGACCTCGTCAACTGGAATGAGCCCGACGACCTAGAACCCCATGAGCTGGGAGATGAGAAAGAAATGACTGATTGTGTTTATTTTCACGACCTATTCACTCATCTCGCCATTGTTCTCTTCTATGGTCGCCCCGTCCCTGAGTGGTTCTTCTAAAGGGTCCTTTGGTTCATGGGAAATAGTAGAAGGATTAAAATTTTTTGGGAAAGAAAGGTAACTACTGGCAGGTAGCTGTCTGTGCTGGATTTACGACAGCTTTTTATTGGAGGCACTCTTCCTCTGTATATTTATGCTAGGGGGTTGGCAATCAGAAGTGATGCCTTGTATAGGGCTTAGTTAGTACTTTTTTCTGGACATCACCTTTCCCCTGGGATTGTCCTATTGACGACTAACAATACAAGAAAAATATCAATTAGACCTCGTTCCAAAAGCCAAAGGCAGGGCATGAGTTCATGTGTTAGAAACATCGCACTGTAGGTCAAAGCATCAACCAAAGCTCAAGCAACACTCGTCGTGGCAGCACTGTGCGCAGCCTCTTCGCCCCCCTTCAAGAAAATGCAATTCAACTCAGAGCCAGGACTGAGGGTGACTTCAAACCGAAGAACCGGATCTTCAACTTTATCTTTCCCGCCGACTGGCAGCGCAACAATGCGTTCGTAAGCCTGTAGAATCCGAATAACAGTGTACCCCATCTCAATAATAGCAAACTGCTGCCCAATACAAATTCGCGGTCCACCATTAAACGGAATAAAATGCCACGGCTTGGGCTGCCAGCCAGAAACCCACCGCTCAGGAATCCACTTCCCAGGATCAAAGTAGTTCTCTGATCCCGGGCCGTCATACAAATCAGGATCCCGCTGCATTAACATCGTCGAGTAGAAAACCCGCGAGTTTGCGCGTACTCCCACAGGCGCTAGCCCGTCTGGTCCACCGCCACGTGGAAGCGTCGTATCACGCAGAGAGTAGCGCACATTGAATGGTACAACTGGATATAAACGCATCGTCTCATGCAGTACTGCGTTGAGGTACTTCATTTCTTTGAGATCAGTGTAGCTGGGTTTCTGAGCCTCGGCACCGACGCCGAGTCTGTTGCGGATCTCGTCGCGCAACTTCGCGACAACTTTTGGGTTTCGCGAGAGCTCGAAGAGGCAAAATGATAGTGTTGCGGCTGTTGTGTCGCGGCCTGCGAGGAGGACAGCGACAAGTTGGTCACGGAGGATGCGAGGATCGCGGGTGAAGCTGGCTAGGGCGTCGAGGAAGGTTTCGCTCTTTGAGAGCTTCTCGTTGTGTTCGCCGGCTGAGCGGGCGAGGACGGTTTCAATGTATGGCTGGATGAACTCGTCCATTATCTCGAGGTTCTTGCGGAACTCGGTGCGTGACATCACATTACTAAAGACGCTATTTTAGGATTGAACGTTAGATTAGCTTCTGCGAGGCTCCAATGACAGGCTGCGTTTGCGTTGTACGGGATCGAGTGTTACTCACCTGAAACGGAAGTATTCCGCTTGGCGCTGTTGCACATATCTGAACGCTTCGGCGAACCGTGTTGCCGGATTATCTAGACTGTCTGTGCCCTTGCCAAGTAGATAGTCTGTTGCTGCATCGAGGGTATACCGGAAGAAAAGTGACCCGATGTCCACTATCTTGCTGCTGCTGGGTGAGGAACTGCCGCCGAGAAGTGGGATGAGTTTCTGAACGTGTTTCTCGAAGATTTCAGTGTCGACGATGCGGTCACGCACGAACATGGGACGGATGAGCTGGCGGGAGCGAGACCATCGTTCCCCGTCTGTGGTAAAAATGCTGTCGCCTAGGAACTCCTTCCATTCCTGGTGGAAGGAGTCGCCCTTTCCGTAGTCAGCGAACTGGCTGGTGAGGACTGCCTTGATATTCTCTGGGTCCTTGGTGATGATCATACGGGTGGAAATACCAGCGTCGAGTTCGGCCGTTTTAGCGTTTTTTAGGCCGCCTGCTTGTCCGACTTTTGAATCCCAGAATTCTATGTCGCGGTTTATTTGATAGGCTTGGTAGCCTTCAAAGATGAAGTCGAGAGCGTACGGGAGACGGAACTGAATTTTGGGAGCCCTGGCACCGAGACGGGCGATTTGCACTGAAGCTTGAAACTTGCGGAATACACAGAATGCAACGAAAAGTCCCAGAAGCCATGGTGAAGCCCGACTAAGTGTCGTCCACGCGAGGAGGTCTTCGATCATAGCGCCGTTGGGTTCGCTCGAGTCGGGTTTAGTCTGGCTTCTGGCTTCCAGGAGACACTTTTAAAATGATGAAAAAAGACGCCACATCTTTCATAACACATAGTAGGGAAGCCTAGTTTATGAAGACGGATTTGTCGAACATTCTGCACCATACGGGATTCAGCATTCATCAATCCCGGGCCAAAATCACCCCAATTTCCCGGAGAATAGGGAGAATACCTGTACACTTGTGGCGTCCAATGAGATGTCTTCCCCATATCCTAAAAAAGGTGTGAGAGGATGGCCGAAAGGAGTTGGGCTTGCGAACCCCGCTTTTATGTGACTTCATCCTTTGTTCATTAATCCCTCTTATCCCAAGGTTGCTTTGATATCTCGAATGGAGCTGGGTTAGGCGCAAACCCCCACTAGGGGGCTTCATCGCACTGTACTCTGTAGATATAATTCTTGTGGGGACATTGACGATCTAGGGAAGATACTACATGGCAAGACATGACACCTCGGTATGGACAACAACCTAGGTAGACAGGGTTTGATGGCATATGATTCCGAGAGGAGAGATCGACAGCGCTTGTTGCACTCGGCTGCAGCCACATTAAACGTCCCCTGCACTGCACATGTGCATATCTTTTGTGGCCTGAATGAGGCCTGATATTAAAGGCTCCATATTATTTATGCCTCAGGCCACTTTTCCATGAAGCCTTAAGACAATTACTGTATTCCCTTCTCAGATGTCACTTGACCGGTGAGTTCTTTGTCTAGAGAATTCTCCTTGTGTGCTGAAACAAATCAACCCCATTCGTTGCAACGCAGCTCAACACCTCAGTAGGAGAACAATAGCTATTGTGAACATATAAACCCAAACTTAGTCGTCTCAAACCATACTTCTGCTTATGCTTTACATAACCAAATTGCTTTTTCTCTTTCGTCTGATTATCAATACAAAAATTGAAGGTTACCTACATACATGGTAGGTGGATTGATATCCAAATCGACCTTGATAGCACATGCAGTGTTTGTTTGCATTGTATGTACTGCCCCACCTCACCGCCGGCCAGCCACCGCCACGTGATCAAACATCCGTTTCGGTCATCGGGTCTTTAGCTTCACTTCAATCTGCTTGTTAAAGTCTTGCTTTCTCTACTAGAACCTATTACTGGTCTATTAACCTCATTTCTACCCTCAACCACTACTACACACCGTTTTCATCGCATCTTCATTGTCAGTTGCGCTGATAAGGTCCGAAACACCTTTATCGGGTGGCGCAAGTTCTTTTATCAGCACTGCTCTCGCTTTGTGAATTTCTCACCAACCTGTCACTTTTTCCTGAATTCACAATCGCCTTCACCATGCTACCTCTAATTACTTTGGGGACACCTCTTGCGCAAGCAGTCGCAAATGTCATCCAGCCAAAATTGGTGGAGATGGGTTGGAGTGACGGCCAAGAGTCACCACTGATCGAATACATTGTTCTCATGCTGGTCAACGGCAAGACCGAAGAGCAAATCGCCACCGAACTTTCAAATGATTTCCTTGGCCTCCAGGAAGGTGACACTGCAGCCCTCGAGTTTTCACAATGGCTTTTCACTCAAGTCGAGATGCTCAACCAACAAATCAACGGGGTTGCTCCAGTCTCAACCAACGCGACCATGTTGAACCCTTCGGCGATGGAATTTGATAACTCAGTCCAAGCTATCCCCAATCCGTTTGGAGAGGCCAATAGCCAGGATGCCGAGATGGGTGAGGCCGGAAATGAGTCGATGTAGGTTTTTACCATGCCCTTTCTGCTCATGTCTACAATATGCTGACAGCACTCTCTAATAGCCCCACCGGACCCAAAGCGATGCGCAACGGCAGAGGTGGAAAGGGAAGGATGTTGAATCAAATCAATCGAAACCTAGATCGTGGCTCGGATGCAGCCCTGCATCGTGTGCGCGGACAAGGGAACGGGCGCATTGGTCACAATGGCCGAGGTCAAATGAGAGGCGCCGGACAGCAAAGTGGTCGTGGTGGCCGTGCCATGGGAATGCCAGGCAACCCCATGATGCAGATGACCCCTGAAAACCAAATGCAGCTCATGTCAATGTTGGAAGAACAGGCCCGCATGATGTCTCAGTTCATGCCAGGCTTTATGCCACCCGCTGTTAACCCTGCTTTCCAAACTGGTGCCCAGAATGGCTCTCATGGTCGTTCACTCTTCAATCGGGTTGAGCGAGGTGGCCAGCGTGGAGGAAAGCGCGGCTACAACAAGCCGAGAGCGGCAGAAGGCGCAGATGTGGATATGGACAGCACAGCGGGTGGTGAACAGGATGAAAGCAACCCTGACAGTGTTTGTCGCTTCAACCAACGATGCGCGCGCCAGGATTGCCCATTCGCCCATCAATCACCTGCCGCACCCGAAGGCACTTCAATCGATCCTTCTGACACTTGCTCATTCGGTGCAGCTTGCAAGAACAAGAAATGTACCGGACGCCACCCGTCACCTGCAGTACGATCCGCCCACCAGGCCGAGGCCATGTGTCGGTTCTTTCCTCACTGCACCAACCCCACCTGCCACTTTAAGCACCCGAGTATGCCAGTCTGCCGCAATGGAGCCGACTGTAAGACCGAAGGATGCAAGTTTACACATGTTGAGACCGCCTGCAAGTTCAATCCCTGTCTGAACCCCAAGTGCACCTACAAGCACGCCGAGGGTCAGCGCGGTGCTTACACCGACAAGGTGTGGACTCCACGCTCTGGAGAGCATGTCAGCGAGCGCAAGTTCGTTACGGATGTGGATGGGCCCCAAGAATTGATCAAGCCGGAGACCCAGGAGAACACCCAGAGCCATGAGCTGACCGCGTGACTCCGCCTGATATGACTCAATGAAGAAAAATCACAGTTAAAAAAACCAGAACCCAGAAAAACAGTTTGCTTCCGAAGCGAAGAATACCATGTACAATCCCGATCTTGACCAATGAATGAGGAATGGCTGGAGGGAAGGGCGTTCATACTCTTTATGCATTTGCTTTTGTTTCAGATACTATTATCTGTCCTGTTCATAGATTCCCCCGTTGATCTTCAAAAGAATAACACCGAAGCGAAGACAAATTCGCGAATGTCTCATGAATCATTGTGCAAACTTGTAAACGTGTAAACGTGTGAGGATGGGGACCTGGGTGGGCTCCAGGCCCGCCTCCTCGCGTAGCTTAAGTAAGAACGGAAGGTTCCGAGGACCTTCGGGTTTAGCTTGAATTCTCCAACCAACTGTGGACCAAACATTGCCCCGATTAGCAGAGATGCGGCTACCACATGTCTCCAGGGCATTAAGACCGAGACAAAGGCAATTGAATCTTCTCCTCAATGGCCAAAAACGCACATACGTTGCCGCCGTGCTGGGCGGTGGTATCACCGGCCTAACAAGCGCCTGGCAACTCGCGCAAGACCCCACATGCCGAGCAATCAACCTGTTCGAGAAAACGGACCGGCTCGGTGGTTGGATCAACTCAGAAACAGTCCCTGTGAATGATGGCAATGTCGTGTTCGAGTATGGGCCGCGGACGTTGAGGAGCTCGCTGCCAGGGTCACTCCCTCTGCTTTACCTAGTGAGTGTTGCTGGCGTGTACGTACTTACAATTGAAATAGCTTGATATGCTGACCGTTTTAAAAGGCTATAAATCTAGGCTTGTACAACGACCTTATTATTACCCCGAGCACGAGCCCCGCGGCCCAGAATCGCTACATCTACTACCCGGACCGTCTTGTTCGCATACCGGCGCCGAAGCGTGAGCTTTCTTTTGGGGAGAACTTCGACAGTTTCTTGAATACTATGCGGGAACCGGTTTTTAACAAATTTCTTTCGGGGATAGTGAAAGATATATTCACTCCCCCCCGGCACCCAACTGAATGGGCGAAGGATGAGTCTGTTGCGGACTTCATCGGACGTCGTTTTGGCCTCAACGTTGCAAATAATTTAGTCTCCGCTATGTACCATGGAATTTATGCTGGTGATATCGAGCGATTGAGTGCCCAAACGCTGTTGGGTAGCATCCGCAATCTTGAGGGAGGCATTGGGGGCATCGGTGGGTTGGTTTCTGGTGGAGTTACGGCATCTCTTATCTCCAGGGCGATCTCCAAAACAAGAACTCTGAATATGGATGATTTTATGGCTATCGATGCCATACCTGCGGGCCCTGAATTAGTGCGCCGCCAGCATGATTTAGAAGTCCTCGCGGCTGGAGCTACTACTTTCACCTTTAAGAGGGGAGTTGCCCAGCTTATTGAAGCACTGATCGCTTCCTTGGAAGCATCCGGCAAAGTAAATTTCCGAATGAACACGGAGATCAAGTCTTTGAATGCATGGGAGGGTTCCAGGAAGATTGCGGTATGTGAATTATTGTGCTTTGCTATGCTATATTTTACTGAACTCCCTGGGCCCCGAGATCGATGCTGACTGCCAAAAGGTGGAATATTGGTCAGCCAGGCACGGTCAAACCAAGCCGTTTGATTATGAATATGTCATCTCCACTATTCCTCCAGTTGCACTTGCGAACGTCATGCACAAACCTGAGCAGTCACAGGTCAAGCTGAACCCTGTCGGCTTGACCCCATCTCTCCTACGCAAACAGGACTACGCCGTGACAGCAATGGTCGTTAATCTATATTACCCAAATCCCAACCTCCTACCCGTGGAGGATGGCTTTGGATACCTCATACCGCGTACGATACCCTACGAGCAGAACCCAGAATGTGGACTTGGTGTCATCTTTGCCTCGTCCTCTAGTGTAGGGAATGGAGCAGATCCTTCGTCATCTGAACTCAGCCAAGATTCCGCACCGGGAACGAAACTCACCGTCATGCTGGGTGGACATTACTGGGATGGCCTCGATGAATATCCAGACCATGACACCGCTGTGAAAATGGCCTGCGATATGCTCAAGAGACACATGAATATCACTGATACCCCAACTGTCGCACGGAGTCGTCTCCAGAAGGATGCTATTCCCCAGTACACAGTCGGCCATCTGGACCGCATGTATACGCTGTCGAACACAGTTCGCAAGGAGTACCACAACCGGCTTATTCTCGCAGGAAGCTGGTATAATGGCGTGAGTGTGGGCGACTGTGTCAAGCAGGGCATCCTATCTGCCACCTACGGCATTGGAAGAAACAAGCTCAAGGATGAGCCCAGTCCGTGGCGCCCATGGACTTCCTTTGATTATAAGCGCTGGAGACTTGAGGGTGGCATTGTGACGTCCCCTGTTCGTCTGGTTGACTCCAAGATCTGATGCAATGTGACGGGCTCATGCGGATTTGCCACCTTTACTTGGGAATGTACACAAGAGAAGGACCAAGCTATGTATAGTAAATATATCTTTGTAATAATATGTTTTCCTTGCTGAAGTTCCAAATCGACGGCACTGGCCGTATATATAGTCAATTTCTGATGTCTTATTTGCTGCTAGCCCATGGTCGGTCCACAAAAGGTTAGATTTGATCCATTTGATCCATTTGATCCATTTGTTGCTATGTTCAGTCCTGATCCCAGGGTCAAGAGCAAGAGCACCCAGACCCCTGATTGAAGAATGGGGGGTAGATGCGACCATCCGGAATCCCTCACAGGCGAAGCGATGGATGATTGGAGGGCTGGGACCGATCGGTTGCATTGTGCCCTACCATATAGGTATATAGGTAGTTTTTCTCACATATAACTTCCAATCACTTGTTGCAATGATGTAGGATAGTCTAATGGCTCCCAACAGATGTCCCAGGGTCCTTGCAGGAAGCCCTGATGACAATGATATGCACATTGGCATATTCTCGACGCATGGGTATGGGATATTGAACCTAACCTGACCCCAGGTTGGAGGTTTTAAAAAGGATTCTCATTGCTGTCACCATTCTTTTTGTCGCCATTGGAGTCAAAACCCAACACATCCAGCTGCCGGACAAGTTCCTGAATTTTGATGACCTTCTCCAACTGCTCCGGCAGCAGCGCCTCTCCATGCTGCTTCTTGTCGCGAAGATCCCGGGCCTGGCGGAGTTTCTTCTTCAGACTGCGGGCTTTCTTCTCCTTCTCGGCTTCAAGATCAACCGGCTCTTCAGTAGGCTTCTCTTCCTTCTTAGGTGTAGGTGCGGGGACACGCCAGTTGTTGGACTCGGCGCCCTTGCCCTCGACGGCGGGGCCGGTTTCGTCGGATTCCTTCGCGTTTCGCTTGGCCTCGCGCCGTTTGGCGTTCTTGTTGCTGGCGGCAGTGGCGGCGGTGAGTGTGGGTTTTGCTGTGGTCTTGGTCTTGTCATCTTCGCTGCTCAATGCTTCCGCACCCGGCACCCCGCCTTTGCCTCGTGTTTTCCATGTTGCCGCTGCCCGGTGCTTGTATAGCTCGACATCCTCGGGGGGCTTGTAGCCAGGGCGCACGCGAATCTCCTTGCGCTTAGAACCGTCAGCACGGACCGAGGAGGGTATGTATCGTTCGCCGGTTTGGGCATCGGTGGTGATGCCGGACCTCGCGACGTTGGAGGCCATGGTGTGGTGCGTAGGGTCAAAGTTGTGTAAGAAGTGGTAAGACAAAATGTTATCCGAGAGCAACTTGACACAGTCAAGCTCCAAGGCAAGATCAATATCTTTAAAGATCAAATGAGAAAAAAACAACTCGAGCATTGAAAGTTGAGTGCGGAAGGCCGGACGCTCGGCCAATCAGCGGACCGGCAATTCCCGCAGATTCAGCCTTCGCAACTTCACCCTCACAACTTCAACTCTCGTTGCCCCATCCTCCCGTCGATTCTTTAAGTTAGGTCGTGTGCAAACACCCCAATCCCTCACAATGGCTGGCGTATGTTTCCCCCCCTCTCCTAGTGCTCCTATTGGCACTGTTATGTTTAGAACTGACTGACCTCTCGCATGACAGCTCGCAAACGCTATCTACTCGCATGTCTCCCCTTCCTAGATCCTACGATCGCGATCGAAACCGTCCAATTGAGATCTAACCGATGCAACCTTCGCTGTGTTTAGGACCTTCATCCGCAAGAACACTGTTCTCCTGACCACTGCTTTTGCCGGCGCCTTCGCTTTTGAGCTGTGGGTTACATCCTGTCTCCGAGCGTGTTGAGACATGCTGTATACCTTATACGGAAATACTGACCATGGATTGTCAAAACAGCGCCTTCGACATCACCTCTAACAAGGTCTGGGACAGCTGGAACCAGGGCGTATGTGAACCTCTTTCCCAACTACAATACCCGAGGCTAGGACCATTGCTGACTATGTCTTTCACCTTACAGCGCCAATGGAAGGACATCAAGCACCGTTACTTGGTTAAGGAGGAGGATGACGAGTAAATGTACTTGCCGAAAGTGATGTTGGGTGTCTTTGGCCGCGGGTAAAGGGGGATGGAAAAACCACCGAAGCTCGTGCCTATTGTTTCTCATTCCGCTTGTACGTGATAGATGGAACTCTGTATTTTTGGCTTTCAATCTCCCTGGTTCTCTGTACGGGTTATACCTTTTTACCGGCTTCGTATACATCTGTAACGAACATTCAAAAACATAGCGGAGTGTTCATACAGATAACTTCCCTAATAGATCAGATTATGAGTCTCACGTCATCAAGTACAGAGGCCGCTGCGGCCGACTATTATGTTTTGTCACTTCAACACTTCAAATGTTCAAACGGTGGCGTGTTTTCTGTAGGTCAGGGCGTAGCGTAGCTGTGGCGTTTACTGAGAGACCCGGTTCCATCGATGTCATAACGAAAAAAATGTTACCTTCCGCGTCTCTACAAATACTTTCAACTTGATTTCTTATATGTGTTTTTTTTGGGACCTTTTGACCTTGAGCTCCACATTCAAATTTCAATCGCGTATGACTTCACCGTGTCTGTGCTGATCTGCTCGCCTGTATTGGTCCACCCTCACCCGTTGCTCTCACTTTCCCCCCACCACAAAGTATCATTGTGTGAGCAACGTGAACTACATCTGAGAACTCCATCGACTCGACCCAGACCGGTCTCTTCAATTCTCCCTTGAAAATTTGTTTCCCGCCTGCATACCCGCGAAGAAACCACCTGCGTCGGACCATTACTACCTTGAGCGCACTGTCGCGACAACGGCGCTCCGTTCCATCACTCGCTTGTGATAGCCCGAGCGGCCGCTACAATAAACCGGCCACAACAACAAATCATGCTCATGCTTGGGGAATGTGAGAGGCTGCTCGGTGATGGTCTTCTGCGGTTACCTAAGAAACACAACTTCCGCTATGGCCCCGCTGCCGAGAAGGACCTGCTAGAGCTTCTCTTCCGATCGCTTGTCGGACACAACACAGATCTAGTACAACAGCTGTTTCCAGAAGGAACTCCGGCCGGACCATGGAAACTGGCAGAGGCTCAAGGTGCCCGGGAAGGAGCCGAGTACAGCGAGGCAGCGCGGGGCAAGCGTTGCGGTCATATCTTCCGTGCTGGGGAAGCCACATACCGATGCGTGACCTGTGCCGCGGATGATACATGCGTGTTGTGTAGTCGATGTTTCGACTCTTCGGATCACACCGGGCATCAATATCAGATTTCGCTTTCATCCGGAAACTGTGGCTGTTGTGACTGTGGGGATGACGAAGCCTGGCGCCTTCCGCTGTTTTGCGCAATTCATACCGATTGTGGCAATACCAAGGGAAAGGAACAAGCGAAGCGGGTATTGCCTTCCGAGCTTGTGGCCTCAATCCGCTTGACTATATCCCGTGCGCTCGACTACTTCTGTGATGTCATTTCTTGCTCCCCGGAGCAATTGCGGCTACCGAAGACAGTCGAGAGCATTAGGCAAGATGAGGAGGCCTCTCGGTTGCGTCCAGACTGGTATGGCGCTGGCGATGAAGAGGAAGAAGAACCAGAATTTGTGGTCATGCTGTGGAATGATGAGAAGCACACAATTCGCGATGTCTCTCATCAGGTCACGCGTGCTTGCCGTGAACGAGATAGCTTCGGCGTTGCGCGGGCTCAAGAAACAAACGATATGGGTCGCAGTGCGATCAAGTATTCGAAGGACCTGAACAGACTCTTGGGAGTTTCTAAAATAATTGAGGAGATTAAGGTTACCGTCACAGTACGCTCCGCGCGCGATACTTTCCGCGAGCAAATGTGCACAACGATAGTGGAATGGTTGGCTGATATTGCCGGCTGTGAAATTCTTGAGGACAATGAAATTTTCAGACAAATCATCTGCGAGGAAATGCTTACGCCCTGGAAAAAGGGCAGCGAGGGATATAACGAAGATATCGGTATGAAGGGCATTGACGATCATCAGCGAACTGAGAACCACCCAGCTCGTACCCTCATGATCAATTTGCCTAACCATGGTCAGGTCATTTTGACCACCGACGATGACGAAGACGATATGCTTGAGGACGATGTTATAGACGAAGATGAAGATGAAGACTATGTCGAGGCCCACGATGCTGACGACGAAGATGACGATGAAATGGACATTGAACTCTCTCGTGATCAGGAAGAAGACGAAGATATGATTCTGGCGGGTGCAGATGAGGAACTTGCTCTAGCTGAGCGCATTCTCGCCGGACTTACTGGCACCCAGCCGCCACTCACTCGACCAGCACCTGCTCAAACTGCAGATCGATCCTCTGCCGAACGAGGCCCGTCTGAATCTCAAAGTCCTGGCCCTGAATCCCGCCCTACTGGTTATATCCCCATTCCCAAGACTCCTGGTTCGTACCGACAAAGACCTTCGAACACAGAAAGTCACTGGCAAGTACGGCCGTCCGTTCCCGCTCCAGGTGAAAAAGTACCTCCTTATGAAGACCTGTGGCAGCGTACTCGGCTAGACTGGTTGGTCCTTTATGACTTGAGGTTGTGGAAGAAGACCCGAACCGACTTGCGTGATCTTTACATCAGCACTGTTGTCAATGTTCCACAGTTCAAGCGCATCATGGGTCTTCGTTTGTCTGCGTTGTACACAGCTCTGGCTCAACTTTACCTCATCGCGGATCGAGAGCCGGACCACTCGATTGTCAACCTCTCATTGCAGCTTCTCACGACCCCCTCCATCACCGAAGAGATTGTCGTGCGAGGCAACTTCCTCACGAAGGTGATGTCTATCCTCTATACATTCTTGACCACCAGACAAGTCGGCGAACCACAATCGGTCGACCCCAACGCCACCCTGGCATTCGATGCTGGTTCGGTTACAAACAGGCGTCTCTACCACTTCTTCCTTGACCTCCGATACCTCCTCCAATCTGAGTATGTCCAGCACCGTGTGCGGACCGAGGAACAATATCTTCCTCAGTTCCTCGATCTCGTCAAGTTGTCACAGGGTATTTGCCCCAATGTCCGCGCGGTTGGTGAACACGTTGAATATGAAACGGACGCTTGGATTAGCGCGTCAATTCTCATGCGGGAAATCAACCGACTTTGCCGCCAATTCTGCGAGTCTTTCCGGGACCCCGAAACGGACAATAGTGACAACCTTCTGGGGGCAATTGAGACCACCACCACTACTGCGATTCTCCATTCAGCTGGCGTAGAACGCAAGCGGTTCGACCAGGCTGAAATTAAGGATGAAGTAAGATTCAAGCTGCTGCCACCTTTCGATTTCGAGGTTGGCGCCTCTGGCCAAGTCCCCTGCCATCGGGTGGTTGAGTTCGTGGTAGAACGTGGATCTATCAGTTTCCACCACGCCCTTCACTACACATTGTCATGGCTCGTTGAGTGCGGACGAGACATAAGCAGCGAGACTATGCGCGAAGTTCTCTTTGATGCTGCTAATGCAGCTAGGAGTGAGATCCATGCCGCAAAGACTGCCAATCCTAGTAGCATTGATGATGTTTTGCTTGCTCTTGGACCAGAAGACTTGCTTCTGGCCATGTTTGACTATCCACTTCGAGTTTGCGCTTGGCTGGCGCAAATGAAGGCTGGTATGTGGGTTCGTAATGGTCTCAGTCTTCGGCATCAAATGTCGCAGTATCGTGGAGTCTCTTCTCGTGACTTTGCCTACTACAGAGATATTTTCCTTCTCCAAACTGCCCTAGTTACTTGTGATCCTAGCAGAGTTCTTGCTTCCATAGCACACCGCTTTGGCATGGTTGATTGGATGGCTCGGAACTACATGCCCCGTCCAGGATACGAAGATACTCAGATTGTGGATGTGGCAGAGGAATTTGTTCATCTACTGGTAATCCTCTTGACAGACCGAACATCTTTAACTGCCATCGATGACAGCGCTCATCTCACCCATGAAAACATCAAACGTGACATCGCTCACGTCTTGTGCTTCAAGCCCCTGTCTTTCTCCGACCTTTCGACCCGCCTTAGCGACAAGCTTCTGGACTCGGACATGTTCCAAGATGTGTTGGAGGATGTCGCCAACTTCCGCCCACCTGAAGGCTTGAATGACTCTGGTACTTTCGAATTGAAGCCCGAATATCTCGATCTTATTGATCCATACAGCGCACACTACACAAAGAACCAAAGAGACGAAGCAGAGAATATCTACAAGGAATGGATGGCGAAAAAGACAGGCAAGGATGCCTCCGACATTGTTTATGAGCCAAAACTTCGACCCATCAGCTCCGGGGTGTTCTCAGACCTCCCCCGATTCGCCGGAACAATGCTGTTTGCACAGATTGTTCACCAATGTTTGGAATACGTTATCTCCTCAAAAGAGTGTACACCAACGATCCCACCGACACGTGTTGAGACTTTCCTTCAAGTGATTCTGCATCTTATCCTTGCAGCCGTGTTAGAAGATGATTCCGAGGAAACTGATATGGTAGAAGAGCATTCTAATTCATTCAACTGGAATGCTTTGTCAAAGACCCGAGAGATCAAGGCTGGCCATCTGACTATTGTCGGATTATTGGAGAGAATTTCCGTCACGACTGAATTCACCGCATCTGGCCCTAAAATCAGACACATTCTCAAACGTCTGTGGCAAAAGCGCCCTCGCACGTATTCATCGGCAACTGCGTCTCTCAAGTTTCCTTTCGACCGAATTGACACCAACTCTCCTGCAATTGATGCAGACAACGACAAGGAGCTTAAGAAGAAACAAGCACTGGAGAGGCAAGCCAAGGTGATGGCGCAGTTCCAGCAGCAGCAGCAACATTTCTTGAACACTCAAGGTAACATCGATTGGGGCGAAGAAGATTTCAGCGATCTCGAGTCCGATGCAGACACTACCCCAGAAAAGAAGCTATGGAAGTACCCTAGTGGAACATGTATCTTGTGTCAGGAAGAGACTAGTGATTCGAGACTCTATGGTACCTTTGCCTTGGTTCAAGACAGCATAATTATGCGACAGACCGATATCAGGGACTCCGATAGAATTCGTGAGGTGCTCAGAACACCCACAAGTCTGGATAGATCCGCTGAAGAAGTGCGCCCATTTGGTGTATCCGGAGATAACCATACTACCATTAAGCGTCTTGACTCTTCTGGTGGTGAAGTCATCAGCGAAAAGATTGGGCTGAGTAAAGGGTTCAACGCAAAGAGCACTCTCCGTGGGCCTGTGACTACTGGCTGCGGGCACATCATGCATTACTCCTGTTTTGAGCAGTATGTTGCGGCCACGCAGCGGCGACACAGCCACCAGATTGCGCGTCACCATCCGGAAAACACTAACCTCAAAGAGTTTGTTTGTCCTCTCTGCAAAGCTCTTGGAAATGCATTCCTCCCCATCACCTGGAAGGGCAAGGAAGAGTCTCCTCTTATTCCGCTCAGTCCTTCTGAATCATTTGACCAGTGGATTCAAGTAGGCCTCAAACACACCTTGAACCATCAACAAAATTTCCCAATCCTCATGGAGAAGGAGAAGGCCTATTCTCAACCATACGGTGACATATTTGTCGACTACCTATCCAAGTCTCTGGTCTCTCCGCTTTCCAATAGTATTGATCAACTGAGGGTATCGTCTTTCCCAGCAACTACCCCTGCACATTACATCACGCCAGCGCGCATGCCAATGCCAGGTGTTTTCCCTCCCACTGAAGACCTCTCGCCTTCCAGCCCACTTCAGCACGTGTCAAGTCCCTCGGAAAGCCCTATGTCAGAACTGCTTCAGAGCTACAGGCGGCTCAAGAAGACATTCAAGGCAAACCATGTCCATTCGATTTTCAACAACACTTCGGAGGCGAATGGCAATGAAGATCTTGTACATACCGATTCTCTAATTCGCAGCTTTGGTTTTAGCATTGCTGCAGTGGAGATCGCGCAGCGTGGTGTTGAGTCAGAGCCTGGCTCGACCTTGCTTGACACAATTCCTTCGTTGACGCTTACCCATCTGCGTGTTCTATCAGAGACCGCGTTGACATATGCTGCGGTTGGGTGTCTTCATTCGATGGGGCCATCAAAAGGCCGTCCAACAAATGAGTTCCAGGAGATGCATCGTCAAAAGGTCTGCCAGTTACTTGTCGGTCACCCTTGTTTGAGTGGAACAGCTTTGCTCAATGATGTCCGTAACATTGAGCCTCTACTCGCCGTGGATACCTTTGTGTTCCTCGCTGAGTCGTCGTTGTCTCTGCTTCCAGTCCTTAATATTGATATCAGGCATCTTCTGCGGATGTGCTTTGTGGCTGAGATTGTCAAGGTCGCTGTCACTTTCATTCTTTGGCCACTAGGATTGAAGGAGGAACTTGCCACTCACCCCGAGGACCACATCATGGCTGCGGACATATCCGAAGAGCAATTCGGAGTGACCAAACAGTTCTTCGACTCGATCGTTGCTGAACTTAAGGCGAACTCTGTCGGCCGTGCCGAGGGCTCCTCCTTCCCCGCGGAGAGTGGCTACGTCAAAGATGGAGAGGAAACCGCCACCCCAAGCATCATCACTGCCGTCCGGCGGCTTATTTCGAGCTACGGACTAGCATTCCTGCGCAAGGCAGTTATCCTGCTTCATGTTCAGCACGGCGTCGAGTTCCCCAACACAGGATTTGCCGATGTGGAGTCCTCTGAGCTTGAGCGCCTGACCAAAGCACTTCAACTGCCTTCCCTTGATGAGATTCTCATGTCTGTCAAGCCCGCACGCAAGACAAACAGCCCCTTCGACGCAGTCATTTCAGGATGGATCTTCCACTGGAACGCCTCGCGCTCAGGCATCCGCTTCGAAGACCACCGTCTCTGGCCCAGTCTGTCGCACCCTGCTCTCTTCGAACTTGTTGGCCTACCGAAGTATTTTGATAGCCTGATCGAAGAGGCAAACCGTCGCCGCTGCCCCAATTCCAAGAAGGAGCTCACTGATCCTAGTATTTGTTTATTCTGCGGAGAAATATTCTGCTCACAGGCAGTCTGCTGCATGTCAAACAAGCTTGGCGGCTGCAACCAACATCTTCAAAAGTCATTATACCCTCCCACTTCGTTTGCAAGTACTCTCCAGCTAACCAGTATTATCATAGATGCGGCAAAAACATCGGCCTTTTCATCAATATTCGTAAATGCACCGTTCTCTACCTGCACAACACGAACGGATCGTGGCATTACGCGCCCTACCTTGACCGCCACGGCGAAGTCGACCCCGGTCTCCGCCGTAACCGCCAGCTTACCCTCAACCAGAAGCGGTACGACCGGCTACTACGTGATGTCTGGCTGTCACATTCGATCCCTGCGACCATCAGCCGCAAGCTGGAGGCAGAGATTAACAGCGGTGGCTGGGAGACTATCTAATGAACATAAAAAGTCGGGCTTCTTTTTGCAATTGTTGATGTGCATGCGTTTAGATTGCTTACGTTTTGACTTTTTGATGGCGAATTGGAAAAGATTGCGATTCTGTGCTCAGCTGCTTTTTTTCGATTCTTTTCGTTATTCTGCATTTCTAATATGCTTTCCTCTCTTCTTCACTGTATATCTGGCATGCTTTTCATCAATAAGTTCATTCGATAGTTACGATTCAAATACCACGTTACGTTCAACTCAAATCTGGTCTGGATTTGTGAATGTCAAAAGCTGTTGACAGGACTTTGTTTTGCTAATCTCTTCTAATGAATGGTCAACATGCTATCTCTCGCTCTTTGCCCTTAATTCTGTAATAGGGGAATTGCTTAAGTTGCTAGAAAAATTCATGATTCCTGCGCATAGGCTTTTTGGTTGAGCGAGATGACGTGTCTTAAGAAAATATGCCTTCTTATCTTTCTGTTGCATCAATATGCGTAGCTATGTACATATATATTAAAACCCAATCCGGTTTTTGTGTACCGAACGCTTGCCGTCAATCTCGCTCACTTGTAGTATACACCACCTAGAGAGTACCATCGCTACCTCCAGGGGACCCAGACTGACAGCATTCCGCAGCGCTATATCACTCAGCATGTTTATTAGGATGAATCATGGCCATTTGGGTTGATACAATACTTCTTGATTGTGAGAACGATGGCCGTCTTTGTAAAACTCAGCGCTAATTCACTATCGCAAAGTATGGGTATGGCCTATGAAACTCAGATAGAATCTGCAAATGACGGGTAGAACTTGCTTAGTCGCATGCATGGTGATCATTGGGAAAGAATAACCAAAAATAAATTCACAAACGGTCATCGACCGTACGCGATCTGGCAACTTGAGATCGAACGGCACTCAAGCTGAGGACGGGGATACAAAGTGGCAGTGCGGCAATGTCGCCCAGCGACAACCGCTAGGCCAAATACCCGCCCATCCATGTTTATATACACTAGGCATCGCTATTTATCAGGGAAATGAAGGGTAAAATTTGAAAATAGAGATGTCACTTACTCAAATTGCCTCCATAGTAAATGTCTTTTTTATGTAGTGGAAATTTCCCAAAAAAGTCTTATCTTATCAGTGCCAAGCCGGATCTTCAGCGCTTGACATGAGCCTTTCTTAACTTCATCCCAAGCAACTTGACCTCGCGAATCATGAATAACGAGCAATTTCGCCGGCTGCTAGCCGACCAGTCATCGTCAAGACCAAAGGACCAGAGCTCAGCGCCTGGTCGCGATGGATCGCGTGGCGGCGCAACCCCGGGCGGGTCACTAGGGTCGCGAATGCGGTCCAGTATTCCCATGACCCCGTATGTCGCTTCATTTACAGATTGCTATTATTCCCGAGGAAGCTAACAGCTGTGGTGTTACTGTAGGCGTTCAGTCACTGGCGTAGACTTCGCCCGCCAGCTCTTCGAACGTCGCGAGGGCGATCGACCTTCCAAGCGATTCAAGTCCTCCGCCGCGCCGAAGGGAACCTCGCTACCGACCGGCTATCAGGATCGTGCCAAAATGCGCAATGCAGAGAGCGAAAGTGACAACAGCACGGGACTAGAGGCGCGTATCAAGGCTTTAGAGGATATGGTTAAGTTGGGGCAAATCGATCAGGCTACATTCGACAAACTCCGCCGAGACCTCGGAGTTGGAGGTGACATCGCAAGCACACACATGGTCAAAGGACTGGATATGGATTTGCTGAAAAGGATCAGAGCTGGTGAGGACGTGTCTCAAGCGGCCGAAAAACCTGCGCCGCCCCCCGAAAAAGAAGACGTCGACGAGGAATTCGAACGTCTGATGGAAGAGAAAGGACTTGAGGAGCTTTCTGCTGCACCGAAGCAACAAAAGGAAAAGAAGAAGGGGACTATGGCACCGCCGCCTGCTAGGCCGAAGACTCGCGATGAAATTTTGCGGGAATTGAGGGCAAGCCGTGCCGCTGCTGCTGTGCCTGCTCCGCCGCCGGAGTCCATACTCGGCTCAAAATTCAAGAAGTTGAGTGATGGAAAGCCAGAGAAGAAGCGGTTTGTGGAGCACGATGAGACTGGCCGTCGGCGTGAAGTACTCCTCATCACCGATGCGCAAGGAAATACGAAAAGAAAGACTAGGTGGCTGGACAAACCGATTGAAGCGCCTGTGCCCCCCGCGGGAGATCTTATGATACCCGATAAAAGCCTCAAACCCCTTGGTATGGAAATCCCTGCTGATGTTGCTGCCCGCGTCGCTGCACAAGAGGCACCAGAGGACGATGACGATGACATCTTTGCCGGCGTCGGTGATGATTACAATCCTCTTGCTGGACTCGAAGACGACTCATCATCCGATGAAGATGGCGAAGTGGCAGATTCGGCTACCCACAAACCTGAAAAGGCTCTTGTGAGTGGAGAGGAGCAGAAGAAGCCTGCTGCTTCTGAAACAGCACCTGCGAAACACAAAAACTACTTTGCGACGGGGACCTCGACTACAGCAGAAGAGGAACCTGCTGACCGGACCAACCCCCTCACCAAAGATCCAACCATTCTTGCAGCCCTCAAACGAGCTGCAGCCCTCCGACAGACCTCTCCCTCGGCAGAGGGTGAAGCAGACCAGTCTTCTGATACAGCAGCCCTTCGTCACAAGCGCTTCATTGAAGAGGCACGTCGCCGAGACGCCATGGATGCTGCAGATATGGATATGGGATTCGGAGGAAGCCGCAACGAAGACGCAGAGGAGGAGGACGATGGTCCGCTGCTCGACTTTGAGGACGACGAGCGAGGTGGTAAAAAGAGAAAGCGTGGCCCCAAGAAGAAGAAGGGTGACAAAGATAGCGTTACAGATATTATGCGTGTTGTCGAGGGTCGCAAGAAGGAGACTTCGTGAGTCTCCTTGTCACGGACGCCAGGTCTTGGGCTGTCCGTTGTCCCCATCCATGTATTTTCAACTATGAAATCGGCATTGGAGCTGTTTGATACCCTGCTATGCTATGCGTTCTCTAATTGTCTATTAAGCCCTGTGGGGCTGCAGAGCCAATGCAAACTCCAGCGTTTACAAACTGAAGTATCAACCGTTTTCTGATCTTTGCTGGATATCATTATTAGCATGTAATCAATACTACACATACAAGCAGTCGACCACTTGTCTGGCTTTGACCCTCGACGACGTATGACCTTGATCATCTGAATACCTAGCTCACCCGAATGAGATGACGTTGGGGTAGAGACATATTGCAAAATAAAATACTCCGATACCCTTTCTAGTAACTTGTTTAAAGGCTTAATCTACGGAGTAGTCCCGTGGACAGCTGCGTCACCATTTACCAAGTACGACTTGTATGGTTCAATGTATTCCATCGATATTCTCGGCGTCGGACGCATGAGACGAGTGCTGGACTGAAGTCTACCTGGCTAACGTGTCCATGGGATCTCAGGTTAAGCATCTGCAGAGGATGTTATGTCTCGCCTCTGCAGGTGGATATAGATACCTGTATATCTTCGTAATACTCTACAGGATATTGACATGTCTAGGTAGATATTGAAGTCTTCTAATGGAATACGCTAGACTCCCTAGACTGACTCCTGGGGACCTCGTTGTCGCATCTCAGACAGATCATCTGTATAGCTGGTGTCTCGAGACACGGTACACGTTAACCTCAGGGAAGGTGGTACTTTCCCTTTTTCGGACAATCTACTTTCCCAAAAATGGAAGGACCCCCAGGTTCACTCCCCAGCTTCAACGTATAAATACCCTCCCCCCCTCCCGTCTCTCCCAATTTTTTATTTCCTCCTACATCCATCTTCCCTTCATCCTTCCATTCACTTTTTATCAAACCTCCATCCCCCTGGGGGGTTTGGGACTTTTGTTCATCTTTCATGGCTTCATGACTATCTTCTCCCTACTGCTATCTCTTTTCCGAGTCTCTACAACGCGTTTGACTCATGATCCTTTTGATGACCCCCAGCTATTCACGTTACCCGGACCATGTTGACTGGTGAGTACCTTCCATCATATGTCCGTCCCTTCCATCATATGTCCGTCCCTTCCATCATATGTCCGTCCCTTCCACATGTTCTTTCCTTCTACACGTCCCTTCATTCTACACGTCCCTTCCATCATATGTCTCTTCTATTTGTTCCCTCCACTTCTATGCCTCGTCACGTCTTGGTGTTGTGTCTTATCTTGTTGTCTCTCCTGTCCCTTCCCCTTCATACCCCATCTCTACCACTCCAAGTTTGATCTTATCACCTTGTGATGTCGCTCTGACCCATGACTTCATGGTGCCATGGCATCATGTCTACGCTTACCATGCCCTCATGGTTCTCAGCAATGAAGAATGTTGGGACGTGTTGCCCTGTTACTCAGCTGATGATTTGCAGAGACCAGATACCAGTCCATGTTTGTCATGCATGTCGACTCTGCTTGATGCGTTATTTCTCCTCATGAAATGTACGACCTATGGTGATCCTTCATGCTTCAGGTGAGAACTCCAGCGTTATCAACCCCACGGTTCTTTTGGCTCGCAATGAGTGGAAGACCTCACCAGTCCATTGGCTGATGCAGGGAAACTTTTTCTTCCTCTGCTTTTAGGGACGACTGCACTTTTCTGTCTCCTTTATCGCATCAAACAGTGCCTTGCGTGATGAAAACCTACAATACGGGCAACACAGACGACACATGCCATGACACCACCACCGTTATCATTATCAACGTCGATATCAGCATCGGAAGCCAATGCTGAAGATTCCCATCTACAGAAACCATATTCAGGTGAGGTCTCCAAGCGGACACAGTTGGAAACGAGGTTGAGTGCACCAACACCAACACCAACCAACCTCCCTAGATAGTTAGATAGAGTTCTGCGACGGGATCTCACCAGCTTTTGCTGACGCTTGTTGGTTTTTACCAGGAATCCCTATATCCGCGCCATCCATGCCAGGTTGCTTGACTGATCTCCAACATACAACACCACACACATGCACCTTCAGGTAAGGTCCTTGAGCGGACAACACATGGAAAGGAGGTTGAATACAACCCAAACGGACAACCTCCACAACAAACCTCCTTAGATAGTTAGATAGAGTTCCGCGATGATGGGCCTTACCAGCTTTTGCTGACGCTTGTTGGTTTTTACCAGGCACCTTACTTCATACAGGCAAGTCAGCAAACTCCGTCAAACATGCGCACTCCGAGTTGATGTTGAGAGCTACTTGATCCATCCGGACGCATCGATTTCAACAGCCGACCCAGCATCTTCTGACATACACTCCAAGTGAATATCCAGTGCAGGGGACCCGAGCATTCATTCACTGGCCACTCGCACCCTACACATCTACCAAGCGTGCACGAGATGCTTGCTCCAATTTGAATCTTCAGGTGAGATCTCCCAGCAGACACAATTGAAAAGGGGGTTGAACTCAGCAGCTTCAACCTCCACTGATAGTTAGATAGAGTTCTGCGAGGGGTCTCACCAGCTTTGCTGACGCTTGTTGGTTTTTACCAGGCATGTCCATGTTACCAGCCAAATCCGCACGACCTGCCACCTCAATTGAGGTTGCCATTATCCCTCATCATTGAGCCAATATGCACAAATGATTCGAACCAATCTACGTTTTCAGGTGAGATCTCCCAGCGGATACAATTGGAAAGGAGGTTGAATACAGCAACTTCAGCCTCCATTGATAGTTAGATAGATTTCTGCGACGGGGTCTCACCAGCTTTGCTGACGCTTATTGGTTTTTACCAGAAACCCTCATGTCGGCGCCGTCCATTCCAGACTGCTTGACTGATCTCCAACACACAACACCACAACACCACATACACACTTGCATCTTCAGGTAAGGTCCTTGAGCGGACAATACATGGAAAGGAGGTTATATGCATCAACACCAACCAACCTCTTTAGATAGTTAGATAGAGTTCTGCGATGATTGGCCTTACCAGCTTTTGCTGACGCTTATTGGTTTTAACCAGGAACCCTCATATCGGCGCCGTCCATTCCAGTCTGCTTGGACTCAGCCACCTACACTGATCCTCCACATACAACACTGCACACACTTGCATCTTCAGGTAAGGTCCTTGAGTGGACAATACATGGAAAGGAGGTTATATGCACCAACACCAACCAACCTCTTTAGATAGTTAGCTAGAGTTCCGCGATGATTGGCCTTACCAGCTTTTGCTGACACTTTTTGGGCTTCCAGGTCAATACCAACCTCCAACCCGATGAAACATGCTCATCTACTCAAATTTGCTTGCCACTCAGCCCTGCCTATTGCCCAATGGCATGCATCTGATTGATCTTGATCAAGTAAGATTCCGCCCTGCGCCATCAAATTTGGACAATGCCCTAACCATGACAAGGTCCGCTTTCTCTAAGCATGATTGACTTGAAACCGCAATGGTGCCCTGGCTACAATCAGAAAGTGACGCTTGGTCTTTCTGGCTTTGTGCATGTTGGTTTACTGCTGGGTCACAGTGGTCTGGCGATGAATATTCTAATTTGTCTTCATTTGAGCCATAGGACGGGGACCACGGTCAAGTTTCAGAGACCAGTCCCATTTCGCTGGGCCTACCCATCCCAAGGATAGTGTGCATACGCAATGAAGTGAGTTCCCGAGGTTGGCTGGATGGGTGGAACTTATCTCAGTCGCTTGCAAGACTGTACTTGGGTTGGGCTGGGTGGTCAGTAGGGGGACTGCGCAGATCCGTTCCCTGAAAATTTGTTCTCGGTTTCAGTAAAGATTGCAAGGTGCATGACTTGGCCAACGGGGTTTGGGACACAAAAGTCAGCGTTGTGATCAGCTGCAGCCGAGGACAGACGGTGGCGATTCCTTCAATTTCTCTGGGATTTGGAGATGTCTGCTGGGACATGACTGTGATCGCCATTCAGTGGTTCTATCGCGGCGATATTTGGAATTCATCATCAGGCCATTGTAATCTGGACATCTGGAAACCCATCTGTCTGCCTTCAAACGCCAAAACTACACGAGTGAGACATACTGCAACATAACCGAACAACGATCTCATCACATGAATGTCATCTCAAAACAGAAAGAAAAACAACGCAAGGGAAAAAGAAATAGAAGAAAACACCAACACCACGAGCAGCGGGAAAAGACGACAGCAGCTGCATCTCCGACACAGCACGTCTGTGAAAAATCTCCTGCTTTACCTTGACTCATATTGAACAACATCAATACTTCACAGGGTGACAAGGCAAGGCAATGGGCGAGAGGAGCTCGCCCACCGAGCGAATCGTCGAAAATGGATGGTCTGGGAATATGATGGATGGCGTGGCGGTGACAGTGAAGCTCCAGAAGCTGAATTCGGGCCCTTGGGTCACTAAAAGAGCCAATGTAAATAATCGAAATGGAACGTCCTGCAACAGATTGACCTTGGGAAAACTGAGCCTATGTCACAAGGCGTAGGCAAAGAACTACTACTATTGAATGTTTTTCGAGGTAACCGTTTGGGAATAATTAGAAAAATAGCAATTGGTCGTATTATTCGTGCCCCTAGTCGCCAGAGACTTACACCCACCCGCGAAGCTTCTGGGACGAACAGCATGGCAAAGTACGGCGCGCGAAGGTGAACACTGGTACTTGGACCAATGAAGTGTAGGTCGACAGCTTTGAATTTCCATCAAATATCAGGTGTTGTCCAACCGACTATGCCACGAACAGGGCAGCACTTTCTTCGGTATCCCCACATGTATAGAAAGGCTCTCCATCTAGAGAATGGGTGGAGTTTATAACACCACCAGCAGTATTGCCAACGATCATTTTGAAGTTGACGAACTAAACGCAATTCCGAAACTGGTTCACGCCATAGGAGCTCAGTAACCCCCGTTTTCCGCACTCGAAGAAATGACTGGTAGCAAGCGAAGAGATAGTTGCAAGTTAGCGCCAGGCAAACTTGGTCAGTAACCCAGAGAAATCTGAAGAGCATTTCCACGATTTCAGGTGGAATCTTTTGAAAATGGTCAACTGGTGGGGATTTCTGTAGGGTCTTTCGTTGGGTTCTTCGACGCCGTTGGAAGATGGATTTCATCTTGAGTGATATTGTCTGATTGACCATATTGCAATTTGGTGAAATGGTAAAGATGGGAAATGAAATTGACTTCAAAGCCAGTCATTTTTACGTTGATGGGCGTCATCAACTGGCATTTCACCCATGGATTGATATCTTATATCAGCTTATCTTCTCATTTCTCTGCTTCTCTTCTACATTTTCCTCTCTCCTTTTTTCTCGTACTGCTGGAACGATGCCAGTATTAGCAGCATCACGACGATTCTCGTCTTCTCGTCCGAATTGGCCATGACGGTCTCTGGTTTCTGATGGCACTATCAATTTCTTCTTATTCTAGGGATGAGAACTGCCGCGGAATTCACTGCCCGCTTCCTCAAGCACGGCCTGACAAGTCGCCATTAATTTCATCAATACCAACGATCGCGTCCCGTCAGTCTGGCTCATCCTCCCAGCCGGGTGGTCCACAAGGAGCTGTCTTTGAACAGGGCGGGAAGCCTCTAGCTGTTAAAAAAGCCAAGGAAACGAAAAGCCACCATCAAAGAACATCAATGGTCTAGTAAACACAAGTTGTAGATGCTGAGAAGGCTGGGCGTTAGTCGATATGGGCAAGATATCATTGCTTGAAGATATTGAGATAAAATAGGCACACCGTCGTATTTCCGGAGCTGCATCTCCATTGTAAAACACATCAGGAATGTAAAAACGCAGTTTACTTCCATGTTTGAGCCGTAACTTCCCAAGGCCCCTCAGGCATACTCTCATCCCATACACCTTTCGGAGGTCTCCAAAATAGCAGAATTCCCGATGGTCGACATTCATGCATCAGTCTCTCCCACTCTTCACTGGGATCCTTCTGCTCGCAATCAATATGCAACCCCATCAACTTCACATACCCACACTCCTCAAACAACCACCTCCCTAGAGCTCCCGCCTCAATAAAAGTCTCATACCCTAAAGAATCAACTCTCTTATGACCCCACTGCATCAAAAGTCGCCCGATTCCACGACGACGAAAGTCTGGATGAACACCCATTCGATTCACACCTAATCAACACCGTCAGTTCTCCTTCAAACCCCCGTTCACCACCAAGGAACATGACACACCAGCATGAGGTCGCTGAAACCAGCACTGTCGTGGATAGAGGAATTGGGTGGCGACATAGGAGGCGTACTCGGCGCGCTCGGATCCAGCGGGGTACCAGGTGCAAGGTACTGGGTGCGGGCCGTTGGGGAAGGGATTCTCGTGGTAGAAGATCCATTGACAGCCACCTACGACTCGGCCCGTCGACTTTTCAACGGCATAGATGTAGTGAGAACCACATGTCTGCTCGTGTTTGGTCCATTGAAGGTCTGTGTCTGTGGCTTTGTCTTTGGCGCGATCTTCTGCCGTGTGGCCGCTGACGGCGTGGAAGATGATGAACGCAGGTCTAGAGAGAGGAAGGGGTTAGATCTGAGGTTATCGTAAATATTGTTAAATGGGATACTCAACTCGTATGGATGGAAGTTAGCGGTCCAGAGTACGTCGTTCAAGCGTGCAAATTCTTCTTTCGTGGTGATTTCTCGAACTTCGAAATCTTTGGCTGCCATGTTTGGGGATATTAGAGGGAGAAGAAATAGAGAGAGAGAAAGAGAAATGATGAAGTTTACTTGTCACCAATTATACTGGGACATACATGACCATCTCATCATTCCACAGGCTGAACTTCCATCAAAGGCCCCAAATATCATTTCCGTGCCCATCCAATGTAATATACCATTGTAGATATTATCGCTCCTCCAAAGATGGCAATACTATGATTCATCTGCAAGGGTGTCGGGCGGTTTTCTGCAGGCCAGAACCCAAATATCACCACAAAGCTCGCAAAAATCAGTGCAAAGATGTTATTCAGCGTCCCCAAAAGTCCTCTAACCCGTAAAAAACCCCAGGTGAGGCCCTTATTCGAGTCCTGTCCTGGCTCTAACATATCTCCTCTAACCCTTCGATACAAGAGTAACGATAGGGGAATGATGTACGAGAAAAAGAGAGCCTCCATCAGCAGTGGCGTGACAATATTCAACACAAGACCCGTCATCGGCTCGTATCTCGGTGAAAGAGCATGTTGGAGATGGTTATCCTAGTTACTCACAATTCTCTCAAGTGTCCCTAGTGTTCTTATGCAAATCTTATATCGCGAGACATACAAGGTCATCATCTTGGAACGCAAGGCAAGAAAACTTCGCCGCGAATCAGACAACTCGGAACTGCGACCAAGGTACGAAAGAGATGAAACGCCGAGCACAAACTTTTAGCACTGGCATTCGACTGCTCGCTTATCTCGTTGCAAACCTATGTTGTGGACTCATTTGGTATTTATGCCATCGGCGCCATGAATACAATAATGGTGGCGAGGAACACTACCGCTGAATTCTTGCCTCTTGCGGGGCCACCATTATTTGACGCGTTGGGATATCACTGGGGTGGGACGCTTCTGGTAGGTGTAGTTTTGTTTTCTCGTCCTTGCCGTTCTGGTAGGTCAATTATGGAGTAAAGCTACGTACTAAGAGGGCCTATCAATATTGAGATCATGCTGAAAGCGGTTGACAATCCCTTAAGGGTAATATATATTCCCACGAATGTTGTAGTTCACACAAGGTTGTGGATCCTGGTCCGTGCACACTGAAGGTAAGCTTACCTACTTCGGACTTCAGACTTATTCCTGCCATAAACTATCCAGACACGATTTCGGCGACTGGCTCGTGCGAACATTTAAATTGATTTCATGCTGCTGTCCCATTCGTGGAGATACAGGTCCATCATGACGGAGGCTGTAGGCTTATCAAGGCATCAGCCCCGCAAACCACGTCCAGAAAAGCGGCAAAAGCGGCCGCAACTGACACATTTCCTATGTGTCCCTCTGGTAAACACCAAATCGCTGCCTCAGCTGGACTCATCGCTTGCCACCTTCAAAACAGCTCATCTTGCAGAACCTGGGCCAGCTTCTCAATCGTCCTCCAAAAACCAAGGGGACACCTCCAGCCTGGGTCTTCCCAGCACAGCCTTTCGTCCACTAGGCACACTTCACCTTACTCTTGGAGTCATGAGTCTCACCAATAAAGATCGTCTCGATCAAGCTCTTGCTTTTTTCCAATCCCTAGATCTGGTGGACCTAATGAAAGAGGCGGAGCAAGTTGCCGCCCACTCGCAACAGGAAAGTGCCCTTCGCCAATCATCGCCCTTGACTGTTTCTCTCGAGTCATTACATGCTCTACCACAAGGCAGGTCAGCAACCATACTACATGCATCCCCGGTCGATCCTACAGGCCGCTTGCTACCGTTTTGCGTGAAGCTCCGTGACAAATTCATCGAGGCTGGCTTCATCCAAAGTGAGCCCGACAGAAGACAAGCAGGAAGACAAAAGTCAACTGGTCGCTTTGTCCAAGACTTTCCTGGGGCCTCTGAATCTGGCAGCAGTTCTGTTGATGTATCTTCACACCCACGAGAAAGCCAAACTCCATCTGAGCACCCAGGCGCGTCGAGAACCCCGCACCCATCCATAACTATAATAACCCGAGAACCAAAACCGCGGCAACGACCACTCCTCCTGCACGCGACTCTTGTCAATACCATTTACGTTCGCGGACGACAGGTCCAGAACAAAGATGCCAATGGCAGAAATCCACCAGAACGCCTTACATTTGATGCTCGCAACCTGATTTCACAATATCGCAATTACTACTCCGATGGCAATCGAACTATCCCACACCCAGCCCCTACTGGATCTTCTGAGAGCACCGAAAGTCACCACCGCCGTGCGAAATCTTCACCAATCCCCCAAAAGAAAATTGTTTCCTCCAACCATGAAAGCCATTCCGCCACTCCTCTTCCACCGTCCCAGGGTTATCCTTTCATTTGGGCAAGTGAAATCCCTCTGGACACTATCTGCATCTGCGAAATGGGCGCCAGGAAATTATATCCTAGTGTCAACGATGATGGTTTGAATGAGCGCCTCGGCGAGAAATATACGGTCGTTGCAGAACGAAGTCTGAATCCTTGATTGCTATCGCGTACCTTGTCGAACATAACGATCCGCATATCATTCGACAGAGAATGATTGATTGCGCACGATCCGTGTAAATCAAATTACTGTCTTGGGCTAATTTATGAGAAAACGATTTTTGAGATTTTTGTTTCCATAGTTGTATTGCTAGTGATATCAATGAGTAGACTAGATCCCAAGCCTGCTTGGGGTTGCGGATGGTACATGTGGTTGGAGTTGCTCATCATGAAGTATGTTGCATTAGAATGCATCTCGGCGTCAGCTGAGCAACGAAGAGAGGCTCTACGACCTCCACTTTTGGCATTTCTGCGAGATTTCGGCGGAACATTGAAAGCCAGACTGCTGGTAAATCAACCTGAGTTAACAGACAGTGAGACAAGTGAGGTCGAGCGAGGTGAATTGTATATGGGGCTGAGATGAAGCGGGAACAAGAGTGAGGTTGAAATAATGCCCCACGGTCAAGTACCACAAAATCATCTCAACCGACTCATGATGGTCTCCTGTCCCCGTTCAACAGACAACCCCGCAGCCTTAGCCTTGATGGCGGTGAGCATACTGCGCTCGAAATCATCACGGGTGCGCAGCACAGCCTCAACCCATGAAAGCTGAAGATCCCAGTACTCAAGCTTGAATGCTTCGTAAACCCCCACAAGCGCGGGGCCCTTATCAGTAGAAAGGAGGCGAACAAGCCAATCAACTAACCGCCACTTCTGCTTGATAGTACCCTCAAATGAGTCGGGGTACTTGTCAAAGAACGCAAAGACAGTAAGGACGTCGTCCTTGAATTTGTCTGTGAAAGGGTCGACGTGGCGGCGGAATTTAACACCCTTGTTGCGCACTGCAGACAGGTACCGCACCAGCAGCTCGTCGGAGAGTTCCTCAACCAGGATTTCGGCCAGGGATGGGTGCAGCACGGAGGCGTAGTCTGCCATGTAGTCTTCAAAGGTGGAGGTAATACGCTTCATGGCGTATTCGCCATACCAGCGGGAGGTATAAAAGTCTGGCAGAACGGTGTCGAGATCGACCCAGAAGACGAGGCTCACAAACTGCGCCAGGCAGTGTGTGCTCAGATCCACGTAGCCATCGCGCAGTGCATCCAGCTCGATGGTCGCAGTGGTGCCCATGTACTTGGGTGTGACCATAGGCTCGAAATCGGACTTGAACCGCGTCAGGTAGCCGAACTGATTGGCCTCCTCGTTGTCGTCGATGCAAGAGATCTGGTCGTTGGCTACGCCGATCAGCCAGTCTTGTAGTAGCTGTACGCCTTCTTGGTCCGCGCCATCTGATTGGTGCTTCGAGCATTCTTCGTCCAGGAGGGTTTGCCATGAAGTTTGTCGGGTTTTCAAGGCACGGAACATCGCGTCGATGACGCCCTCTACCAAGTCTGCGCGGTCTGATGCCCCTGATGCCATCACTTGTTCGTGGAGCATGCGCCACATGTCGGCCAGCGTCTTGGTGCGGAAGTAGCCTTCTGCATTGTTGTCTAGAGCATCTGCGGCACGTTCCACAAGAGACTTTTTGTCTGTGTTGAAAATGCGGTCCATCCATTCTTCGACGGCGCTGATGATGACGTCCTGCCACTTTCGGACTAGTTCTGGCTCGCGGTCGTCGAGAATGTTGGGTTGGAGATCGGTTGATGTCCAGCCAAGCTTCTTCATTTTCTTGTAGTATTTGTCGCTCCAGTGGATGATGCTGAGCAGATTATCGGCTGGGAGTTCAGCGTCGTCAATCATGCTGAGCAGGAAATCATGCATCATCCGATGATAGATATCGGTGTATGTCTTGAATATCTTCCATTTCTTCGGGACAAGGCTCTGCATGCCTTGCTTTACCGTGAAGAGATCGTTAAAATACCACCGGAATTTCTTTTCCAGGTTTTCTGGATCTGCAAGGAAGACTTCGAGGGTCTCTTCAAATTGACCTTGGGCATAAAGCTCGATAGCTTGGATAAATTTGTCCTTGTAACCCCGCACAGTTTTAGGACCAATGTTCATAGACTTGAAACGACTTGCGAGGTCCTCGTGGTCTTTCTGGGCCTCTTGCAACGCTCGGACAGTGTCGTCATTTTTCTCCTCGTTCAAGACAACAACAGCAAGTCGCACAACCATGCTCTTGTTGTCCGCCTGCACCAAGGGAATGAGGTTCATGCAAGCCGTGCCAAGGTGATCATCAAACCACTCAATAACAGAATCCAACCCCTCAAAATACTCTATCAGAGTCTCTTCGGAGCTCTGATCATCCGCCTTGCGAATCTGATCCATAGCCTCATCGCGGAAATCTCTTAATCGCGAGATCTGCATATGAGCCCGCAGAATATTAGGCTGGTTCTCCATATCATCATCATCCTCTTTAAGTAAGTCCTCCACTTCCTGGATATCCGCACCGAAATTCTCCAGCCCCCGTTTCATCATAAGCGTAGCGTCAAAATGTCGTTGGATCCGTGCAAGTTGATCAATCTGCGCAAAGTCCTCCACACTATGCTGCGACTCGGCGCACAGCTTGTCAATGCCCTGAAGCTCGTCCTTTGTTTTCGAGACTTGTCGCTGGCCCTCAGTTAGAGCACCAATGCTGCGTTGCACGGCCTCCAGCTGGTCTCGCAGACCTTCACGCAGCCGTGAATCAACTGCCGTCTTCTTCCGCAGGTATTCCGCTTTGAGACCGCTGATCTTATCTAGATCTTCCGGGTGCCGAAGGAGGTCTTCGAGTCGCGGTAGCGCGACCGTAGTATTAATGTTACTATCTTGCGCCATGGTCACGGTACGGTATCGGGTATCTCGTGGTTTCGATGTTCCAGCTCAATCGCTCGAAGCTAGGTCGAGGGGTGAGGTGTCAACAATGCGGGCATACGGCGTTGCTTGTGGGAAAGTAGTACGCAGCAGCGAGCTATGACATAAATCAAGGTACTGTCACGCCGGAAAGAGCGCAGCCCATAATCTCCGCTTTCAAAATGTGAGATACTATATCATCAGCTATCACAGACCGATAGATTGTCGTCGTTGCTATCGGCGGATGCCTGGCAGAATGTGCACGTGATCTACCGCCTTCTAATTGAATTTGCGGGATCGCGATCATCTCCGAGTCCGCGACGTTCCTCTGCCAGATTACAGGATCAATTGCGCTGCAGATATCGGCTGCAAATTCTCATTCACCCATACTTCGGTATTCCCCTGCAACCGCCGCATCCCGTTCGTTCCACCCATCCCGAGTCCGATTTCACGACTCCGGACAATCTCCAAATCATACCATCCAACGAACAAACATCCCAATATCAGATCCTCTCCGTCTCCACAAACCAACATGTCCTACTTCCGTATCACCCTCGTCCGCTCGGCAATCGGACTCCCGCGCCGTTCAACAGATGTCCTCAAGGCGCTTGGCTTGAAAAAGCGTATGGCAACAGTCTTCCACAGTGTCTCGCCCTCCGTCGCGGGTCAAATCATGAAAGTCAAGGAACTTGTCCAAGTCGAGGAATGCCAGTACCGCCTCACGAAGCAGGAGGTCCACCTTGAGCGCAAGCCTGATCCCGGATACTATACCGAAAAGAGCTGCAGTGAGCAGCGGGGGGAACTCGGTGGTCAGTGATTGTTTTCATTGAGCTTCGCGTGGAATGGCATGCTTTTTCGATTGGGATTTTCGCCAGTCTTGAAGACCGATACGGGACCTGAGTCCTTTGAAATGCCTTTCACCCGGACGGCCGATTACCTGATTGATTGATCGATCGCGTCCTCTTTTTTTCTGTTTTGGCTTTGCTTGCATGGAGCGGGTTGCTTTTTTTTCTTCTCTTTTGGTCATGTACTCTACGTCCACATCTATCGGGCGAATGTCTTTCCGGCAAACTATTGTATTATATGCATTATTACCGTCTAGTGGAATCCAACACTTGGAACAAATATGTGCAATTTCAAAAAGGACCTGGATAATGATAACGCCACTGCACCAGCAGTTGAGGTAAAGACAGCCAGGTGACACCAGGGCTATGCCTTGGGAGCAGCCCGGACAGGCCGAGCAAAGAAGATACAAAGAAGGAAAACTCAGATGTTTATTCCAAGACTCACGCTTTGTACAAAGTGTCCAAGAACCCTTCTGCCAGACGGCTGACAATACTCTTATCTGGAATGCTCCCGGCCACGCCGTACAAAGCAGAGGTATCGCCACGGTTGAGAATATACGATTTGCCCTCCCGCTTACGCTGCTCGGCCTTCTCAAGCTCTTTGCCAATGACTTCAATCAGATCAGCAATGAGCTGGTCGACAGCTTTGGCAGTGGGAATAGTGAAGGCACAGTGAATGGCCGGGGGAGATTGCAGGGCGTTGAGGTGCCAGCCTTTAGCGGACAGGTCATCGGCGATATCATAGGTATCAATGGCACCGTTCTTGCTGCGGAAGGCAATCACACTGACGATGGGGTTACCAATGACCTCCATGTGCAGTGAAATGGTCGCATCAGTCCGAACGACCGTCTCAAACTTCTGTGCGGCGTTGATTATATCAGTGCAGCTATTAATGTATCCAGTTTCACCAACGCTCATCAGACTGGCCCAGCAACCCGCGATCAGAGCGCCGGGGCGGGAGCCCGCCACGGAGGGAGAGGCGTAAACACCGCCGGACCAATCGGGGTAGATAAAGTACTGGTTGTTTCGGTATGATTTGTTGCGGTAGATCAAGACGGAGTTACCCTTAGGCGCGAACCCGTACTTGTGGGTGTCGACACTGATACTAGTCACGCCGGGTTGGCGGAAGTCAAAGCCACCTTCCTCCTCGTAAGGCGAGGGGAAGCCAGCCTTCTTGAGGTGTGCAATGACGAAAGATCCCAAGCAGCAGTCAACGTGGAGAGGAATCTTGTACTTGGTAGCGAGGTGCGATAGAGCGGGAATGTCATCAACAATGCCGTGGGGGAAGTTAGGTGCTGATCCGACAAGAAGGACGGTGTTTGGGTTGATCAAACGGCGAACGGCGTGCACGTCAACCTTGAACTCAGGCTCTGGGCAAGGCACTCGGTGCAGCTTGATCTTGAAGTAGTTGCAAGCCTTGATGAATGCTGCATGGGCCGTGTCCGGAATAATCCTGCGATGATTGATCAGTCCTGCTGTTCAATACTATAGTATCGCTAAATCAACTTACATCTCGGGCTCGGTGACGCCGCGCTCCAAGAAAGCCTTTTGCCGGGCAGCTAAGCAAGCCATAAGAATAGACTCCGTACCACCGCTGGTGGTCACTCCAGCACCATCCGAGGGGGCATTGAAGAGGGCGAGAACCTGGGCAGACATCAGCCGGAAACTCTTTCAAAGACTGTAATCTAAGTATAGGAACAATCATGCATACCATGGCAACCACCTCAGCCTCCATCTTCCGAACACCAGGGAAAACATCCGGGTGAATCGGGTTCGCGACACCGAACTGCCCAAAGGCCTCAGCCTGTAGTTTCAACAGGTCCTCGCCTCCATGATAAACAGCGCCGCTAACACGACCATCTTCCCAGCGGGTATGTTCAAGCCCAGCCAACTTATCAAGTTCAGCGCGGACCTGCTCCGGCGACCAACCCTCCTTGGGCAGTGTAAGATACCGTGTGACGTCCGGCCCAGAGTTGACCAGCTTCGACTCGAGTTTCGTGATAGCAGTGCTCACCTGCTTATCAACCTGGCCGCGAACACCAGGGACGCGCAGGAAGATGCTATAGCAGAACAGGCGGAGCGAGATGTAGACGTTACGGATACTGCCGAAGATGCCGTAGCCGCGGATAGAGTAGAAGGTCTTGCGCGTATACCGAAGGATGAACAGGATAAATACGATGTTTCGAATACTGGATTAAGAGCAAAATGCATCAGTGGTGATTGCTTTTGTATGTCATTGGTTCCCCGGTACCGCGGGGGAAACGGGGATTACTCAACTTACAGGTCCAGGTTCGAGGCAGAGAGATGCGCGCTGGAAGCCCGGCCATAGCCGACCAGCTTATTCTGCAAAGCAACTGGCAGCATAGAATAGCTCATTGTTCCCCCTAGAAATAGTCCTGCAATGATGATGGGTGGGAGTGGCGATGGGGAGATTTCACTAAAGTAGTACGTTTTGACTGGTTGAGCCTAGCGGGCCTCGGCTGCCACATGAAGCAGGCGCTCAACGTTTTGCATTCAATGATGGGACATCTGGATATTTTAGAGATTGAGTATTTATAGACTTGAAATAGTAATCATTCGAGCTTTTTGATCATGTCTTTAAAGGTTCCTAGATCGACCCTTCACAGGTGGACTGCAACACATCCATGTTCTGGTCATCGTCCACTGACGTGATTGGTCCAGACTATGTGGGTACATCTACAACTACAATATAACTTCACAACAGTCCAAAGCTCAGAATAAGTTACTGCCTCTTCTGCGTTATATGTACAAATAAAGGAGAACTCTCTTCTCCTAACACAAATATGTTTTTGGCTCCCCCAAAAGAAAAGAAAAAAATGAAGACTTTTCAAACCCGTGCATGGAAAAATTGTCAAAACAAATGAAAAAAAAAACATCAAATCATCAGGCATCCGCCACGTCTTTGCATAAGCCACTGTGAAATAGCATTATACAATTATATGTATTGGTGAAAGGAAATCGCCTATACCGCAAGACCGGCAGCCTGAGCCTGAAGGAGCTCCTTCTCCTTGGCGGCAAATGCGGCCTGCTCCTCGGCGGTCAGGTCAAGAAGGGGCTTGTTCTCGCCGGACTTCAGGTTACGGTGATAAGCACGGATAATGCTGTCGGCATCATCGACAGCAATGGGGCGGATGTCAGCCATGGCCTTGATCTTGGCAGTGCACTCCTTGTATTGAGCATCAGTCATCTCAAGCTTGAGCTGCTGGGCACGCGACTTGATGGCGTTCCAGCCAGTCAAACGGGAGGCGAAGTGGACGTAGCGGGTCATGCCGAAGTCGGCAGGGTTGATAATCTCGTAGGTACTGGGGTTGTTGAGGATAGCCTTGGCGTGGATACCAGCCTTGTGGGTGAAGGCGCAGAATCCGGTGATGTAGTTGTTGAAAGGAATGTTAACCTCAACGGCCTCGGCGACGAGGTCCTCAATCTCCTTGAGCTTCTCGAGCTTGTACTTGCTCTTGACGTAGTCGCGATCGGCGACCATCATGCGGGCCATCAGACCACCAAGAGGAGTGATACCATTGCGCTCGCCGATACCGAGAACGGAGGTATCAATGTGAGTGGCACCGGCCTCGAGGGCACAGAAGGCATTGGCAATGGCACAGCCAGTGTCGTTGTGGAAGTGAGTCTCGATGTCACAGCCAACAACACCGCGCAGAACACGGACAAGCTCGTAGACCTGGCGGGGGGAAGCGCAGCCAACGGTGTCGGCAATACCGACACGGTTCACGCCAACCTTGTCCACAGCGGAGTAGATGGACAGGAGGTCAACCAGGTCGGAACGGAAAGAGTCCTCACTGGAGAAACGGATCTCGATGCCCTTGGACTTGACGAACTCGATAACTTCAATGGCGGCGTTCTTGATGTAGGTCATATCCTTGCCGTGAGAGTGCTCACGGAGGTAAGAGGAGGTACCGATAACGACATCACTAATATGAGTCAGAACCGAGTCAACAAAACAGGGACAAGATACACGACTCACACTCCATCAACACCGGTCTCGACAGCAATACGGGCATCATCCATGTGGCAGCGAATGTGAGTGAGAATCTAAAGAAGTTGTTAGATACCAATAGTCACGACACCCGGACAAAACCCTAACGTACCTTAGCCTTCAGGCCAAGCTTGCAAATGGCCTCGCAATCAGCGCGGGACTGCTCAGAAGCACAGGGACTGGTAAGCTCGATCTATAGCATGATTATCGTTAACCTCTGTTTATGAATATGAACTTTTCGTCTGTCCGGCCACTCACGTAGTCCACACCAAAGTCATCGAGAGCCTTGGCAATCTCGATCTTCTTGGCGGTATCGAAGAAAGCGTTGGCAAACTGCTCTCCCTCACGCAAAGTAGACTCAATAATCTTGAAGCGTGAGACATTGCTAAGGAAATCGGTGACGCCAGCGTCGTGGCCGTAAGGGTTGCGGGATGCGGAGGGGTGGGGGTTCTGGCGAGTTTCAATGCCAACGAAACCAGCGTGACCGCCGTCTGAATCGTTGTCAGTGAGAAATTTTGATAAACAAACTTTCAATTGACATACTGGTACCAGTAGCTCCATTAGCTTGCCCATTGGGCTCGGGGTCGGCACCAGTACACATGGTGCAGAATGTGGGGGTTGAGTATGTAGAGTCGGGATTGGAAAGTGTGAAGTCCGGAAGTTAAGAATAATCGAAATTAAAAACTGAGGAGGAAAATTGAGTATTTAAAGATCTTTGTAGTAAGAAACCTTTGAAAAAAAAGAGAGCGAAGAGTCATAAATTCATAGCGCCGAAGTAGTGGGCGGTGAATCTGAGTAATGGGCGTCCCCCCCCCTCGCTGGGCGGCAAAAAAGAAAAATTTGACTGTGGAGAGGGTGGGGGAAATAGATTTTGGAGTATGATAGGATCAAATATCCTATATCCTACAATCATACAAAGTAATTTTGGGTATACAGCATGTTTAATTTGCACTATGACTCAAATGTCTATCACTTCCAATTTCTCTCGTCCCCGAAATTTCTGCTTGAATAGAAAATGTTCTGCCCAATTTACTTCGCCTTGGAACCGACATCGGACCTGTGGGGTCTGACTCATTACGACATATAGTCCACCTCAGCTGGGCAACTTCAACTGACAGTTAATGATGTTTTCTACATATCTCTAGAGTTGCTCTATAAAAACTATGTTATCTTAATCTTCAAATTGAAGATCCAAACATTTGGCTTTCACTGTTCATACAAAGTCCTACATGAACGGGGTAGTGACGTCATCATCTTTTCCGGTCTTGTAGTTGGCTCGATATCTCCAGGGCTAGGAAATGATCTGCATAGATCTCAAATTAAGTAGACAAGAAAAGTCGGCCGCTTGCGATTCTCTTGTGTTGTCTTTTCAGCTGGTCTTTTCAGATGCATGTGAAGTAAAAATTTACATACTTTGGGCAAGAGACTTTTCGATGCATAAATAGGGACTCACACACAAGTTAACACGCTGTGAAACGCTATATGTGTAATAAGAACCACTCAAAGTTTGCACATTTGAAAAATCGTATATAGCAGCTTATCAATGCCCGAGGCCAGGCTGTTCCTATTATTCCTATTATTCAGCTTGCCACTTCCTGGAGTCCAGAAGGACCCCGGGACGCGTTCACTACTTCGTGTGTGTTTATGGAAGACTCGTCTACGGAGTAGTAGGCGCAAGTGGTCATGTAGCATTTATATCAGTGCTATGGCTATATAGCAGGTAGCACAGACTTGCATTTCAAACTACTGACTTACCAACTCTTTAATGGCACTTGAATGTAAGTATTTACTGTTTCAAATCAAATTTTATTCTCGTAAGCCTTGGTGCCTTGAATTTAGAATCGCGTATAAGGGTTAGACATATTTACATTCTTTGCCCACCAATTCATCATATTGGCTCAATAATCCACTGACATCACCAGTCTATGGGCAGTTATGGGTATTTAGATCTTAAGCTACAATTGGATTTCTTTCTGCTCTGTATAGGTCACTAGAAGATAATCAAATGCAATGGCCTCAATTACTTTTCTACAATCCTTCCACATGCCACCACCAAGTCGTATTGTTGACTTTATAGCTTTACATCATCTGGCCACAACTTAGGTAGCACTGTTACAAATTGCAGCTAATTCTTATAAACTGCCCTAGAATGGATGTTGATTTTACAGTAGTAACACTGAATAGTTCTTCGGCTCAACAAGAATCTCAACACCATATGGGTGTAAAGATTAGTGCTTTAATATCAAACATAGATTACATAGTTTAATGTCCATAATCTGCGTGACGTTATTTTTGTAGGATTGCATTTCACCGAGACACATTCAGTCATATCCACTGACGGAATCCGAGACTATTTTGATTCTACATGCTTCCACACAGATAGAGGGGTTGTTTGTCTATAGGGGTGGGAATTGAGCCCATAGGCAAGGGACTCCTATTCAGGAATGAAGACATCATTTTTAATTCGGTAATTAGGCATAAAAATACAGTATTCCATATCCAAGAATCCCAATTCGATGCATGCCTTATAGATCTTCTACCTGCAATATTCAACTAGGACGTAAGATATGCAATAGTAAGCATCAGTGTATTCTGGCCATGAGTAATTTTCGCTTCCAATAGACCCGATGACAACAAAACATGAGCTTTTAGTATACGTGATAGTAATTGTTGACATCCGGGACCTAACGTTGTGGGGGCGGGAGCTTCATGCAAGTCAGAATCCACATGGACCTAAATGATTTGCACTGAAAAAAACATCTAATCGATTGCCATAGCCCTGGAGAGTAAAAACAAAGTATAAAGCCATCTAGAATCAATCTAGAACATTCTCTGAACTAATTGCATAGGGATGGCGCCATTGGTGCAGAGAGAGGAGGTGCGGGAGTAAATTCAAGGGTTGTGGTTGGCCAGCGCTCAGGCCAGCTGTCCACGGGTCTCAACTATCTCCCTCTGAACACGATTCTTCCTCTTGTCTCTGACTGTGTCAATTCTTATCCGCCTTTCAGTCATTGGTAAGTGTTTTGATCTAGTTTCATCTCGTACTAAACGTGATTCATCATTCCCGAAACCTGTCTCACTAACTTGGTCCTCAGCCCTCAAGATGCGTTTCACGTCACTCGTCACCCTCCTCCCTGCCCTGGCCCTGGCCCAGGAGCAGGTTCCCCTCGCCGACCGTGTGCAGGGATGGTTCAACCAGGTCAAGTCCTACGTGCCGACAGCAGCCCCAGTTGCTGCCCCGATCGAGAAGCTGGCCGAGAAGGTTACCGAGAAGAGCGTCACCCACGTGTCCCTGGACAACTGGCAATCCATCCTTGCCCCGGGACCCCAGGCCGAGGATTGGTTGATCTACACCACCGGCGGCAACAAGACCTGCTTCGGTCGCTGCGGAACTGCCGATAAGGCATTCAAGGTGAGTTGACGCTTTTCCCCGACGCGTCTTTCGGCGAAGTCCCAAAACCCTAACATCGTGCTCGCAATTTCCAGGAATCCGTCCTGTTGTTCTCCGCCGACCTCACCTCACCTCAACTCGGATACTTGGACTGCGAGGCCAACCAGGTCCTGTGCGCCGCCTGGTCTGCCAGTGCTCCCTCCGTCCAGTACTACCAGATCCCTAAGGAGCCCTCTGTTGGCGAGGAGCGTGCCCCGACTCCTCTCCACACCATCCACCTGAACGCCACTACCGTTACTCCCGAGACCATCTACGAGATCCACTCCAAGAAGACCTATGAGAATGTTCCCGTCTATGAGGGCGCTCTCCACCCTGTTGACGGCTGGGTCGCTAAGTACCAGCTCAACATCCCTATGGGCTACGTTGTCTGGGCTCTCGGTGCTGTCCCTAGCTGGTTGTTCATGATTGGAATCAGTTTCGTCAGCCGTACCATGATGTAAGTTGAAATTGATGTGTGCCTGTCGTTCAAAACCAGTCTAACCCCGAAATTAGGAGCCGTCGCGCGGGTCCTCCTGGAAACGCCCCTCGCGCTGCTGCTAGCGCAAACTAGATAGCCTTTTTTGGTCTATTTTGGTGTTTTGGGTTGTATATAATCAGTGGTAGTGTATTGTGATGCGTCCAATATACTACTTGGGTTGGTTTGTGTTCTTTGTTGGGCAGACATCTGTCGGGGATGGAGCCTCTTCGATCTTGGGCTTTTTTCCAGCTACCTTTTTAATCTAACGTATCCTAGCTATCTAGAGAGTTTTCGTAACAGATTCACCAAATGCATTAGTAACTCTTTGATTTCAACCTTGCTTTACCTCTTGTGTCCAGATCATTATTGATTTTTGATACATTTCCAAGAATGCAGCCCCTTTGCTACCTGATTTATGCTGTGGCCTATTTTCATAACGCGCCTACTGTCCCCTCGGGGTTGTGGTTATTGCCCGATTCACCATCTTTCCAACATGGCTAACGGGGCAGGGTCAAAACTAGCTTTCTTCGACGCCTTTCGCCCGACGACTGCGTTGCCTAAATCTGAATTCTCAGGATTCACAGACCGTGACAGTCGGCTTTCCCGAAAAGGCGAAGGCCTCATCTACTACCCCAGGCAGGTCTTGTTTCGTCGGGGAATTCTGCGGCTTGTCATGGATGAAATTCCAATCCTTTTCATGGAGAAGCTGTGCCTCAATTAAACGACAGGCATTCTCCACATGGAAGCGTTCCCAGGAATACGATGAATCATATTCCTTGCCCTTCCTTCACATTCACACAATCTTAGCGGAGGGATGTTGTATCGAACTTGTACTTGCCATTACCATGCCACCTGAAGGAAAGCATTCTAAGGCAGTTTACATGGGATCCGACGGAATCTGCTCCGGCGACGTTGGACAGAAGCTTCTAATTGACTGCTCGACCATCGACACTGCAAGCTTCCTGGAGTCCCAAGACCACATTACCAAGAACTTCCCTTATGCCTCACTCTATGACGCCTCGGTGAGTGGCAGTGTTATCGGGGCAGAGCGAGGAACGATCGCATTCTTCCTCGGCTGTGCCGAAGACAACACCAAGGATATCCACGAGCTCAGAGAATTGTTTAGTCTGATGGGTGACAAACTCATCCCATGCGGTGATCCTTCTCTCGGTATCGCAGCCAAACTTTCCAACAAACACCTCTCTGGCATCATCACGATTGTCTACTCGGGGGCCATGGACATGGGAATGAAGTCCCGAATAGACCCACGAGTCCTGTCCCAGGTTTACGCGGCTGGCAATGCTCAAAACACCATCTGTGATGCTTTCAGCCCAGTGCCTGGGGTTTACCCCGATGCGCCGTCCTCGAACGGTTACCGGAAGGGATTCAAGGTTTAGCTTACGAAGAAGAACATTTCCTTGGCTTTGTATATGGCCTGTCGCGTACCGAACAGTGTGCTACGGAGTGTGGGGTCGTAGACATACAAGGAGGCTAGTGAGGATGAGCGATGCAGGGACTTGGACTCACAGATCGTATTCCGGTACTTGAGAAGGAACAAGAACTGGAAGGACGATCACAAGGGCAAGGATTAAGCCTTTGATGTACATAGCCCCGACTCAGGGTTGCCGAGATGAAGAAGTTTGGGAACAACTACAGAGAGGGATAGACTGGTCATTCTACCTGGATCAAAAGCAAACTTTTACTCCAGCGAATGGCTTTGGAATCCTGGTGACAAAAGAGAGCAGTGAAGTTATTGTCAAAGGTGAACATATCCCAACCACGGGTAGCTGCGGGCAATGCAATGCTGTGCCAGCTATTGGAATTTTTTTAAATGACTATTGCATTCATAGGTGGTTAAATTTGATCGCGCTCTCTCAACTTAGCCTTGGAATCCTTTGGCTGATTATCTAGGGACTTTGCGGGAAAGGTTGACTTGTTGCAGACTGAGTGTAGTAAGAAGACATAGCCAGAACTGACCCAGCCTAGTTACAAGACTGGCAGTATTCAAATATGTAAAATGTCAACAGATCTTAGGTCTTTGGAAGATGTTTCATATTAAATCTACCAAGCTAAAAAAAAGGTGTGCCCGTGAGCGCAGTGGAACGAAACGAGAAGATATCCAGGGCGGTCGAGCTTCCCTCAAATTTTTATTTCCGCAAGACTAAGATCTCCAACCACCAACCTACACAACTCAAAATGGCTGCCCCAGTACCATTAGACCGCCTACCTCCCACAACGGCCGCCTACGTGATCGCGACAGCCATCATTGCAGGTGTGACCGGGTATTTCATCGGCCAAGGCTCCTCGATCAGCCTCTTCAAAGAAAAGGAAGGGTGGCCAAACAGCTACGATGTGAAGGTCCACAACCACTCCTCCGACGAGGAGGACGAATCAGACTCCGAAGATGAAGAGACCGACGAGGAAGATGAGGGTAACGGCGAAGAACTGTCAAGCTTCAAGGACAACAGCGAGGAGGTGAAGCTGGTGCTGGTCGTTCGCATGGACCTGGGCATGACCAAAGGTATGCGCTCTACGCGCAACGTCTCAAGTTGCTCCTCGCATTTATGTTGCAAGCGCTTACGATCTCTTTCTTCTAGGCAAAATCGCCGCCCAATGTGGCCACGCTACCCTCGCTTGCTACAAATACTTCCTCGAATACGCACCCAACTCGCCTATACTCAAGAAATGGGAGCGCGGTGGCCAGGCCAAGATCGCATTGCAGGTCAAGTCCGAGGATGAGCTGCTGGTCATGCAGGCCCAGGCCATTAGCCTTGGGCTTTGCACGCGCGTTATTCAGGATGCTGGGCGCACCCAAATCGCAAGTGGCAGTAAGACCGTGCTAGGAGTCTTGGGCCCCAAGAGCGTGGTTGACGGCGTGACGGGACACTTGAAGCTGTTGTAAATTACACATATTATACTTGTGCTTCATGCGCGCATTTAGATAGGCAATGATGACCATGACCTCGACGATTAGGTTTCAAACGTTGCGGAATCCGTCGCGTCCAACATGCAACAAGCGGCTGTGCATAATGTGCAGACATGGTCCAAGTACTCTGTACGTGTAGCGCATTTTCGAGACACACTAGTTCCATGACAGCAATACTGTTTTCAATCCAGAGTTTTACAAGGTACGAATTCTATGTAGGATATGTTGGCAAGTCATGGTTATTCCCTAACCTCAGCGGCCAACGGCCAATCGGCAAAGAGATATGAAATATGACGCCGTCCAACACCAAGCTGTCAAGCCGAGCTCACCAGTGGGAGCTCAAGACCCGCATCACAAGGCGCGAACAATTATTCTGAGATCTGTCGACCGGAAACCGTAAAGGCCATCCACAAAAATGATGGCTCCAAGCTCGTCGAAATGCCCAGCTCTCAACCACCACACAGAAACCAGTCAGACTGGAGTCCATGGACAGGAAATCTGGACACAGATCCGGTTTTGTTAAAGAAGAAAAAAGAGGAAGGAAAAAGAGGGAAGGCTCTTATTTATGTCCCAAGTGGGGCCGCTAAGATTTTGTGACACTAGTCCTAAATAGGTATAGTGCTGGGTGGCTACATCATGTGACCCGATTGCAGTTATCAGGAAACCAGACGGCGTTGCGCTGAAGGCCATCTTTCCATCTCTTCCCCTTCTCCTCCATACACCGTCACAATGGCGGATGCTCTCTCTATCGAGCAAAATAACAAGATCCGAGTGGCTCTTGGCCTCAAGCCACTACCAGTTCCCGGCGCCGGCCCAGAATTCAGAGAAGACGACGACAGCGAGTCCGGCGAGGAAGAAGACCCAGCCAGCACCCTCGAGTCGCGACAGGCGGAAAGTTATGATAACTGGAAGAAAATCCAGGAGACCGCCGAAGCGAAACGGAAACGCGACGAAAAGAATGCCGCCATCAAGCGGGCGCGTGATATCGCCCAAAGGAATCTTCAACTTCAAGGATCTACACTAGGCGAGGCGAATGGCGACGAGCTCGATACCAAGGCCTGGCTGTCACAATCCAAAAAACGCCAAAAGAAGATCGAGAAGGAACGCGCCCAGAGACTGGCCGAGGAACTCGCAGAGCGGGAGCGCCTTGCAGAAACCGAGTACACCGCAGCGGATCTGGCTGGCATCAAAGTCGGACACGCTGCAGGTGCTTTTGATAGCGGCGAAGATCACATTTTGACGCTAAAGGACGCTGCGGTGGATGACGAAGAAGAGGACGACGAGCTCCAAAACCTCGATTTGGTCGAGAAGGAAAGAACGGAAGAGAAGCTGGAGCTCAAGAAGAAAAAGCCTGTCTATGATCCTACAGCGGAGAACCAGGGTATTCTCTCACAATACGACGAGGAGATTGAGGGCAAAAAGCGGAAGAGATTCACACTCGACGCCCAAGGCTCGAACGAGGAACGCGAAGCAAAGCGACAGGAGGTTTCAAACCAGTTGCGAAAGAACATTATCAGTCTCGACATTGAGCCGGAAGTGCCGTCTTCCGATTACATGGACATCAGCGAGGTCAAAATTAAGAAGCCCAAGAAGAAGAAGGCCAAAGCTACAAAAAAGAGGGCTTTCATGGACGACGAGGAGATTGCTCCGGCAGCAGATTTGACCGATGCACAAGGATCTTCGGCCATGGATATTGATTCAAATGGTGGAGTCCCAGTCCCTGTTCCACGCAAGTCCATCAATGAGAATGTCTCTTTCGTGGATGATGATGACCTTCAAGCCTCCCTTGCGTTGCAACGACGCGCAGCCTTCAAGAAGCGTAAGAAGATCACTCCCGAGGAGCTTGCCAAGCAGCTTCGAGAAGAGGAGACTCAGACCCCCATGGATATTGAAAACTCGGACAATGAAGGCGAGGAGCCTGGCCTTGTTATCGACGAAACATCAGAGTTTGTGTCCAATCTACACAAGCCTACACTCCTCGAGCAGGAAGAAAAACACGCCATAGCCGCGATCAAGGAGCCTGGAAGTCCCAGCGCGCAGCCTGAAGGGGAAGGCGTGGAGATTGACATGGACCGCTACGGCGACATTGAAGACGAAGAGGAGCTTGCCGCGCGCATCAAGCGCGACGAAACATCTGCGGCCGAACCACAACAACTCACTGGTACAGGTCTAGAAGAGGAATCTACTTTAGACCAAGGTCTTGCTGCTACTCTATCAATGTTGAAATCGCGCGGTCTGGTTAAAGATAACAACAGCACCAGCCAAAACGCACTCATGCGCGATCGCCAGCGTTTCTTGGCCGACAAGGCGAACCGCGAGTCTGAAACCGAGCGACGCGCCCGCCAGCAACGTGAGCGAGACCGTGCCTCGGGCAAGCTCGACCGCATGTCAGCCCGCGAGCGCGAGGAGCACGCGCAGTGGGAGAACCAACAGCGTGAACAGCAGGAAGCGCGTCATATGGCTGACATGTTCAACCGCGAATACAAGCCCGACGTCCAGCTACGGTATGTGGATGAGTTCGGTCGCAACATGAACCAAAAGGAGGCCTTCAAGCAACTCAGTCACCAGTTCCACGGCAAGGGCAGTGGAAAGATGAAGACCGAGAAGCGTTTGAAGAAGATTGAAGAAGAAAAGAAGCGCGAGTCTATGAGCACACTAGACAGCAGTCAGAACACCGGCATGAACGCTGCTGTGGGCACTGCTGCGCGTAAGAATCGCCAAGCTGGTGTTCGCCTGGGCTGATTTTTTTTTCTTTTCTTTTCCCTAGCCAAATACCAATTTTACGATATCCCAAGTCTATCCCCAAAGTCCTTCCGATGCTCCGTAGTTATTTTAGGCCTTGATCCGGCACTGTTTCTATAACTCCTGTGGGGAGAAAATAAGTGTCCACGATTGTCATATTAATGAAATTGGTAACTTTGTACATATTTTGAGGATGTACATATTTAACCGAGTTGCTCCTGTGGGGGGTGTAAGAATCTAAGGTGTCATCTCCAAGACATGGGGAAACGGGAGAATTCCTTACTCCAACTATGTGAGGGGAAATAGTGTGGAGTTACGGAGTTGGATAGCCTCGATCAGTTCACCGGAGATTGGACATGCCGAAACTCTTGAAGATGGGCTGATGTTGTGTTATATACTTCATACATCAGATGTTATTCAAACATGATGGTTATAGTGTTTGTATGAAATATTTTGTCTCACTTGGCATTCCGCATTGAAAGTCAACGTATGAATTATATACCCGAACATCAATTGCAATTCATGTCCAGTCAACTAAATGCCCGTAATTCATCGTAAAGAGAGAGATCCCTGCAATTTATCCGGAGGATGCAGCCAATCCCTTTCGCACATCTCGGGGTTGGTTGTACCGGGTACCTCAGCCGAGGCGGAGTAGCATACCAACTGGCAGGTACCCGGTACTACCATCACATGAGTCAGGGCAAAAACATCGGGACTGCGTCTCCGATCCTTTATATTCTTTCTCTCCTCCGGTTTTTCCCTTTCACCTTCCAATCCCAAACCTAGGAGATCCAGGTCTTGTCCTTTCGATTTTTCTTCACATCTGCAATCATGCTTTCCACTCTCAGAGTCGCCAGCCGGTCGGCTGCCTCCCGCGAGGCCAACATGCGCACCGTTGTGATCGGAGCTAGATACGCCTCGGCCTGGGCCAATGTGCCCCAGGGTCCTCCTGTAAGCTTTGAGCTTGCAATTGCCGTAATGGTGGTTTGAAAGGCCAATTCTAACGTAGCTCGGTTAATAGGACGCCATTCTCGGCATCACCGAAGCTTTCAAGGCCGACTCCTTCAAGGAGAAGATCAACCTGGGTGTCGGTGCCTACCGTAAGCTTTGCCCCAAACAATTGCCTTGTTGTGCAGCTATGGATTAGAGATATGATTGCTGACGAGCCATCCCGTTGTTTCAGGTGACGACAAGGGCAAGCCTTACGTCCTGCCCTCCGTCCGCACCGCCGAGGACAAGGTCGTCGCATCGCGCCTGGACAAGGAGTACGCCGGCATCACTGGTATTCCCGCCTTCACCACCGCCGCTGCTGAGCTCGCCTACGGCGCCGACTCCTCTGCCATCAAGGACAACCGCCTCGTCATCACCCAGACCATCTCCGGTACCGGTGCCCTGCGCATTGGCGGTGCTTTCCTTAAGCAGTTCTACCCCGGCGCGAAGAAGATCTACCTCCCCAACCCCAGCTGGGCTAACCACAAGGCTGTCTTCTCCGACTCCGGTCTCGAGGTCGCCCAGTACAGCTACTACAACAAGGACACCATTGGCCTCGACTTCGAGGGTCTGATTGCCGACATCAAGGCCGCCCCCGAGGGCAGCATCATCCTCCTCCACGCTTGCGCTCACAACCCCACCGGTGTCGACCCTACCCAGGCCCAGTGGCGCCAGATCAGCGATGTCATGAAGCAGAAGGGCCACTTCGCCTTCTTCGACATGGCCTACCAGGGCTTTGCCAGCGGTAACGCCGACCAGGATGCCTTTGCTCCCCGCCACTTCGTCAAGGAGGGCCACAACATCGCTCTTTGCCAGAGTTTCGCCAAGAACATGGGTCTGTACGGTGAGCGTGTCGGTGCTTTCTCCCTCGTTTGCGAGAACGCCGAGGAGAAGAAGCGTGTCGATTCGCAGATCAAGATCCTCATTCGTCCCTTCTACTCCAACCCCCCCGTTCACGGTGCCCGCATTGCCTCCACCATCATGAACGACCCTGTTCTTAACAAGCAGTGGCTCGGTGAGGTCGAGGGCATGGCTAGCCGCATCATCGAGATGCGCTCGCTCCTCCGCACCAACCTCGAGAAGCTCGGTAGCAAGCACGACTGGTCTCACATCACCAGCCAGGTGAGATCTCCAAAAAAAACACTCGATTCTCTATGATCCAAATGACTGACATGATATCCAGATCGGCATGTTCGCCTACACTGGCCTGAAGCCCGAGCAGATGGACGCCCTTGCCAAGGAGGTAAGTTTTATCTTCGCACACATTCTCCAGTCTGATCCCTAACATACTCTTCTAGCACTCCGTCTACGCTACCAAGGACGGCCGTATCTCCGTCGCTGGTATCACCTCCGGCAACGTCGAGAGACTCGCCGAGTCCATCTTCAAGGTTACCGGTTAAATATAAAATCGCCTAAAAGGAACTTTTGAAAGATATACGATAAAACGATTGCTGGGGAGAGAAACCGGGCCTGGGTTTCTCTTTGACTTCCCGGCCCTTCTGTACTGATATCTAATGTCTCTGTTTCATATTTAGCATGGTTCGGCTCTGTCCGTCTTCACGGGGATTTTGGATTCATCTTCTACTTCTTCTTTTTCTTATCCCAGTATCAGAGCACTCTATAAAACCCATGGTAGTCTATCCTGCTACCGTCGACTCCCTAATCTTCCCATATCCCACCCTTCCCAGTAACAACGGAGCCCTGGTCCAAGATCTATTCGACATCATTCGGGTTGTTCTTCCCTCAGCCAAATCCACACATGGCAGGGACTGATGATCGGTATAAGGAACTCCCTAGGTTCCACGTACAAATTAAATAATTAAATGGGTTCAGCATTGCAGATTGAGGAAAAATGGCCATCTACCCAACTTGAACTACTAAGATGTAACGACGATCTATAACGGAACAATTTAAACAAGTCAACATGTATTAAGAATCTGTCAGTTTCGAAGTAATATGCATTCGAAGAGAAATTTGACCAGTGACCACTGCCATAACACCAAGTGCGCCATGATGCCCCAGCTTTTAGAAACCCAAAAGAATTAATATCTCATCATTCCGCTGACGCCCATATCCGAACCAGCACCGACAGGGCCAAGAGAGGGACAGATGCAGCCTGGTGGCGCATCGGCGGCAGAGTATGGGTACCACTCTGGGGATGGAGAAGGGGTAACAGATCGGCCCATGACACGGGCTAAGATGTTGGCCGGTGTACCAGCGGGACCCTGGCTTGCATGGAGAAGGCCGAAGCGAAGGAAAACCTCGGAGATTGTAACGATGATTGAAAAGGAGGAGAGGGGGGTGGGGGTTGGGGGGGGGGGGGGAGGGGGGGGGGGGGGGGGGGGGGGGGGGGGGGGGGGGGGGTGAAGAGGAGATTAAGACATACGGGAAGTGCGGCTATCGGCAATCGAGTCGGACAAAATCTCTGCGAGATCGAGGAAGACGCGACATCTTTCGTTGAGGACCTGGATACGTGGTTTGATCTCCAGATACTCGCGCACGGCGATGTAGAGCGGGTAAAGAGTTGGCTCGCTCTCCCAGAAAAAGTTCGGGACATCGAGCATATTAGATGCTGGTAGGAAAGTGTTAGTTGTGGAACGAAGTTGCTGCTCTGCAGCACAGCGTGCAAGATGACCCCTAAGAGGAGTGGATTGGGAACTTACAAAGATTGACCTCAACACGACTCTTAAACAGTCGACCCAAGATCCGGAAGACCTCTTCGCGCTTCATGCCCAGTTGGCCTGTAACAGCAAGACGTCTGGGAACGTCTTTAGCGTCCGCCATCTGGCGGGCCATGACTTCTTCGAAGAAGCACAGTTTGGTGCTCTGAGAAATACCATGGCTGATAGCGAGCTTGATCATGTGGTCGCCACTGCGAAGAGTGATCATATCGTTATAGACTCGCGGGCGCGAGATCTCGGTCGAATACTCGAAATGGAACTCCTCGGTCTCAAAGTCTTCCTCGTCAAGAGGCATCGTCGCCAGAGGAGTAGGGATACCAGTAGCAGAAGATGTTGCAAAGGCCAGATCTGCCAGCAGGTCTTTCTCCTGTCGCTCGGTGAAGTTCCAGAAGACGACGACGCCGTAACTAAAAACGAACATCTCGGCAACATTGTATAATGTCCGAGCCGGGGCTTGCGGTGTTGAGGACGAGGAGGGTGTAGGGACCGGCGAAGAGGGACGGTCTCGAATCAGAGCGTGACTGTCATCCGTGCTGTGCCTTCGGCGACGGAGTGCAGGTTCAGGCGAAGATTGCCGAGTTCCTTCATTGCTGTCTGGTTGCGGGAGTGGCGGGATGTGCTGCAAGCCATCGACACTTTCGCCGGAGCTGACAGCATGTTCATGGTCATTGGGGAGGTGACCATGAACTTCCTCAGAAATGCGATTCAAGAAATCCTCGCGATTTTCCTCCCGGGGATCATGACCCTCAGGCTGTCGCGGCGACCCTTCATAATGGTGCTCGTCCTCTGGACGATTGTGTCCACCAACGGAATGCTCCTCTGTTTCAAGCATGTATTCATCATGGTAATCACGAAGTTCGTTCCGTTCAATCTCCTCATCCAACAGTGACTTGCCACCGGGGTATTTCAACACAGGGCTACTCCGCAGACGATATCCCTCATGGCCCGGCAACAGAGGTAGATGGTACGCGGTGTAAAGACAATCATCATAAAGCTTCGTCCGCCCGCCATGCTGCTCCTTAACAAAGGTAGCAAGCGATCCCATCTTATACGCCTGAGCCGTGCAGTACGCTGTAACACGCGCAAGTTTCTCCGTCCGCCGCGCCTTCGGCAACCGCTCAGCATAACTCTTCGCGCGCTCAGGTGCAACGCGGCGTTTCTTCAAGACTTCTTCTTCAGCCAACAGAGGGGCAAGGTCATTATCGACGCCGAAATCGCCCCCAAGTCGCTTCGACACAAGCAATTGGTGTCTGATCCTTTCCGGGTCAACATTTTTCTCTTTAGCTAGACGTGCAACAAGCTCCTCATCCACAAGGTCCGCACCATCGGAGTCATCGTCATCTTCTTCGGTTTCGCCCCCCTCCAGCTCGCCGGTATCAGGCAGAAGAACCAGCTTCTCGCTGACTTTAGTCGTTCGAGGAGGGAGTCGCGGTTGCGCGGCAAGACGGCTCATAGTGCCACCGGATGCTGCCACTGCGCTTGAACTGCTGTTTCCTGCGCTGGTTATTAAGCCTCCAGCTGCGGAAGCAAGACGGCGCGACCGTGAGATTGGTGGTGGGCCGCGCTGCTGCATTGAAGGGACGTCGGAGGCGTATTGGAGGACGTTGTCGACGGTAATGAATCGGGTTGCGGGCGAGCGGCGCCGACGGGTTGTTTGAGGCTGTTGCTGATCTCGGGAATCTGTGACCTGTATGTAAAATATGTGTTAGTTGAGCTTGGTTCGTACGGTTAATTGGATAGTCAGTCCCACCAAGACGGTTGGGCTGCGCTGGCTAGTCCCCCGTCCTCGGGCCGGGGGAGTCATTGTAAAGCGAGCTTAGAATAGGCGCTTGAGTCTGCTTTTCGGTGATTATTTGCTGGCACTTGACAGCATAGGAAAGATAACTGGCTGTCGGTGTAACAATTGCTATGCATGATGCCCCGAGCCAGCAAGTTCTAGTGGTCTCGAAGCTAAACCTAACTAGGAATAGTACATTGAGCGGTCAAATGACGTCTACTGATCCAGTCACGTGCATGTTTGATTCACCAATCCCGTGACACTGCCACGTGTTACACCGCCTAATGACACAGGGCCCACCATGCCCCATTGGGACTAGCAGCTACCAGACGGCGTTTTGGTCGATCTGGGGTAAAAGTGAAGATCGTCCGGTTCCATTGTTTATTGACATCAGTTGTTTATTGACTACAAAATGAAAAAGAGACTGAGTTGTTGATATTTCGTTGATTTGTGAGATTTCAGTGGTTTCAAGGGTCAATGTGGTTCTCGATTATTTGCTTGTTTCATTGGTGGCCTAACTATCCGACAACAAAGTGCTACTCAAAAAAAATAGAAACCTTGAGAATTGTGTCATGAGAATCTGAAATGCAATGGTAAAGATGGCAAATGTAACTTGAAAAACATAAAACGCCGGGGCTGTTGGCTCAGTTGGCACTCTTTCGAGTGCGACATGGTCACCATGCAGATGGAATAAAAGAAAATTGACGAAATTAAATTAAATTACGAATGAACGCCGTCGCGAAGCTGTCGATCTTCCTCCCAAATTTCCTTCTTCATGCGCTGCAGATGAACGTGCTGCTTTTGAAGCTTATCAAGGTCCACCTGGGGCGGATTGGGGAGTGCTGCAAGGGAGTCATGCAAATTGCGGTACTTGGCGTAAAAGTTCTTGAATTTCTGAGACTTCTCACGCAGCTGCTGTCTTAGAATCTCGTAGCTCATTGGTGGAGATGCACTGCCAGTGCTGCCACCGCTAGAGGAGCTGACCGCTCGGCGCCGCTTGGCTTCCAAGTTTCCGGTAGGACGTCCTGCCTGAGGCATAGACAATTGATCAGATTCGGCCTTGCGCTTTAATGAGTTCGTGGTAGCGGAGGTGGTCTTCGTGATACCGTTGGTCTGGGGAATGGTCTTGATAGCTTTGGCAGCAGCCGGGGCTGCACGCACCACCTTGGTAGGTTTAGCCAGCTGTGAGATGAGAGGCGAAGACGAAGATGAACCGGAGGATTGGTTCTGACTGCCAGCATTGGCAGGGGGAGAGGAGCCAAGTGGGGACGGCTTCTGCGGTGAGGTAGATGGTCGAGAGGGAGGACGCTTAGAAGCTGTAACTTTTGTGACTGGTTTAGATGGTTCAAGCTTAGGCTTCGGTGCCTCGGATTTAGGCTTGGGAACAGGAGCAGATGGGACTGAAGTGGCCTCGCTGGTGCGAGGCTTAGCTGGTGCCTTGATTTTCGGTGCTGGGGGCTTCGAATTGGATGGAGTCCGCTTGTGTTCTTTCGGTTGCTGCTTGGGTGCGGGCGCGGGTGCGGGTGCGGGCGCAGCAGGGGTAATATCAAGCATTTCGGTATCGTCATCTTCGTCTGAACTGTGGACGAATTCGGCGGACTTGATCTTACTATCCACTTTGGCTGGGGCCTTCCCTCCAGTCTTCTTCGTGACCCGTCCAGTAAGGGTGCTGTTGGTAGTCTTGGGTTTGGCGGGTCGCTTGATCGGGTCCTTTTCACGAGCCTTTTGCGCGGTTGAAGTAGTCTTGGTAGCAGGCGTGGGTCCCTTGGTGCGGTCGGTCTCATTGTCCTTGCCCGAGTCCTCCCCGTTGGCTTTGGCGAGTGGGGCGGCAGGTTTCTGGGGCGGACCAGTACGAAGATTCAAGCGCGAAAGGCACTTTCCCTTGCCTCGTTCAGCCTTTGGAAGCAGTGTTTGCCAAAGTTTGTCAGATCGAGAGATGCGCATGCGATCGAAGGCAGAAATTGAATTCTCAATGGCTTCCTTTCGGTCCTCCTCAGTGTAATTGAAGCCAAACACATCAAGATCCTTGTAAACTTTGTCCTTGAGATTGTATTTCTCGGGGTTGATTCGGTTCACGACGCCGAATTTCTCGCCGAGGGCGGTGCAGTCTTCGATGGTGGTACGGGTTTGGCGGGCAAGAAATTTGGCCGATACGGCCCGAACGGCGAGAAGGTGAATGAAGGGAACCTTAAGGGCTTCAAGCCTCGCACGGTCCTTATTCTCCATCATTGGGGCAGAAGTTGGAGTCATTGCGAAAGAGGGAGACTTGGGAGTACCCAGGATAGGACTTGCAGTGAGAGAACGATTGGCAGCAGTCTTGAGGAAACGATCTTTCTCAAGTTCAACTTTGGTGGTAGGACCTTTGTAGCCTGACTTGCTGCCTCGCAGACCCTTTAGCTCATCCGGATGTGAGATTATGTGAGTCTTCTTCGACTCCTTCCCTCTCTCATGAGCATTCAATTTTTCTTCTAAATCTGCCAGCGCCTGATCGGTAGCCGCGGTAGCATTTTTAGCTTTTTCAACCTCCAGACTATGACTCAAAAGCCCTGTGAAATACAGTGTCTCTTTATCGGATGAGCTGTGGTAGATCTCAGATCGGTGGGTTTCGGGATACGCATGGAACATTTGAGATTTGCCCCCGTAGTGAAGTGAAGGGTGTTTTCCCAGCCGGACTCGAGCCGGTTGATCTTTCCGTAGGCTCTGAATCAGATCATCGAGGGTGCTTTGCACTAAATTCAACCTCATGATCTGATTTGGCTTGACAGAAAGATCACCGGACTGATCTCCGAGGTGGAGAGACAGCCCAGTCTGGGGAATATCGAGACCGGTCGACATTATGGGAGTTGAGGAGAGGTCAAGATCGGGAGGAAGAGAGAGGGATTCGAGGTTGTGAACAGGGTCGGATGGTAGCGTGAGAGCTGCAGGTCAGGCGGCCAACTGCACGAGGGAATGAGGTAAAACCATACGCCATAAGATCGGCGTTGGAAAGATGAATATGGAGAGAAAGCAATGCAGAATGTAAAATGCAAATGGTAGAGGAGAAAGATGAGGAGAAAGGCAGAAAGGCAGAGAGCGTAAGGCGAAGCGTAGGAGAGTGGGGAGAGCTGACGGCGATTCCTTGTAAAATTACAGGGGATTCCCCGATGGGGTTTTTTGGGTATTTCTTTTTTTTCTTTTTGATTAATTATAGTAATTTTAATTGTATTGATTCCTATAAGTACCTACTAGTAAGTACTTGAACGTTCTTTTACGATACAAGATTTTGAATACAAATCAGATAGATATAATCCTAAATGGTTGATGCAGAGTATATTCTCCATATTCTTTTCTCTTCCTGGAGTTGACTTTCATATCTTCAGTATCGTCCCTGTATTGAAAGTTGTTCTGTTTCAGGGCCTTTGTTCTAACCTCAAGTCCTATTTGTGAAAAGTTACTTGTTCACTTTTCTTTTTCTCTTTTCTTTTTCTTTTTGTACTCCTTTGTTCCAAAATAATTGCAACGCCGTACAGCCCCAATGTACGAAGTACAATATCCAAACCTAAATACCCAACTATAAGCGCAGCCGACAACCGCACAGAATCTAGGCTCGTATACAAATACAATACAAATACCGTGAGGAGAAAAAGAGGTGACTCCATCCTTAACGGGGCTTCCCGAGTCCAGTCTTGTTTACCGAAGCGGGTGTGGTCGGGTTTATTTGACTTCGATATAGATTAAATTGGTTTGTACGATGTATTTGTGAACGTCCTCAAATTACTTTGTAAACGGTTTCATGAAAAAAAAAAAAGAACATCTGAAACGAAATGGAAAATACATTCCAATCCCATATACTCCAATGACACCCGGGTACTCAGCCGACTATTTCACCCTGGAGATACCTAAGGAATGCTACAGCCAAATGCGCCCAGGCACGGATATCCAACCCGAAAAGGTCCCTCAGTTGTGTTACCGTTTGATGTTTCGCCCTTCATCAGACTAGTGGACTTCCAAGGTTGCTAAGGACTCTTCCTCCTTTCGATAGGCCGAGAAACGGGGGCCAATTCTTCGTACCACATGTTATCGGGCTCCTATTTTTGATTCCAGAGCCTTTTTAACCTTTTCCAAGGTAATAATATTGCACGTTTTCCACAACATGATCCAAAGTGATCTCCAGGTTATAAATTCAGTTATTAAGAGGTCATCCAATGTCTATGGCATCTCCAGGGTATAGGGTCAATTCCACCCTTCCTCATATTGGATCTTCGGTTTCACAGCTGCATGGAACCTTGGAAGGTCCATTTATGCATCCTATTGGAGCAATACCAAGTCATCAGGCTCCGGGGTGTATAGCGCATCCCTTATTTTATGAGATTTATTTATTTTACTCGTTCTGTTGTTCCTTTGCAGTTTTGCCCCTATACGGAGTATTGGGTGCTGGACTGGTCAATTCGAATTCCTAACACAAATCAACTGTGGCAAACCTGAATGAGATCAAGTTACATTAAGTGTTTCCCCGTAAGCAGTGTAAGAGTGTAAGAGTGTAAGAGTGTAAGCAGTGAAAATGACCTGCATGGTCGACTCAACCTGGCCAAGTGTAATTCTTTCATTGAGGGGAATACCGTCCCCTTGCGCCATTCGGCTTATTCTCCAACTGTCTAGTCTGAGACAAGGGGAAAATAATAGATGCATACGGAGTAATAACCCCCATTGTCTGCCTTGCTCTCTGATCTACGCAGATCCGAGCAGAACTGCAGAACTGTCGGCTCCAAAAATCCTCTTTCGTCATTGCTTTGACAACCTGTGGACCTCGTGTTCAACATGACTCTGTGACATTTTCAATGTTCACGACACCTGTACACCATATCGTATGGAGTATTGAAGAATAAATCTACAAATACTAAGTTGTTCAATCTCCAATATCCAACTCATAGGCTATACACAAAAATTAATCCAAAATGTCAACTCAAAACTACATCGCTAAACACTTCCGCTCCCTCCACCAACCCGGCAACCCCCTAATCTTAACAAACGTCTACGATGCCGCAACAGCCTCCATAATCACCTCACTACCAACAGCACCCGCAGTCGCAACAGGGTCCTACGTGATCGCCGCCACGATCGGCGTCGATGAAACGCCCTAACAAAAACAAAAACCCTGACCGCGATAGCCGCAATCGCCGCCTCCGTCCGCGCTATTATTAATCCTACCAAACCACTGACCGTCGATGTGCAAGATGGGCACAGTGATGCCTCCGAGCTGGACAATACTATTAAAAAAGTCATTGCACTAGGTGTTGTGGGGTGTAATCTCGAAGATATGGACGAGACTGGCGTACTGCGGTCAGTGGGTGAGGCTGTGGCGCAGGTTGGGGTTGCAGTTTAGGCGGCGAGAGAGGCCGGCGTCCCCGATTTTGTGGCTAATGCCAGAACTGATATGCTGCTAACGGAGAGTGGGACTGTTGAGGAGGCTATTGAGCGGATGAGGGCGTTTTTAGATGCGGGTGTCACTACGGTTTTTGTTTGGGGCGGGCCTAGTGGGAGGGGTGTTTCGAGTGCGGAAGTTACAAAGTTGGCTGATGCCTTGGGGGGTTTATGGTCAATGTGAAAATGAATTTAAGAGAGGGCTTCCTGGGGATGAGGGAGATTCGGGCGTTGGGCGTTGCAAGGATCAGTGTTGGGCCGGAGCTGTGGCGGACTGCTATGAAGGCGTTTACCAACCGTGCTGAGCAAGTGTTGGCTACGTGAGTCAACACGTCGTTATGCTTGTCTAGTGGACATTTTCCGTAAGTCATTAAGATATTTGGTGTGCAAGCCCTCCACTGCGTCATGCAGCCCAAAATAACTGTCTGGCTCATTTCAACACAAAGTCATTGATTGATCCTGAGTATACCCTGAGTACACTTGCTGTGGGCATTCTGACATGTCACGATCCTGCATCTTCAAGTCCGGCTACACATCCCACTCACGCAACTATTCTCATAGCAGCAGTGTTCGTCGACAACGCAAGGCCCATTATCCTCGCTACAAGACGGCCAATTATCATCCGTCGATCGACATTTGCTGGCGGCGCAGTAGCCCGAGCAGCATTGGTTGTTCGGGGTGCCGAACTCACAGGATGCTAGTATTAGTTAGAGTGAGGCACGTTCAATGTTATGTTTAGGTGAAGTTTCTCAATACTTATAGTAGACTCCTGCGCACGTGGGCGTTGGGACACAGGTTGTGATAGTTGTTGTCGAGGGTGAGGTAAAGGTTGCTATTGTGCATGTTTCAGTAAGAACGCAGGCGGAAGCACTGCCACATCCTCCTGCTGGACAAGCTGCTGCTTCTGTTTGGAGGAAGATGTAGTTAATAGTTAGTATGTTGGGGTTTGGTGCAGGCGTTGGAAATCCTTACGGCTCAGGGCGAGGTGAGTGCGGAGAATAAAAAGAACCTTGTGGAGATGCATATTACTCGTCTCAGTAGTTAAATCTTAGTTACGCGAGAACAAAAATGTGGTCAGTTGATTGAAGAGATTTTGAGCAGAGCGTTTTTGTCGTTATTTATATATACACCACACCAATACACGCGAATGCCTAAAGCAACAAATTCAGAGCAATCCTTGGAACAAACGACCAGATGACTTGAAAAGAAATCACCTACACCATTTGATAGTGATGTTTCAGACTTAGACCGTTCGCCACTACCCCAGACTTTTCATCTCTACTGCGGTCGATGTTCTCCCAACTCCACATAAATATGAGGGTCAAGATGAGGAGTTCGATAAACTCAGATCAGATTAGCTTTTTATCTGAGACACTATCCATCATTCAAAATCTTATTTTACTGGCTTCTGATTGTAATAGCACCGTGATCAACGGTGATGTTGCTGGACAAAGTTGCCGACTGATAGAGCCCTTGCTTGGACTTGGTCATGATTATTTCTCATCTAATAGACCTCAAGTTACATGTCAGTATATAGTAGAGAATACCAAGCCTAAAAATCTTCCTTATACAGAAGAAAAAAACAGCACGAACCCTTCACTATCACTTGCCGATGTCAACCAAGCCCAGATCCATTTTAGCCGCTCACAACATAGCGGACAACTCTACGTGGTTAGATTCCCAGAATAGATACGGTGTATGAGATATATGACTTCTTTATCATCGATTTCGTCCCTAGCATTCCTGAGAGAATGAGTCAATCCTACTCAACATTAACACGAAATTTGCAAGCAAATTCGGCTATGTCCCAAATCTTGATAGTGAATGTAGCTTCCTGTTTGGCAGTAGAGAATCGACCTTTCTTCTCTCTATTTGCTCCCTAGTAGCCAGATCAGTTGCTCATCGAACAATCAGAATCCTGGCCAGGTGATTTTGAGGCCTGGACAATGATCACTGTATACGGACCTTTCTGAAGGCTTTGTTTGGTTGAGCGAGAGGACATTCCTGTGGCCGGATGAAAGGCGAGGAACGGCTTTTTGAGCCGATGCGGGAGAGCTGCCGAAGCGGAGATTTCGAGATCATTTATGGCAGCAAGTATGGCAGCAAGAAAGAATTTCACCTTGAACGCGGTCTACTAGAAAAACATTGATTGTCGTTTCTTTGGGCCTGTTGAGAGTCAGATGATGCCTGGGAAGCGAAAATCTTGCTTCTTGATGTATAGTAGAAGATGCAAGAAATGGAGGAAAGAGTTCTGGAATGGGACCCTACCGAGTTACAGGCTTTTTCAGAAGTCAGTGCCTTCTGATCCAGAATGTTATGATGGTTCATGTCCGCGTTCTACTATGATCGTGACTTTGGCCCGGAGACTAAGTACCTTTTGTATTGGGGCATCATACAAAAGATACCAAAACAGCGCATGGGGCGTTGTAGCCCCTCCAGGGCTGCAGCCCCAAATCCTAACCCAGCAATCATCTCTCATACCAGCCCCAGTGCCATCAAACCAGCATCAAATTTTGTCTCCATTTGGTCCTAATGGCTCCTCCTAAGATAGAGTGAGTGACCGCCAAAAATAGGAACCTATGAACCAAGTTCATCACAGATATTATCGAGCGTCAACAGACGAACACGACTAAAAACCCGAGCTAACAAAGACCACCAGCTTCCCCGCAGTCTGCGCCTGCATTTTTGACATGGACGGGCTTCTTATCAACTCCGAGGACATAATCGGTGTCTCCACGAACCAGTTGCTGGAAAAGCACGGGAGACCCCCTTTAACTCGGTCGATTCAAGCCCAGCTCATGGGTGTCGCGGACTCGACGAATGGCGACTTATTTCACAGCTGGGCCAAGTTGCCTATCTCCCGCGAGCAATTCGCCCGTGAATCCAGTGAGGGCATGTGACTGCATTTTGCAGATTGCAGGCCGCTTCCTGGCGCGGAGAATATTCTGTCAAGCCTGAGCCGTGCACGTAGTGTTTCGTCCGGGGACAAGATTCAGCTAGCTTTGGCTTCCAGTACCAAGACCTGTAGTTATGAGTTGAAAACTTCGGGCCCGGAATCGAAACGTTTGCTGAGCTTCTTCCGATCGGATAGAAGGATACTAGGTGATGATCCACGGGTGCGACAGGGCCGAGGGAAGCCAGCGCCTGACATCTATTTGCTCGCGCTGCAGTCGTTGAACTCAGGAATAAAATCCGGGGAAAGGGCTATCTTACCCAGCGAATGTTTGGTCTTCGAAGATAGTATCGCTGGGGTAGAGGCTGGGAGACGGGCTGGGATGAGAGTTGTTTGGGTTCCACATCCAGATGTGGCGGTCGAGTATCAGCCGATGCACAAGCATATCATGGCTGGGAGGTCGGGAAGATTTAAGGTCGGAGATGACTGGCAGCTAGGAGAGATTGATGATGGCTGGGCTGAGAGAATACTGAGTTTGGAGGACTTTGATTATGAGAAGTACCGCCTCGATGTTGACATGTCAAATGCCTCAATGGAATTAATTTGATGTTTATGGAAGGTTAGTAATCTGCCGCCACATATGGAAAAATGAGAAGAAGAAGAAGAAGAAGAAGAAGCGGGCTCATCAACGAGTCCAAAAAGCAACTATCTCGTCAAAGTCATCCATCGTCAAGATCTTCAAATCTCGATCCTCCTTGGTGATCTCCTTCCTCAAGCGACAAGCAACTCTAAAGGCGATAGAAGCTTTTTGCGTCTTTCCCACTGCTGCTAACAACTTTCCCTTAAGAAAAGTAGTGCGAGCGATCTCGTTCTTATGCGCATTTGGATCAACCGACCAAATTTCCAGCGCCCCGTTGATCATTGAACTAAGAGAAGTCAGAAAAGGGCTCAGTGACTTGGTGAAATAGCAGCACTTACATCGCCTCCTCGCTACAACCAGAGCGGATTAGGTGGTTAGCAATTTTATGGGTGATATTTGCAGTGTAAAAGTCCCTCTCACCCACCGTCTCGCGCATGTGGCACCACGCTTTGCGGTGGTATTTGAAACTCTCCTCCCACTGGCTTTGCGCAGCCCGGAGGTTGCTAATAGCATATAGAATTAGTCCGGTCCGGAAATCTTCCCTATCATTCTTTCCCAAGGCCTTCTCTCTACCTGCCAGGCTATCAAGAAGAAGTGTGTTGCAATCTTCAAGCTTGCCCTGGAAAAGAAGGGCCCAACTCAGATTGGCCTCGCCTGACCACGGAATGTAGTTGCCAAGAGCCTTGCGTATCCGCAGTGCCTCCTTAAGATCGGCCTCCTCTTCCTTGTACCGCCTATCATGGATCTGTGAGATACCTCTCTCTGCGTAGGCGAGATATAATCTGTCGTCCGCAGTTCCCAGATCTTTGCAGATTTTGGACACTAGACTGAGAGAACGTTCTTTGTTTATGCGGCTTGTGTCAAAATCGCTCGCATCCATGGCTATTGCTCCTAGGCAGAAGTGGATATCTGCAAGCAGGGAATCCCGGTCTGGATGTGTTGAGGACTCGCAGATACCGCGAGCAGTTTCAAAGGAGCCATCAAATTGCTTCGTTCGTCCTCGCTCTTTTTGATACCTGGGCAATTAGACTACATAGCAAGTGACAATACTGAGTATGGTATACTCACCAAGCTGCATCTGTCAGTAGCTTTGCGAAAAGCAATTTAGTAGCCTCCGAGAGATCCGATATAGCTGACCACAGCTGATGCATCCTCAAAACATGGGGGTAAAGTGCTGCACAAGCAGGCCATCTTCCAACATATAATCTGTTGCCAGAGGATTTGGGCTGGGGTAATTCTGGCTCCTTTGAAGGTTTAGGCATTGCCGATGGCCAGTCCGCCCACAGAATTCGCACCACTTGGTCGAATATTGAGCGTTTCCTCTCAACATCCATTGTTGCCAAGATCACATCTTGTACTATGCGGTGAACTGATATTTGCTGTTTCTGTTTATTTCTTTGGACCAGAGATGATTGCAAGAGATCAGTTCGAGCGTCAATGTAGTTACTCTTCTTGAACGGTGTGACATCGGAAAGCAACTCCACTCATGCTTCCAATAGGTCTTTTCCTATGGAATCCGGATCAAGAAATGAGATCAGTTCCAAAAGCTGTTGAGTTTGAGGCTTGAGGTTCCCAATTGCCCACACGGTGGATAGAGAGTGACGATATGTGACTAGATTGGTATCGAACTTTGGTTCATAAAGACTGGCCTGTTCTTCATGGTCCATATACAGCTCAAGAAACTCTGAAAGAGTGAGGTCTTGTCGACGGATAACACCAGCCATCTGGGAAATAGCTAGAGGAATACCGCTTGCTGTGAAAGTGGACCTAAATCCAAGCCTGAGGGTCTTCTCGTGAACATGCTCTTGGATAATGGGTCGCGACTAGTGACAAGAATTGATCCACTGCCTTGAGGCCAATAGTCTGCGAGAGTTATTGGCTCATCTGCGTTGTCGAATATAAGTAACCAAGTTGCTTCTGAGCTTGCTTCGCCTGGTTGGATAAAATCATCCGACCCTGATATAAGCCTTCGAGGATTGGAGAGCCATCCTTTCACAATCTCTCTACTTACAACTTGACTCTTGCACTCGGATAATTCTTCGAGTCCCAGTGTCAACGAAATTTGCTGGTAGTGGTGATCAAGTTTCGCAATTTCATCCGCCACGACCCAGAATACAGCATCAAAGGAATTTTTGTGACGTCGAGCTCTTTCCAATGCCTCCAAATCCACAAAGTGCAAACTGCCTTAGAGAGGTGCTCGATGCTATCACCCTGTTTTTTGGAGACAAGAGCTCGGTCGCGAGACGCTCCAAGATATCTTCACGGCCACAGAAATCCTCATTCGCTGAATGCGTGTTGAGAAGATAGCATGGTAAGTGGAGGGGCTTTGCAACATCGGATTTTGGTGTTGTAGGAGATACCAACTCAAACCCCGAGAGAGACATTCCTTCAGTTGCTTTGTTGGATGGCGATTCTGTGAGTTCCAATTGCTCAACTACCCGATGTCAGTACAATAACCCAGCGAGATGTAGATATTGAGTTCACATTTTAGAGGCATCTCGCTCATCGTGGGCGAGTAAGCGCTCGTCGCTGCATCTTGATATTCCCCTAATACCATTAATACCATTGCTGAGGCATTTGCATCTGGATCTCGACGATTGGTGGTGTTTCGAAATGCCATCTTCGGATGATATTGAAGGATGGGAAGTAGTATGGCATTAGACTTGATGTGACTTGTCCATGGTCCCGGGGGAGATTGTTCGAAGGGTCTACCTTAGTCCATCCAGGCAATGACTGAAAGCGCCTATTAGTAAATTTTCTTATCGTGGTATGAAGAATGATTTCCCCTACCAGTCCAGCCCTTGTTTGTTTTCGTGATACAAACAGAGATCCATTGTTCGATCACAGAGAAGGAAGAGCACACAGTAGAGTACTCGCGTACTAGAGAATCTCCGCAGCAGACTTTAGTAAAGGCAAGCTGTTGCAGCTTGTATGATTTGAGCTCGGTGTGTTGATCTGCTCGCTGAGACTGGAGATCCTGTCCGCCGAATTCATCGCGATGGAGAAGGGTGCTAACAGAAAATCTAAAGATGTTATTGGAAGAACTGGCAAGTGATGGGAAACCGAATGAATGTCTGAAAATGCTTGCTGGAAGAAAATCCATGTGTCGCCTGAAGAATTTCGGATCAATGTTGTATTTACTCCCAAGCACCGACACCCACGATGGTGATATGTAGCCGCGAATGAAGACCATCTGGCCCGCGCCTTCTGCTGGAAAGGAAGTATTCGCGTGAAGGTCTTCGTGCTGCTCTTGACTATATTGCTGTACATCCCACTTCCTCTCCCCGTCGCTGTTGTATACCACAACTAAATCGTGAGGCTGTTCGGACTTGGAGTCGAAAATGGAGGCGAAACGGGACGCATCGTCTTCCAATTTTGCTGATTTGAAGATCCTATGATCTTGTATCATCCATCTTTTGATGTCGAGATAATTGTTGCCCGGGAAGACAGAGGTGCTCTGGAATCTTGCTGAAAGGGAGATAATTGCTCGCGTATAATTCTCGGGCGTCACTGTTAAAAGGGTTCAACTTGATTTTCCATGGACGATTGACAGTTGATAGGATGAGACCTTACCTGCAGGCTTTTTGCGTTCCATGTTATATTGTAAGTTGAGGTAGGGGCTTTGTATGACAAGCAGAAGTGATACAGTGCCTATGGGCTGTAAGGGGATTTAAGAGGACATGCAGGATTGAAGACACTGGTTAAACAGGGTCTGGGCTCATGGAGATCAGCGGATATTACCGCTGGTGTTCCTAGACTCAGCCAGTCCTGATCTTTGTTATACTTCCCCCTAAAATCCAACGGTATCACTAGAAGCCTTAGGTGGATATCTGCCTCTCAACCTCCAACTGTGACTCTTCGTATATCTAGCATTAACAGGGAATAATATGACTACCGAGTGCAGGTCGATGGAGTATGGTTGGACAAAACGGCCCCCAAGGAAGAGGCTACGCACTCTACGGCGTATATCCTAAGTGATTCAATCCATTAAAGGTTTATAAAGGCTAGTGAGGCTGAGTTCTCACACAGGTAAAGAATGAGGGATGAGGTGAATTGCGGTCACCCGTCAGAGCGCTTACGCTAATGCATACCAAAGCACTGCCTGGCAGTTGGTGTGCGGGCTATGCGCTATGTGTTGATTCGTCGAGCAACGTGGGTGAAAGGAGGGGGCAAGAGCTTAGTGCAGCCATTTTGTTCCAATCTCCTCGGTAACAAACGAGCTCTCACTAGCACACTTGTCCGCGTGTACGGAATAAGATAGGGAGTGTCGTAGCCTCATGTTTATGTTTAGCTCCGTGATCTAGATATGTACTTTACAAGGCGAGAAGGTTTCACTCTACTGCAACCTTAGAGAGAAGTGCTGGTACATTCTGGGATGAAACACGAGTTCAATGAATGTCTTGTCATCGTTCGTTCATCCAAAAAAATGCAAGCGCTAAACAGTAAATGACGACCTCATTTCAAAGATGGTATTCGTCCGGGAGCAGCCAAAACAACCTTGGAAGAAAAGGAAACCAAGAGAGTAATCGAAAAAGCAATACAATAATTAGATGTATAAAACAATAAGAAGAGAAAAGCAGGCAATAGAAAAGCACGCGTTACTAAATCCCAACCGGACACCAGCATCAGGAGTCTCCCTGAAACAAACCCAGTCCCTTCCCCGAACCCATCCATACCCAAGACACTAAGAAAACCCTAGTCCAACCCTCTATCTATTCCCATGGATGCAGTTCTTCATCTGATCGTGTCTCGGTAATGTCATCCGCAAGCATTTAACAAAAGAAAATGGGGGCGCTATAAAGGCGAGATGACATGTTGAAACAAAACAATAAATCGCAGATTTGGAAACACGATCAGACCGTCCGACTCCTTCCAGTGCGCTGGTTTCCCATCAATATAAGTACAACCGGATAAGCAAATGCATGAGAAACAAAGGAAATATGAAATCAATCGAGAGGCATAGATGTTTTCTCTCGTGGGAATCAAGGGGCTTATGCAATGATGTTGAAAAACAAAGGAAAGAAAAATATTCGAAGCTGTTGCGAGACACTAGCATCATACGGCAGTGGACCATGTGTGGTCATTTCGGGGCTTCATTTCGTAGTTCTCCGGCTCGGTGCTGGTAGGCCGACGAATGGTAGAGTTGGGGAAGTACATATGCGGCGGCATCGAGGTCGGGTACGCGGGGCCAGTCGGCTCAGGGTAAGTGAAGTCGTTGGCCGATCCGGGCGATGGCATGCTACCGTGAGACGGCGAGGCCCATCCGAGACTAGTCATGTGTGGACTGCCGTTCACGCTATTGGGGCGGTGATCACTGTTGGCCGGAGGCTCAAGAGGTTGAGGCGGAGCGTAGGGATGGGAGGTCATGGATGGCCGGGTGTGGGGCGCACTGCCGTAGCTGGACAGCGAAGGAGACGTCGCAGTCGGGGAAGCCCGGGGGCTGCCTTGAGAGAAATCTCCACGGACATGAGGCGGGATAGGACCGGCGCCCATGTAGTAGTCTCCGGCAGAGCGGTGCATGTTTAGCGGCGGAAGCTCACCACCAGGTGACATGGACGGGTGCTGCGCGGGTGAAGGTGTAGAATGGATGGAAGCGTGCTCAGAAAACATCCCTTCGCCAGGGCGTCCCCGATCCTTGTTTTGCCGCAACTGGGCCTCTGTTTCAGCAGCGGCTTCCTCGATGGTCCCAGTGTGGTGGTTTTGGTGGCGTGTCAACGTCGTACGGCGGGTGAAGGTCTTCTGACAGTTGGCGTACGGGCATTTGTATGGTCGCTTGCCAGAGTGGATGCGGCGATGCCTGGCCAGCGAAGACGAGTCGCTAAAGGGCTGTACAAAGGTTAGATCTAGCCAGAACAAAGAGAGGGAAAATACACACCTTGCCACATCTCTCACACATGTGAGGCTTCTCTCCGGTGTGTACACGGGAGTGTACGGTCAAAGCAGAGCGTTGAATGAACTGCTTTCCACATCCTGGCCACTCGCAAGCGTGGGGTCTAACTCCGGTGTGAATACGCTCTAGTGAATTGTCAGTGGCCGCATCTCCAAGGGTTGTCGAGGATACATACCGTGTCGAGCAAGGTCGCTACGCCGTGCAAAGCCCTTGTTGCAGGTTGAGCAGTGGAAAGTCTTTGGTGGTGGTTCAATTCCTGTTCTTCCCTGTGGGACAGGTTCTTGCTGCATCTGGGGATCGCCAGCGTATCCCGCAGGGGCATAAGCCATGTTTCGAGGGGTTGAACCCGTGGGCTGCGCATAGTAGAAGGAATCGGCAAGTCCGGCATCCATTTGCATGGGCGGGGGACCATGAGGAGGGTATGCGTTGACCGGGTTGTCCGAGCCACCTGATTCGGTCTTCATGGTGGGCGAAACTCCGGTGTGTAACTGTGCACTCTGTTGAAAGTACTGTTGTTGTAACTGCGCTTCAGCGGCGGCGGCGGCTGCAGCGGAGTTTTTCCTGTTCAGGATGGTCGTGAAGTCCATGACCCGACCCAGCAAGTAGCCAAGGGACCGTGGTCAAGGACTGCTTTCGAAGACGTCCTTCGGCAGACCTTCCACGACTAGTATTCCGATTAAGTCCGATAGGTTATTGAATTCGAAGTCCTTTACGCGTGAGGACTGGTTGATATGAAGGGTGGCAGGTCGTGGGGAGGGAGATTTGGGGCACGAGTAGCAAGCTCTGCAAGTCACGATTTAGCCAGATCCAGTTTTCGGTACAGTAGATCAACCTCGATTCTGCAAAAACTGCGCGAGTGCACAGCTCGTGGGAAGACCTTGGACCAGAAACTCACCCTGCGTGAACCTGTATTACACGTTGTGTCTGGGACAGTCCCTCAGCGAAGAATGGGACGGGGTCAATTCTCCACTTTTCTGCAGTGGAATGCAAGGTTGCGTAAGAGGTATCGATGGGCTTTCTGCCAAAAAAAAAACCCTAGCTCGCCTCAGAGAATAATGTTGTGGTCGGCTAGAGGCGGAACGCGTGGTCGTTTGCCGGTGAAGATGGAAGATAGATTGGTCTACTGTCCCTGCCAAGGTTCCTATGCGGGGAAAAAAAACTCGATTGTCAGCATGAAACATAATATGAAGAAAATGGTTGTGATTCCGCCTTATTTCCATCACAGTACTGTAAGCGCGTGATCTTCTTGCCTGTGCGCCGCGGACCTCGGTGGCGGAGACCAGTAATAACACAAAGTTCCAGGGAAACGAAAAAAAAAAGACAAGACCAGCACATATGGGGAAATTGTCCGTGTTCATATAACCCAACATAGCAGAGCAGCCAGAGAGGGTTGGGCAGCCAAGGCAAATAGGCGAGATGCGTCATCGCTGGCAAATCGTGGTCAAAGGGCAAGTGAAGGAGACATCAAAAACACACCTTTTGAGGGAAGCTCTTGGTTTCAAGAGTCAAGATATTGTAGAGAAGAGTCGGTGGCAAAAGGGAGAGGTTCGAGGGAATGTAGGAGCGCAAACCGGGTAATTGGGAGGGGTAGAGGAAAATAGACAAAGAGATGAAGATTGAATATGAAAAAGAAGAAAGGAAGAGAGTTAAAAGGAAGATGAGAAAGGGGGGGGAGAGAGAAATAGGGAAATATGATTATTACATGTTTAGGTGATTTAGGTGTGGTAGGTGCCACTGTCTCTTGCATCTTTGTACATCATTTTATTTACTTCTTTTTTTTCTTTTTTTTCTCTCTTTTTTTTATAATGTTATTTCATGTCATTTGATTGAGTATTGATTGAATATTTTAAAATACCAATTTCAATCTAACTTTTTGTACTAGATTGCCCTTCCAGATACTAAATACGAGCTATTCCAAAGTTATACTATGTAATACGTTCCAAAACACTCTCCTAAACTCAACTCCCTTTCTAGAAGGGCTAGTTCTCCCTAATCGGACCCAGCGAAGCCCGCTAGAAGGAAACCTGGCCGCACCAGAAGGATCCACAACGTGCCCTTCTCCCCGTGCAAAAATGGATACTACCAAGTCAAGGCCGATCCGAACAATTTCCTTATTTTTATCCTCGATATAGCATCCTGAATTTCTCTCTATGTCCTGTAATGTGGCGTTTAATTCCCAGACCATGGCCCAAATTAAGGATAGGTTTAAACTAATACGGAACTAATGTATGTAGGTGTTAATCTAGTTCCATACACAGTATGAAAGGGGGGCCGAACGACGACCCCTGAAGCTAAAAAGAAAACACGCATTTCCTGTCTGCCGGATTTTGCGATAAAAAATACAAAGCAAAAAAAGAAGGGCCTAAAAAAGCCAAAAACGAAACATAACAAAAACAAATGGGAAGACTTCGGTGATCAACCATGACCTGCAGGTTTCTCATGGTGCGACACATGGAGTGATTGTATTTTGATATTAGGAGATTACCTCGATAGTCTATCCCGACTATTGTCAGTCGAAGACATCGCAAAATCGAGAATTACCTTCTAGAAGGTTTCCGCTATCACAATGGTAACCTTGTATTCCGTATCTCACGCAGCATATATGGGTTACACTGTTGATACTGTTGGTAGGACGAACTCACTACAACTTTCTATTCTCACTTTTCTCCCTCTCTTCTCTTCTTACCTGATCTCTGTCGATCATGCAGTGGAGCTAACCCAGTGTGCATCGGTAATTACATCTCATCCGCCCCTTTTTTCCTTCCGGGGCCACTAGAGGGCTCCGGCTGGCCTTTAGCCTCTATGAACCCACTCTACTGCCACAAAAGACGGCACAGATGGCTCCGCCAAGCCTTCTCCCTGCCTTCCAGAAGGCCGCCAGAAGGGTCTTGGAACATCCGTAGAAGCCGTAGAAGCTATAGAAAGATAAAAGAAAAGGAAGTGCGCGGCCCATCCTGTGCACGGTTCGGAGCCTTGCCAGGAGGTCATCCCTAAGCCTGTGCACTAAATATACCCCTAATATCGAGGGATTTATGTAGGAAAAAAAAAATAACATAAAACACAGCCTGACATACAACATACAACATATGTTGTATGTTGTATGAGAAAAAAAATAAAAAAAAAAAAAAAAAAGGGGGGGGGGGGTGTCGGGCACCAGGATGACTAGTCCAGTCATGTTCTGACCAGGTGACTTTTCAGGCAATTCCTCTTCATTGGCGTGATCGTCCATCCTCTCACGGTCTCTCCAGCACACACACACACCTACCGTTCTCAGCCCCTTGCGAAGCTAATATATATCCCTGGCGACTGTGACGAAAGTGACGACACCCATCATCCTGCATACTGCACTTGCCAGGTTTAGTCTAACCCAGGTTGTCCTGCGGGGAGTTGCGGAGGTTATCTCCTTAAAATATTCCAAGATTAGAATAAATAGTATGCAGATCCGTGTAAAGCCGAACAAATAAGACGCTGGCATCTTAGGGATTTGACGAGCCAATGACTGGCAAGCAGATTTATTATAGTTCGCCGTTGACTGTTTTTCCTTGATTTTGCGAAATCGCCAATAAATGAACTACAGCGGGTCAACCCGACGCACATTGGATGGCTCGACACGGGGCGATTCCCACATGGTTGTGGCTGAGACGTGTCTTGGTGTATCATGTCCACGCTAGTCTCCATATCTCTATTAGTAGAACATTTCCTTCAGCCTGTAAGCTGCCCCTAGAATGGAACATGTGCACAGGTCAGTCTTGGGGTGTGTTTGGTGGCTTCAACGTTGGTTTCTGACAAATTAGGTGGGATTTTCCCCAGGCCCCTAGGGGTGACTCTATGGCTCTATGCAAATTAAACAAGGAAGATCAGACAAGCCCTAGTTATCATGTGGTGTTACATAGCCCGACTAGATATAACTAGTTATGCAACGAGGGGAAAAAAAAATACACATATCCACAAAATTCAGGAACAGCCGCTGACGCTATGACCAAAAGACCCATTTTCCTGTTTCTCCTGTCGCAGATTTCACTCTGATGTCACACTCCTGGGGAAATTGAGCACTGGCCCACTGATGTGTCTAACTCATCACACCAAGGTAAATAGTCACAGACAAGTCAACACTAGCTCGTCTCAGCCTGCTGCGCGAGTCCAGCTGCAGAGGACTAACATCCCTGGTAACACCCAAATATGCTCCGTATAAAACACGTGGCTCAGAAGCTAATGCAGATAACCCTGAAGCAGTGCGTTACACTATGCCCGATGCTCCACAGGGAGGCGACTCGGTATAAAGGAAATATGTTGTAGATGGATACGAGCGACGTAGACTGAAACAATATGTCTTTCAATCCTCTTGTTAAAGTTTTGCCTGCCTTCCGGAGACTCAAATTTGCGCATCTGGTACTATTTGATGGAGCTTGATCCGGATTTTGTCGGCCACTGTCAGTAGGCAGTCTCTGTCTCTCACTTTTCCCAAGACATCAACTAGCTCTGCATCATTTACAATGGTTACTGATTACTCCACTTGGTCTCACATCCGTTCCAATTGTGCATAGAATTATTGATCGACATTCAACGCCGATCGATCTTCAGGGGTTCCATAGGATCTTCGGGTCACGGTTTTTTTTTACGATGCACGGAGTAATCCGTGCTAAATGAAAGTAGGCACAGGCGGTTATTGTCTCCGATGGATGGTGACCAGATAGTACCCCGTGTGTTCCGGGGTTCTGTACATCTGCGGAAGCGTGTTTTTCTTACTCAATTTTATAACTCGCCGTTGATATGTATGTTATTTTGTCTAATAGTGTAGTTGTGGTGTTCAATTAAGTTAGCGAGCTTGATTAAGGTTGCGAGCCCGTTCTTGGAAAGATATTTTTGAAATAGTTGCGCAGAGAATATATCATAGAACAGCAAACCACATGTTTGACACCTTCTAGGTACCAGTCACAAAAGATCAAAGTAGGCATATCCACATGGGCATATGCAAGGGATCGGGCTGTTAATCGGTTCCATGGTACGGCAAAAGGTCTATCGGTGAGCTATGGCCTCCAGTTGGCAGCCTTGCTTGCCATGGTAGACAGGCGGGTATTACCTAGGTACCCACCTGTTACCTTTCCTCTTCCTTGCTCTTTTACTTATCTTCATCTTCATATATACACCTGGGCAGGTGCTTAAAGCCTTGCATTGCAGACATCTGTGCCTAACCATATACCGGCTCGAGCAGGTTAATGTGTATGCAAACGATGAAGCCGTTACCCGAACCTAAATCCTCTGTATTCGTGTTAGAACAGCCACGAGACCTACCCAGAGCAAGCAGCCTACTTAGTACTCGAGATGATGTTTCCTCGGAAGGATATTTCCACCAGCGACGATTTTGCAGCATAAGAGGTAATCCAAAACATCCATATCACATTATTCAACCCATTAAAGTAGACAGAGGGTGTATCTATCATCTATAAACAACAAAACTCCACTCCATGCAAAGTGGCATTCTTTTACCGGCCCATTGAGCCAGCAGGCAGGCCGCCGGGGCCCGCAGACCAATATAAAGGAGCCCGTACACGTTCCGTACATGTACAAGGCAAAACAATTTATTTTTGGCTTATATCTTGCGCCATGACAGTTCCAAAATTTGATCACCGTTCCTCTCATCGCGCATGACATACCACTGAGTGACACGGTCGTTCTGGTCATGGACGGCATCCTGCAACTGGAAGGTTTGTTTGTACTCATCCTTGCGACGGAGCGGACCCAATTCGTGCAGGTAAGATTCGTCATTGGCGCCATTGTGGGAGTCCCAAGTCTTCTCCATAGCGATATCGTCCTGGTCCGGGTCGGCGTGATACTTGATGACTGAGAATCCGTTCGTTAGGATCCAGCGGTCGCCGAAGTGCCATTTGCGGAGGAGGCAGCTGTCGCCGCATAGCTCGGCAACCACTGCGAGCTTCGGCATGTCGGCGTGGAACCAGGACTTCCAGTGGTGCACTGAGAGCGGGGGCTCGCGGCCGGACTCGAAGAATCCAGAGGCGTCGTGCATCAGATCCAACTGCCGCAGACGGTGGTCCACTGTCAGCCGCGTTTGGGTGTAGCGGTAGATGCAGATGGCAATGCGGCGATCGCCTGTGAAATCCATCGCAGAGCATTTGTCGTACACATTGGTTATTTCCGTCAAGAGGGGTTTCGATAAGAAGACGCCAGCGCCTCCAAATCCAATCATTCCGAATGCCGCAATCTGCGTGATAGACTCTGACAATCCGCCGATGTACATGGAAGTGGTGTGGTCGTACTTAGCGAGCGCATCTACCAGTCTGGGCATCGACATGAAGAATGTATCGTCGTCGATGATACAGCCCCATTGGGTTGTTTCCCTAGCATTTTCCTTCAAAAGAGGGATAAGTGCGAAGTATCGATTGAGGTAGACATCGTCCGACTCTGTGATGTAGAGGTTAATCCCCAGTGCGTCGGCCTTGGCCTTGACATCCCGGATTCCGCCTTCCGAGCGATCCGGTTCAATCAGAGCGAAAATACGAGCGCGTGAGTATCCAGCCCAATGAGCGAATGCATCCAAAGACTCATTCAATCTCTCGACAGTGGTTGCGACTCCAAAATCGATGTGTGCTGCGTCCGCCAATTTCGGTGGCCGGGGAACCCGCAAGGATACTGGTGTGGGAATTAAACACCCATCTGCCGCTCCCTCAGTTCCCCTCGGCTCTTCCAAGAGTGGTTGTTCAAGCCACTGCGTGTAGGGTACTGGTTCATCGGTCATATTGAGTACGATCTCTCGACGGGTGTATTGGGCGACTTTGAGAACATTCAAGGATGCCAATTTGTCATAATCGAGATCGCACGAGACAGCGGGGGCGAGGGTGATATTGGTAGCTGTCTGTAGGGGTAGCTTCACTGGCTCGACCGAGGGCCATAGTACGGCGGCAAACCCTACCACGAACAAGAAGACAACTCCAAACCGGAGCATCTTTTTCCAGGCCCATGATGCCCCTGGAACGGAGCCATCCCGGGCGCTTGATAGCATATTTTCGTGTTGTGAGATTGTGTCGGGTTCTACCGCATTGCGGAGACAAGAATTTGGTCTAGAGCACAATCCAGGGCCCACAGTAGGCAGATGAAAGTGCAGTATAAATATGCCCAGGTGGGCTAGAGAGGGTTTAATAAGAGGGAGAGGATGGGGAAGAGAGAAGAGAGAAGAAGTTGAAACAAGGGACGATCATCGTTCCATGGAAAATGGACAGGGCCAATTCTCCAAGGGGCCTGAGAGATGATCGATGACGTTGAAGGGTCCAATTAGCGGAAGTCACGTGCGCTCGTATACGGATGCAAGACTCGGCTTGGTCCCACTGTACCTGATTGGAAATGATATTCAGGTACGAGTTGATCAAGGGAAAGTATAAAAGGAACATCATGGTTTTATGACAATTTTTCCATTTCAATACTATTTAACATGATGATTCTCCAACCCCCAAAGCAGTGTACACAGTACAGCCTGCCAACGCCAAGACCAAGCCAGCAACGATCCTGTCTTCTTACTCGTCTCAGATTCCTCCGGTCTCCACATCCGCGCGTCCTCCACCCGTGCGCAACTCCGACCAGTTGGCTTTGATGGCCAAGACACTACTTCGCTCTAGATAAGCACTACACTAGAGTACAGCGGAGTAATATCCGGACAGCCATTGTTGTATTTGACGATAGTTGGCATTTGAAATGATAGTTAGAAGCCTCTCTGGTACTTGGTTTACCCACCGTTCTTACTACGCCCTCGGCCCCACTAGCTCGATTGAAGATATGTCGGTGATGTTCAAGCCTCTTACTCTTTTCTCACGGGAACCTTGTCAGGTATCACCGATTTGTGATTTGTACTGTACATCGTATGGTGTCGAGCCGAACTAGCCGCCCCCAATGCCAATGCCAATGCCAATGAGGCATACTAGAGTTCCACTCACAGACGAAAGCATATCTGTCTTGTGCATTATTTGCGTGAGTAAGTTTTTTTCCTCTCGGGATTTCATCACTCTCCGCGTGGTAGTTCTTGAGATACATATGTTGTAGCTTGTGGCCAGCCTAGATGTACTAGACAGCTGAACGGCGGATCCCACGGGATCTGGACCAACGTCCCCATCTCTCCATCCCTAGGTCTCCTCTTTCCCTTAAGTAAGAGTTTGTTTCATAAGTAGTGTGAATTAAAGTTAAAGATACTCCGTACAGAAATGGATGGTTATCTTTGAAATTAGCCAATACATGCATTGTGAAAGAAATGTTAAACAGGGACTACCATAGCAGTTCCCTTCCTCTCCTCTGTGTTTTTGATGGTATGAAGTAACATAGATGGAAAGCAGAGTGGTCCATACAAGTCCTCACGCTAGGAAAAAGATGACCGTTAGTTCAAATGACCTCCTCTTCTCGCATTTATGGGAATTTGTGAACTTACCAAGTCGCCGGTTTCAAACCAATTTCGACCCGTGCCATCTTGGTGCTAAATATGGGAAATGAGATTAGCGTGGAAACAATACTCAATCAACAATTCTAGACTCACGAAGGTGCCATCGGTATATTGATTAGGGTCGATCGGGTAGCCGAGCCATCTCCGATAGAAATCCTCCGCAGTTTGTGTTGTAAACATGTACGTCAACCGATAGAGTATGTGATCCCACAAGTGGTCCCAGTTCCAGAAGCTGTCAGGTCCTCCATTGATCTTATCAGCTTCGCCTGGGTTCATGATTCGTCCGATCTCCTTCGGCGTCCATTTACCGTCAAGATAAAGAGGATGGGGCACGTGGACGGCTTTAAGCCCATGCCACAGAGCAAGCGAGGGAGGCGTCATTTCAGAAACCAGACCCAACCCTCGTTGGATCTGTATGATATGCATCTGATGCAATAATTTCCTCGACACGCGGCCCATGGCCACAGGGGATGTTCGCCGTGGAACATCTTCCGGAAGTCCCCATAGCATATTTCTGAATAGCCACTGCGTATTCGTGGGATCGAAGATCGGTATAAACGTGATGAGATCTGCCTCTTCACCAACACCCCATTCATAATCATCGTGTTCTGGGAAGACAACAGGAGGCTTAGGGCCAATTGGGGTTATTTGAGGGATGCTCATCGGCCCCCAAACACTTTTTCGGCCCCGCATAGAGAAGTCCACCATGTTGATGAATTTCTGCCAGATTCCATGTGCCCCAGGAATATAGAAGTAGGCATTACGCTCCCAGAGATATTTCCGTGGCTGTCGTTTTGCAAACTCCGCGGACTTTTCGAGAAAATGGTAGGAGTGACCGGTGAACCTGGAATCCATTTCCAATTGCCAGTAAAACTCATAGTCCTGGAAAATTCGAGAAAAGATTTGAACCGGTTGCCAATACTGAAAATTCGTGCTGCCGGATTGTTAGGAGACCTGCCAAAACTTGTGGAATTTGGAAAGACACTATACCTATGTTCCTCGACCCGAGGATACCATGACTCTAACGTCATCTCATTGAAAAGAACGGCCATGTCGTGGAACTCGTGTGGGATAAACTGAGCCTTGACCTGTTTCACAACCTCGGCATCATCTGAATAGATAGGGATGCTCTCGTCTTTGACATGTACCAAGAGGAAGACCTCATACTCGCCACCGGAGTGTAACGACAGCTCCATGACAAGAGACCGAACAGTCTGTTTGACGTTCTCAGTCCATTCGATGTCATGCCACGCACGTAGTATAATGGCTGATCGTGGTTTGTACTGCAAGCTATGCGGCGAAGAGATTGGTTGTTCGCGAGTGAGGGTGCGTTCAGCAAAACAAGAGTGGACTGGCAGGGTGAGTTTGATTGGGGCTGAATTGGTCTCGCTTGGCAAATATCTTCCGACGTTCCTCTCAAAGCACTGTGACTGAAGTGACCCCCAGTTGGTCTCGTTCCAGTTGACTCTAGAGGCAGAGGCAGTGTAGGTGGTATTACTCTCGTACCCGTACGCGCCCAATCGAGAAAAGCGATCGGAGCAGACGTTTCCGTCGACACCCATTGCCTGATACGACCCGAGCATGGGCGGGGGGAAATCTATTGACGGTTTAGAGATGTCTTGGGTTTCGGTTGAGCTGAAAGTTACCTTTTTGGTTACCTGGATAAACGGACACCATATCTTGGGCACTCGAGCGGCTTAGAGTCTTTCCTCGGGGCCCCTCACATGCATAAAATTTCCCTGCAAACTCTTTGTGCCACTGTGCACTGTTGTACTCTGGATAGGGGTCATAAATGACAGGAATTGGGGGGTGATCATCATGGCTTTCAAGTGTCACTGTCAAGGTCCCGCCACGATAGAATTTCTCCTCCCTACAGGTTGTCAGTGAGGAGAGGAGACATAGAAGATATTCAGATACGATATGTGATGATAGGTGGAGGAGATATGAAATAGAACCAGTGGATAACATACCGAACATCACGTAATGTACCAATCCCGACCAGTTCATGTGCAAACGGCTCTTGATCATCTTGTGAGCTCACTTCCCGCGAGCTCCTACTAATGACATCTCCTGGGTGGATAACAGTAGACCAAGAGGGTTTTGTATTAGGCTGTGAACTTGAAGAAATGTCACGCATATAGTATTGCCTTTGACTTGAAACGCTGCCGAGGATGAACAATGATAGGATAGCAAGAAGTGCCAGATAACATCCTCGAGGACGGCGAGACGCCCTCACCGAGCGTTGCGTCAAAACTGGAGATTTGCCTCGTGTCAAGAACATTGAAAGATGACAGAAATCCAACTGTATGAAAAGTGAGAAAACCCACTATTTCAACAATCTGTGTGGGCATCACTAATCTCAACATGTACTATTGTATGTGTCTACGCACGTGTACAATCACACCTCATCAAAATGGAAGGATCGGCGGAGAGCAAATCCTTCTAAATAACGGAGGTCGATCCTAATAGTTTCCGCCCCGGCATTTTAACGCTAGTAGTGATTTTAGTCCTAATGTGCAGAGTACTGAAGTTGTTTGAAAAGTGGTTTCAATGCCGTATGCTACAATATACTATGCTATGCTACTCCCCCCTACCCTCTAAAAACCCATTACCACCACCCTCAGCAACGATCTTCTAAATGTGGAAGGGGATCCTTTCAATCCAATCCTATGTCTAGTCTAAGGCAGTTCATCCCATACCTTCTCCCATACCTTAACAGCCTCAGCTCTATGTAGACTTCCGCAGAACCTAACTTAGGCCCAGGGCTCCGACCCAGAACCCAATTATAAAGCTACTCTATTATTTAGATTTCCCCATGAAGCGCAATTGGGGCCAAAACTTCGCCCCAACCCCCAAACTGTCTTGGGGGCGGTTTGGGATCGGCCAAACCGCAACACTGCGGTTTTTGATAGGTTCTGTTAGGGCCCTAAAACCCCCATTTTAAACCCATTTTGATATAGAACCACGGTCTTAGTACTCCGTATATACAATTCTGCTAAGCTCTTACTATAAATCAATATCTTTTAACCTTATGTTAGGTACTTTCCTAAATATTACCTTACCCTGCTCCGACAGCCCGGGCGAGAACTACGCTAAAATATATGCACGTAGTTGCTTTTTTGGTTTGTCATGCCAATACTGATAACCAGTATGTAGTCATTAATTGATAGTATGCAGGTCAGGTAGCTTCTTCTGTAATTAATTAGTTGTAGGAATCTGAAAGAATTCCAGATTTATTACCAGTGGCGTGCATACATGAGCGTAGTTCTCGCCCCGGCTGTCGTAGCAGGGTAAATAAGCTATTAAATTTTAGAAATTTTGATTAACCTTTTAATCCTAAAGTGTATACGGAATGCGTAATCCATAAGCACGGATTTTGGCCACCTCCCACAATGCTGGAGAAGCTACTCGATAAACGATTCGAAGAACCTGGTATCCGTTGAATCTTTGAAAAAACGAGACAGAATGATACCATCTTGAGCATATGCAGGCAGTATCTGGAATCGTTGGCCGCGATAAAACTTTGAAACTTGGACGCAACTGGTTAGCCCCGGTGCTAGACGCATTAGCGTCGTCTTGTCAAATTGATCAATATGGACCTGCATGGCACAGAAAGTCTTCTTCAGTCTCATTGTCCTCCACGTGCTTCTTGGTGCTCTCTCCTTCGTGACCTCATGTCTCCAACTCATGCTCCTCCTGGCCTGCTCACTTCCATCTAACACACATGTGCGACATGGCATACCCCACCTTCCACCAGGCCCACCCCGAGCTCGCGGGGTGGGTTCCCGTGAGCGAGCCGGTCTTTAACGACACCGACGACTCTCCACTCTACGAACATCCATACCAGGAATTGCTAAGGAGTATCGTAGCGAGCAACGACGTCGCTGCCCTGCGCCTCTACCACGCGAGCCCCCATACGCGGGTGTTCTGGGGAGACTACGAAGTCCCATATTGGCATCCTTTTAGGGTCGCAGAAGAACATGACAGCTGCGAGGCCCTCCGCGTCTTGCTAGAGATCTATTTGAGTGATCCAGCCTACCAAACGCCGGAATATAGGCCCATGGTGGAGTACCTGGCGCGTTGGAATTTCTCGCCCATCCATATGGCGTGTGCGGCTGCAGATCGTGATTTGACGCTCTGGTTGTTATCAAAGAAGCGGCAGGGTGAGGATGAGCGGCCATTAGCAACGCTTCAGGATCCAGGGCATGACTATGACGGACGGACGCCGTTGATTACTGCCGTTAGCGGATTGACGCGCTATGGAGATGATATCGAGCGAAGGGAGGCGTTTATTTGCTTTCTGCTAGATGACTTAGGTTGTAAGGTGCGGGACTCAGATGTCTCTTGCTCTTTTATTCAAGGGCGGAGACAACAGATTCTAGAAAGAGTACCAAGGGCCGATCACTATGATGCCAACGCCCAGGAAGAGAAAGATGCAGAGGAAAAGGAGTTCACATATACAGTTCTCGGTGCCGCGATTCCGCATGCGAGCTACCGCATGACAGCGCGTCTGATCGCCGCCGGAGCTAACGTGCATGCCCTGCAAAGCTGGACTGATACCTTCAAGTGGTGTACCTATGATGAGCGCAATATTATAGATAGCAAAGGGGTAACAGCGTCGCATATCGCTTGCCTATACGGGAATCTCGAGGGATTGAGCGCGCTGGTGGACCATCGTGGCGGCGTGAGCGTGGCGGAAATGATGGCCCGCGCAGACGATCAGGGTCAACTACCCCTACACTGGGCCTTACTAGGTGCTTCAGAGGAAGGCCCTGGATCGATCGCGGCGCGTAATGGGGATGACTTGGACCAGATCCTAGCTGAGGACGGGATGACACCCCGGTCGAGGAGGATGATAGCCACCGTTAAATGGCTCCTCAGTGTGAATCCTGATATGGTCACGGCTCGTGACCGGCAAGGGGCTACCGTGATCGATTATGCGGTCAAGTCCCGCGCGGCGGAAGCTGCGGGGATCTTGGCTGTTGTGAAGTTGCTTCTCGATGCGAGACCACTAGCATTGACTTTGAAATATGTGCCTGACGAGAAAACTGAGCAGGTGGGCACTACCACCGCCGCTAGTAACACGCCAACCCTGTTACAGGACACAGTGACTCACCACTCTCAGAGGTCTAACCAAGTCGGCAATAAGCAATTTAAAGAGCTGATCGAGACTTTACTCACCCTTAGGGCTGATAATCGTTTATGCTTACATCGGCTGTGTGCCGGGAATTGGCAAGATCCTATCAGTCTAAGCATGCTGGACGGCCTACTAGAGCCACCGGCGGACATTAATGATACGGATGTGGATGGTTGTACGGCGATGCACTATCTCGTCCGGCATCTAGTTCAGATCGAGGCCGCTCGCCATTTGATCAGCCGCGGAGCGGATGTGACCGTGGCCAACCTCAAAGGAAATACGTCTCTTCATGAGTTGATGAAAGGGACAATGATTCGACGTCTAGATGAACATGGAAACCCCGATCCTACGCAACCAAGAGATGCACCGACACGTGCAAGGGAGGAATGGATCAAATTCTTGGTCGAGGCTGGAGGGTCTATGCATAAACCGAACGCAGCCGGGCAGACCCCAATCCAGCTCCTTGGTGAGCTCAACGAGAGGATACGATGCAATCTGCAAAAAGAGGCAGCACGCTTAAGCGGACGAGGTCGGGGTCGAGGTTGGAGTCATGGACGAGAGGCGGGTTGAAGAGGGCGCTTATGAGCAGCTCAAACTTTGTATATCTGAGGAGAGGCTTAGAAACAGTCAACATTACTGTAATCCGTGCTGGCATGCATGTGCTCTTGTCGAACGATGTATGATCTGGTCTCCTTTCGCTAACCCGCGCCTTCTGCTATTTTCCCCCTCTAAGAGATAGGAAATCCGTTGCTTAATGTCCCGCACGACCCATATGTTGGCCCACCTGCTCCCGCTGGCCGCGTTTGTTCATTGTCTACGGGCTAATGGGATCACCAGTACACAACTCTCTCATTGGATACTGCCTCACCGTGTATTCCATAACTGCCTTCTTGAAGGAAATATGACAGAAATATGACTGTATGAAATGCATTGTACAGATATATGATTCTCTTACCAACTAAAAATGGCAAAACCCTATATCTCAACAATCTGTATACCAATATACAAAAGTACATGTTGAGATTAGCCATTGATCCCATACAGATTGTTGGGGTTTTGTCACTGTTAGTTAGTTAGAGAATTATATATCTGTCATTTCGTATAACACATTTCACACAGTCAGATTTCTGTCAACAAATATTGAAGGCGATAGTGGATGGAAGATCCATATAGGACACGTGAGCTACGGTGGGGCACATGGCGTTGAGCGCAGAAACCCCCCATCGGGGAAAGACCAGTTCCGCACATTGGTGTTTGAGTTGATCTGGGGAAATCGGCAACGGTGTTCTTTGTTTAAATCCCGCAGTTTAATCTTTTATCTGATATCGAAGTTCCAATCTTCTTCACTCCCCCAATATCCCTTTGAAGTTTTCAACCAAACCCCGCCATGGTTGCGCAATCGCTGGCCTCGCTATTGCAGCGGGCATCGATTGACGACCACGAGGAAGTCCTCCAGTCGTGCAATGCAGTCCTCGCCAAATCCAAATCCAATTTGCAAGCGCAACACATGAAAGTTGTTGCTCTATTGAAACTCGACCGCTACGAAGAAGCTCTCAAGACATTCCAGGCCGGAGGCGATGCGCTGAAGCAGAGTGCAAGCTTGGAATACGCCTATGCATCATACAAGTGCGGGAAGCTTGAAGAAGCCACAGAAGCCTTGACTCACATAGCTTCTGGGCGTGGTGCTAGTCATCTCGAGGCACAAGTGGTATGTTGCCCCATCTTTCCTTCTGCTGTGTGAAGACCAATGTTGATTGTCTTGTCATAATAGCGCTACCGTGCTGAGCACTTCCGACGGGCAGCCGAGCTTTACGAACAACTCTCGAAAGACACAACATCTTTCGGCCACGAGATTAACGATTTGAACATCAATTCGTGGGCTACCGATGCCCAGCTTCAATGGAAAGGGGAGACAGAATTCGTGCGCCATGACCGACTGTCGAGGGAGGATTTGGAATCATTCGAAACAACCTACAACGCAGCTTGCTTGAACATTGCAAAGGGAGAATTTAAGCAGAGCGAGGTCTTGCTCAACCGAGCTCAAAGTCAGCATGCCGCCGTCTTGCCCAAGTCCAGGACTTGTACTAACGTATTTCATAGATATTTGCCGGACATCAGAGGACCTTTCACCTGAGGACAAGGCTGCTGAGCTTCTGCCAATCGCAGTACAGCAACTCTATGTCCTGATTCAACTTGGAAAGTTGGAAGAGGCCGAGGCGGTTCTCAAAGATATCTCCGTGGACAAGTACGTTGAATCAAACCTGCTCGAAACTTATTACTTACATTCTTTTCTAGCATCACCGAATTATCAACCAAAAAGATTGCCCGGAACAACATCGTCCTCGCTCGTCCGAATGCCGTCAATCCCTACACCTTATACAAGGCCCTTCACGACACCCCAGATGCCACGAACAACGACCGGTTATTTGAATTCCAAGACCGTGATCTAGTCGGCAACTCGCACGCCGCAGATCTCCTTGTCTTAAAATACGATGGCGTAATCCGGTCCACAGCCAAGGCACAGTCAAAACGTCCAAGCCCATCCACCGACGCCATCACCAACCTTCTCTCTGTATACAACGCCGCAGCACACGCTCATGGCGAAACTGGCCCTAAAGCCCTTAGACCTATCGTTTCATTGCTGGAGCGACGACCCACAGACATCGGGCTTCTTCTGACAGTGGTACAGCTCTATGTCAGCAGCGGCAACACCACCTCTGCCATCACAGCCATGGAGCGAACCCTTCACAGCCTGGAGGGGTCAAACGAGTCTGTCCGCTTCAACCCAGGCCTTCTCAGTGTCCTCGTCTCCCTGTACCAGCGCGAAGGTCGCATGGTTCAGATCCGCACCACCCTCGCACAAGCCGCGTCCTATTGGCGCACGCAACCCGTGCCCCCCGCGTCCCTCCTCCGCGCAGCAGCCGCTTCCCTGCTGCACTCTGAAGACCGCACCGACCTAGCCACAGCCGGTGATCTATTCCGTAGTCTGCACCAGCAAGATCCCAACGACCGTGTCGCCATCGCCGGTTATGTCGCCTCACAAGCAACCCTGGACTATGCGCAGATTGAGTCTGAGCTCGACCGCCTGCCGGCAGTCAGCGACCTGATTGCCGATATCGACGTCTCAGCTTTAGAATCCGCTGGCATCTCTCCCTCCGCCTCCTCGATTGCCGCAGCCGCTGCTGCGTTTGCTGGTGCCCGCAAGCGCACCGCAGCTAGCGAGGACCGCGCCAACAAGCGTGTTCGCAAGTCCCGTCTGCCCAAGGACTTCGATCCTGCCAAGAAGCCAGACCCCGAGCGCTGGCTGCCCGTGCGTGACCGCTCTTCTTACAGGCCCAAGGGCAAGAAGGGCAAGCAGCGTGCTGCAGCACTTACACAGGGTGGTCCTGTCAATGAGAAGGCGGAAGAGTCCCCCGCTCAGCAGCAACAAAAGCCTGGCGGTGGCGGTGGTGGTTCTAATGCTAAGAAGAATAAGAAGAAGGGCAAGCGATAGTGTAATTTCAGACAGATAGATCATCGCTTGAATGCTACCTACGATACATTGTACTCAGGTATGTATTTTGTTTTACATATTGAAAGGCGCCTCAAACTCGAGAGGGTAGTAAAATACATTCCCCACCAGCCGTTTTGAAGCCCAAAGACTCTAATTATCTCTTCCTCCTGATTTGAACAACACCCATGTAACCAGCTCAAAATGCACTGGCAAACCTCTTCAGAAAGCACTAGGCGAATGCTGCGCCTTCTTCTACCCCCTTTCATACCGCCTGCTAGGAAATCAACGCTCAGCCCAACGGAGTCCGAATAGTTCCACACTGGCGGTTGTAGTGGTCAAAGATCATAAGCAGCAGGCGGAGATCCATGACAGCGTCGTCAGCAGTCGTTTTCGCCGCCGACCGTCCACCAACCAGATAAGAGTGCAGAGCCATGAATTCACGCTCATACGCCTCATCACAGGTGCTGACAGTCTCCGTCCGTTTCACACGAGGACGAGGAACAGCATTCTCAGTCTCGTTAATCTGATTGCCATTGACATAATCCGTCTCCACCGTCCCATCCGCTTCCTCAACAACAACCCGCACATAGGTACCAGTACTGATCTTCTCACCTGGTCGCGGGAAGTCATACTCCACGCTGAGAGTCTTGTGCGCGCCGTAGACAGTCAAATGAGCATCGCAACGAGGCACGGCATCAACACCAGCTTCATAGAGAAGTGTAAACGGGTGACCATCATTCTCCGCGGAGTTCGTATAGTGGAAAATGGCAGAGTAGAACGGCTCAGTGATAGCGACGTTAGAAACAGCATCCGGGAATCCCAACGATTCGCGCATCACCGATAGATCATGACAACCCAGCATACCGAGGTAACGACAGAAAGAGACTCTGTCAGGACTGAGGTCCTCTTCGGACCCGAAAACATCTTCCAGTAGCGCGCGGAACTGCTCTGGGTTGTTATTGCTCTTCGTTTGCGGTGTGGTGTCCTTCGAGGCCGGCGCGACGATGTTGTTCATTGGGCCGGCGATGTGTCGACAGCGCGCGTAGTACACGCGACCGAGAGTAGCGAGTTCTTTCTTGAAGACTTCTGTGTAGCAGGGGGCGTAGCGGCGCGCGCATCCGACGAAGACCTTTGGGCCGTCTGTTTCGTTGGAACCGTCGAGGGAGCGCGATGCTTTGCCTTTTTTGATTGCTCCGCGGATCCGGTACAGGCTTGAGATGCTCATAGTAAGGGGGACTTCGACCATCACGTCTTTACCGGCTTCGAGGGCTGTCACGGTGTACTTTTCGTGGTACTCCATTGGGAGGAGGTTGAGAATGACGTCCACTTCTTTATGGAGTAAGACATCTTCCACAACTGTTGTGCTGTAGGTTATGTTGAAGCGGGCTTGGCATTGACTTGCGATCTCGGAGTTGGGGTCGTAGATGGCTGTGAGGGTGTAGTGTGCTTTGAGGGAACGGAGGACCGGGAGGTAAGTGGCTTGGACGGCGTTTGTGGCGCCTAGGATACCTAGGCGGAGGACAGGGGTGGACATATTGACGGAGGAGTAAGAAGCTGCAGATCCGATGGGTAGAGATGGAAGGAAAAAGAGCCGAGATGATCGGACTTTTTGTAGATCGCCTGAGCTGAATGACTGAGAAGATGAAAGATATCTCAGGTAGCTCAGGGAGTTGGGAATGTGCAAGTGAGCAAAGCGCGAAAACAAGAGCAAACGCAATGCCTCGTCGACACGAACTTGAAGTTATCGAAAGAAAAGAGGATACTGCCCCTGTGAACTGTATACTACCATCCTTTTCAAGGGCACATGGAGCATGCCAACTTTGTGACATCATTGTCCTCCTGGCATATTTCATTCATTTGAGTTCTACCCCGGATTTGATCTACAGCAAGATCTGATAAGTTTAATTTAGCCTGCAGATTATCTGTCGATCCTACATGGATATGGTTCAGGCCATGTGTACAACAGACATTGGTTGGAAATGAAAGACATAGTGTGTAGTGATAAAAGGGTAATGCTCCTGACGTAAACTCATCTGCTTAGAAGAACAGAGGTTTATTAATGATAGCTACCTGTAGGCCTTTTTGAGCGATCTCTGTAAGAACCCTGGAATACGGATAAGAACAAGGACAAGAATAAGAATAAGAATTATCTGGCTTCCGAGAAAAGTGGGGAGGTGGGTCGCAGGAAATAGAACTATAGCGAAGTAGCGGGTGAACCATTCTGCATCGTAATATATACAATCACTTATTATTATTTCCTAGCTCTGACCCCCAGGCTCTGAGTGGATCATGGAGTTTCTGATAAATGAGAGAGAAAGGTAGCTGGATTCCAGTTGCGAGACGAGCTCTAACAACAACTCACAGGAGAAAATATACTTCTCTTCAAGGGAAAGATTAACTACAAGCTAGCGGGAAGTGGTAGGTATTGTACACCCTTATAGCCCCAACTCGATCGCTTGCCTGTCTCGTGGGAGGTTTCGACCCTCGTATCGATGCCGATGCCTACACCTATGTTCAAATCACAAGATTTGACTATTCTCACAGCAGTTGATGGAATGCACGCAGCCAATGGAGGCCAGGAAGTGGTGAACGACAGCCACCGCATGGATATTCCTCTCGGCAGCGATCGTTGCATTGCATTAGATTGGGTCAAAAGCAATGTATGGACGTTTTACTAATAATTGTAGTACCTCTCTACTGCAGCGGACATTTTACAGAAGGGCTCTGGCGTGTATATACTTCCTTCCATCCTGCCTCTTTCTCATTCTTCTTTTGTATACCCGGATCTTAAATCTTTCCAACGTTTCTCCTATTCGATCAAATTGCATTAGGTATCAGCAGTCACCCAAAGAAAAAGCAGAGGCCTTGATCGGCACTTTACAAAAGTATGGTCAAGGCGACTACGTTGAGAATCAATTAACCAGTTAGAACAGTGTCTACAGGCGGCTCATCAGGCCCATAAAGCCGGTACGTGGTGTTATTATAATCGTCCACAGTTTTTAACATTCCTCTAAATGCTCGTGATGAGTTGGTAATTGCTGTTGTATTGCATGATATTGGTCAAACTATTCCTTTAGAATCCACCAAGGAGGCACGCATGAATCTTCGCGAAAGCACGGAGAGTGTCGGCCGGGTCGGCCATGAAGCAATCGGGGCACAACATCTTCAACCTCTTGGATTTAGCGACACATTGCTTCGCTTGGTAAATAGTCGTGTTGCAGCGAAGCGGTATGTGACCTTCTGTCTGTCTTTTGAGAGCGTAGACTTACCTTTTAGGTACCTGGCTGCTACTGACCGAGGATACTACGAATCTCTATCATCTGCCTCGCAGAAGTCGCTAGCTTTCCAAGGCGGGCCCTTCCGAGATGCAGACCTACAAAACTTCGAGGAAAATCCACTTCGAAACGACGTGGTCTCGCTTCGACTGTGGGATGATGCTGCTAAATTGGATGGAATTGAGGCCATCATACCCCGTGCTGGAGTGTATCTGGACATGATCATCGTGCATTAGCTGCGTGAAACGTAAGGAAGGAATACTGTATTGGTGAAATTCCACCTTAGATGCCTGCTTGCATGTCTGTTCTGAGCTGGAAGGAGAAAACACGTGGTTTCTTGTCCACCTGTGGAATACTTGGTGGGGCTTAAGCACCCTCATAAATCGGGAGAGGAATATCGTAACAGCAGCCTTAAATCCGATGTAATATGTATAGTGCTGCATACTTTGTACAGCGACCTGGTGACTTCATCTAAGGTACTTGAAGGTACTTTATTTGTGGGTAAAACCGAGTGGGAAGTGAAGTGTCCCCGACGTATACAAGTCAGCCTCACCTGGCTTAGGAGGGGCTATCCACATCAGGCAACGTCATCGAACCTTGGACTTCTCCTCTCGTGATACTCCAACTTCTCAGTGTCTTACTTTCCCTCTTTTCCCCATCCAGTTTATCATGGGTGTAGGTCCTCCAAATTCCTCTTTCCTCAACTCCTAGATAACCCCTCAACCTGACCCATCACGTTTAGTTTGCTTCGAAAATCGCCGCAGCGCAGAAAAGCCAGAATAGCCAGACAATGGCTAATAATGGCTCATATGGAGGTGCCCCTCCGTCAGGATACGCTGGGGGTCCTCCCGCAGGCTTGCAGGCTGGTGGATCGGTAAGTCATATGTTCATCTCTGCGCCTGTTTCTGCTATGACTCGCAGTTCGACGTCATAGAGAAAAAAAAAAGAAACGGCTAACGTTCTCAGCAGAGTCAACAGCCCCAATACCAGGCTTATTCAGGATCTCCAGCCCCTCAGGGATCGGTAAGCCACTTTTCCTTAACAATTTTTTTTTGCTTTTCGTGTTTTCCCCCCTCTTCCACGATTTACCCCTCCACGGTCATCATTTCTCTGGAACCATGTCGGCACCTTACCAAGGCTCTCCTCCATACGGCGGCTCATCTCAACCTCAGAATCCATCATCTCCCTATTCCAGGCCTCCGCCATCCACACCCCACCCCGCATCCCAGCAGTCTCAGCAATCCCAGGGCTATGGCCGCCCGCCTCCGCCCCCACCACAAGGCCAGCCTTATGCCTCCGCTGGCTCACCCTACCCCGGTCAGCAACCGGGACAGCCCTATGCTTCTCCTAGCTCGCCCTATCCTGGTCAACAGCAAGCTCCTCCGCAGTCACCATATCCTGGCCAACAGCAATACCCCGGACAACAGCAATACCCCGGACAACAGCAATACCCCGGACAACAACCAGGGCAGCAGCCGTCATATGTACAAAATTCCCCTTGTCCTGCACCACTGCCAGTTTCTGTATTTTGTGTCTGACCTCATGTCGGATTCTCGTTGTAATGGTTGTAGAAGAATGCTAACGGAAACTAGAACCAGGCACCCCCCTACCCTCCTCAGGGAGCTCCATACCCCGGTGGCCAGGGTCGTCCTGGACCCTCACCTGGACCACCAAGTGGACCACCACCAGGTCAGTATGGCGCACCCGGTGGTGCCCCTCAGTCTGCAGCTCCGTACCCCGGTGGCCAGGGCCGTCCTGGGCCCTCACCTGGACCACCGAGTGGACCACCACCAGGCCAGTATGGCGCACCCGGTGGCGCCCCTCAGTCTGCAGCTCCCCCGGCCACCCAGCAACAGGTCGCAGCTTACCGATCGCTTTTGATTTCCACGATTCAAGAGAAGAACATCCAAAGCTTTTACCCTCCGGAGCGACTGGACCAGCTTGTTCAGACGTTGGCCGCCGAAGCACCGGGCAAGCTCAACAGACTGATTAATGAATGGGCCGTTCCCATGGAGGTCGCGACCGACGTCATGAAGCTCGCTCTGTTCGATGTGATTCTCTACGTTGATGACAGCGGATCCATTGAATTCGAAGAGAAGGGACTCCGAAAGGATCAACTCAGACAGATCCTCGGTATCGTAGCTACTGCTGCGTCTACCTTCGACCAGGACGGCATTTCTGTCCGATTCATGAACTCCAGTGAGGTTGGCGATGGCATTCGTGACGCAGAGGATGTCAACCGTCTAGTATCCCGAGTCCGTTTCTCGGGCCTGACCCCCTTGGGTACCAACCTGAAGACTAAGGTCATTGACCCGATGGTTGTTCAACCCGCCCGGGCCAACCGTCTCGAGAAGCCCGTGCTAGTGATCACCATCACCGATGGACAGCCCGCTGGCGAGCCTCACGGCACCGTGGGTGATGTCATTCGCTATGCAGTGGAGGAGACCTCGCGGACTCGCTATGGCCCCGGCTCCGTATCCTTCCAGTTCTCGCAGGTGGGAACTGATCAGCGGGCTCGCGACTTCTTGGGCTCTCTGGACGAGGACCCCCATATTGGCCACCTGATCGACTGTACCTCCAGTAAGTTTCACGTGAAATTCATGGTGGAGCTAGCTAACATGGTGTTGTAGACTTCGAGGTTGAGCAGGATGAGATGTCCCGTGCTGACCCACCAGTGCACCTTACTCGCGAGCTTTGGGTAAGTGATTTCATTACATTGATCCTTACATAGTATTTGGCTGACTGTCTATGTAGTGTGCCAAACTGATGCTCGGCGCTATTGATTCCTCTTATGACACCAAGGATGAGCGAGAGAGCGCACGTCGTAATGCACCTCCACCTGCATCAGTAAGCCAGTATGGGGGTGGAGGGTATGGTCAACCTCCGCCACCCCAGGGTCAAGCTCAGCCTCCCTATGGTCCGCCCCCTGGTGCCCCACCGACTTCCTACGGTTCCCAGTCCGGCTATCCACCACAGGGTGGCCAATACCAACAGCAACCTCCCCAGCAGCCTCCCTACCAGGCATCGCGGGGCTATGGCCAACAGCAGCCACATGGGTATGGGTCACAGCCTGGATCTGGCTACCAGTATGGACAGCCACGCTATTGAGAGAATTTGACGTCATCAGGCTCCCGAGTTTCTTTTGTATTTTTTTGCCGGGGCTTTGGGGGATGGTTGTGGTTGGTCTCACTTTACTCCACGTACCTAGGTAGTTTCCATGAATCACGAACGCGTTGTACCCAACTTTAACTTGAACATTATTTTTATCTTTTAAAATGGGGATGGGCCTTCCAAGGTTGACATGTCTACCTTTCTTGTGAACAGGGCCAAGGACATACTAAAATCAGCACACGAGTGAAGGCGTTCAAGAATTGTAAGACTGTAACACCTATTTTTGTAGAAACATTTGGGTACACACAAGGGTTGTACATGGTCTATGTTATTATCGGTGTTAAGAAAAACGAGGGGAAGAGGGGAAATAAGTCTTTTCCCACTCATCTGCAATCGGGCAGGGTTTAGAGAATGTGAGGTTAGCCAATAGCAAAACAGATGCTGGATCCAGGCCTTTCGTATGTCACCCCAATGCAGCGAGGAATTAAGGCATTTGATTGGAGGATTCTTAATTTAAACCTGGGGCTGTGGGTATAAGCGTAGAATAACGCATGCTTGCATCTTACGCGTTGCCCAGAACTCTTCCATGAACAGGTTTTGCTATTATGTCTTGGACGGTTTAGACGATTTTTTCCTGTCGACTCAATTCCAATTTGCTTAGAATTTGTCTGCCATTTGTCCTTGTACTCCGGAGTAGACCCTTCTACAGATATCGCCAGTTTGGAACACTAGGCCGTTTTGGGTTGAATATTTTCCTCCTTGGTCTTGGCTACTCCTGGTGTCTCTCGGGGTTTTTTTTAAGTCTCTAAGTCTCTTGGCCTCTCTTTTCCTCTATAGAACAATCATTGCGCCCTTCCTTTCCATCCTTGCATCCGGAGTACTCTCGTTTGCTCAACCCTCGCAACACCTTCGCTTTACAGGGGAACTCGTTCCCCCCGCTAAAATCACAGCAGAAGCAGAATGATCGTCTGATCACTGCGTTCAATACTGAAATTTAAACCTTATCATTGAGGAGAGAAAACCAGCAGAGGAAAGGATCCAACAATCTCGGAGAAATTTAAAAGAATTCCCGAGATCGTCGGGGTTTGTCCCGCGCATTCGTGCGAGGAATTCGACTGCCGTCATGTCCAACGACAAACCTACAGAGGGCACCCAACCCGAGCAGAACGATGTCCTCAGACGCCCATCTCTTGTGCCATCACGAACCCTCTCCGACTCTGGACGGCGCATCTCCTCCCAACATGTGCGCTTTTCAACCGATCTCGATCGCGAGTCGGCCGAGGAACAACAGCAGACAAACTGGGATCGACGCCCCAATTCCTGTGGCCTAACAGTCGATACGGCGCTGGCGCCTCCATCTGTTCGACCTGCGTCCTCGCCTACCTCCCCGCTCTCGCCTCCCAGTGCGACCAATAATGCGACCCTGTCCCCCATTTCCCCGTCGAGTCTTGAGTCCGTCGGTCGATCTCGGTCGCGAAATCGTGGATACTCGCTCCGTCGCAGCATATTTAATAAGGCAATCAATTCGACGGAGAAGGATGATTTCGCCCTGGCTGAACTGGGTGAGGTCAAGGAGCCCTCGTCTGTTGTGACTCCCATCCAGGCCCCAGCTGCCGAGACGATTAATACCGCCGATGAGGAGCATGCTCTGAGCGTCGCACCGACTGCAACGCTCGACTCGAACCACAGGGAGGATGTTTCCCCCTATGTCTCCTCTGAACCTTCGGAGAGGGGTCTCAAGGAGCAATTTTCCGTATCTGTGGCCCAGGAGAAGTGGCTAGAGAAAAAGGCGACTACTGCAGTGACTATTGCGCGCTTCCAGGCTTTTATGACTTCTATTCGGAAATTCATTCTGCGCATCAAGGATATCCCGCCTACTCAGGATGGGCGTCACATTGACTTGAATCCGTCCATGGTGGGTTCCATGATCGATGAGCGCACCGGGAAGCCTTATATCGGTAACTTCATTCGTTCGAGCCGGTACAGTCTTTGGAGTTTCTTCCCCCGCCAATTCTTCGCCCAATTCACCAAAGTCGCCAACTTTTACTTCTTGATTATTGCCATCCTGCAGATGATCCCTGGCTTGAGTACAACTGGAACATACACAACCATCGTTCCACTATTGATCTTCGTTGGTATCTCGATGGCCAAGGAGGGATTTGATGATTGGCGCCGGTATCGCTTGGACAAGGAAGAGAACAATCGGGAAACTTGGGTGCTTCGCCCAGGCCACGGGACAATTCAGGACGGTGCCTCCATGATAAGCAACGCTCAGGATTGGGAGCGGATCAAGTGCGAGGAAATTCGTGTTGGAGACGTTATTAAACTTGAGCGCGACCAGCCGATTCCCGCTGACATTGCTCTCCTCCACGCCAACGGAGCCAATGGCGTCGCTTACATTGAGACCATGGCTCTAGACGGTGAGACAAATTTGAAAAACAAGCAGCCTTGCCAGCCGGTGTCCAAGGTGTGCTCGACTGTGGAAGACATCAACAGCAATTCCTTGCATTTCGTTGTTGAGGACCCAAACTTGGATCTCTATAAGTTCGACGGTCACGTTACCGTTAATGGCCAGGAGAAACTGCCATTGACCAACAACGAGATCGTTTACCGTGGTAGCATCCTTCGCAACACTGACCGCGCTCTGGGAATGGTGATCTATACTGGCGAGGAGTGCAAGATCCGCATGAACGCCAACAAGAACCCGCGTATAAAGAGGCCCGCTCTACAGGACAAGGTCAACCGTGTGGTCATGTTGATTGTGGTGTTAGTTGTTATCCTGGCTGTTGTCTGCACCGTGGCCTACAAGTTCTGGTCTCGCGACGTGGAGCAACATTCATGGTATCTTGAAGATGCCAGTGTCTCCTACGGCCCGATCTTCACTTCATTCTTGATCATGTTCAACACCATGATTCCAATCTCTCTATACGTGAGTATGGAAATTGTTAAAGTTGCCCAGATGCTGCTCTTGAACGATATCGACATGTACGATCCCGAAACAGACACTCCGCTCGAGGCGCGCACATCTACCATCAACGAGGAGCTCGGCCAAGTCAGCTATATCTTCTCTGACAAGACCGGTACCCTGACAAATAACTCAATGCGCTTCCGTAAAATGAGTGTGGCTGGAACTGCGTGGTTGCACGACGCCGACCTCCAAGAGGAGGCTGCTCGTGCAGGTGATCACACCAAGTTGATCCACAAGAAGCGGAGGGCAAAGGGGAAGAAGGCAATGGGCCGCAAGTCCAATGTTTCCGAGGCTCAGATGCCCCGTCCATCGAATGTTTCTGGGCCTGTTGATGCTCTCCGTCAGTTTGGTCGCTCGGCTACTACATACCGCACCGAAGAGATGCTCGAATACATTCAGCGCAAGCCGTACACTATCTTTGCCAGAAAGGTCAAACTGTTTATTCTCTCTATGGCCTTGTGTCACACTTGTATTCCCGAAGAAGACGCGAACGGAAACACCACTTTCCAGGCTGCTTCCCCAGACGAGTTAGCTCTTGTTCTTGCAGCGCAGGAACTCGGATACCTCGTCGTGGATCGCCAATCAAACACCTTGACTATCCGCACACAACCGAACGGACCAGAGGAAGCCACCAGCGACGAAGTCTACGAGATCATGGATGTAATCGAGTTCTCAAGCGCGCGAAAGCGCATGTCAGTCGTTGTTCGCATGCCCGACCAGCGCATTTGCCTATTCTGCAAGGGTGCCGATACTACGTTGATGCGTCTCCTGAAGCAAGCCGATCTGGCACGCGAGAAGGCGAATGAGATCGAGCGCCGTGCAAGCAGGCGCAAGAATGCCGAGGCGAACCAGGTCATCCGACGTAACAGTGAGCACCAAAGCCGGAAGAACAGCGTTGCTCGGAGCAGTATGACCCGACCTAGCTTCAGCCGTCGGAGGTCATCAATCACTGGCCAACAGGGCTCGGCTCTTCGAGCCAGTATCGATGTTTGGCTGCGCGATAGGGAGACGGATGGTGGTATGCGATACAGAGAGGCTGATAGTGAGTACTACAGCCCTCGGCCATCGGCGCAGATGGGTAGGCCCTCGGCCGCGATCTCAGACTCTGGAAGCTCTATGAATGGCGATGATGATGAGGATCTTGTGGAGGAGGCACTGGTTGTCAACGAGGCGGCTATTTTCGAGCGCTGCTTCCAGCATTTGAACGACTTTGCCACGGACGGTCTGCGGACTTTGTTGTATGGCCACCGGTTTTTGGATGAAGCGACTTACACCAATTGGAAGACTGCCTACAACGAGGCTTGCACTAGCCTTGTTGATCGGCAGCAGAAAATTGAGGACGCTGGCGAGCAGATTGAGCAGCAGCTGGAGCTCACTGGCGCCACTGCTATCGAGGATAAGCTGCAAAAGGGCGTGCCGGAGGCTATTGACAAACTGCGACGTGCCAATATCAAGATGTGGATGTTGACTGGTGATAAGCGGGAGACTGCTATCAATGTCGGCCACTCGTGTCGTCTTGTCAAGGAGTACTCAACGCTGACTATTTTGGATCAAGAGAATGGCGACGTTGAGCAAACAATCGCGCACCTTATCGAGGAGATTACCTGTGGCCGTGTAGCACATTCTGTGGTTGTGGTTGATGGCCAGACACTTTCGTTGATCGAAGCGAATCAGGTGGTGTGTGAACAGTTCTTCCAACTGGCTGTCATTGCAGACTCGGTCATCTGTTGCCGAGCGAGCCCAAAACAAAAAGCGTTCTTGGTGAAATCGATCCGTAAACAGCTCACCGACGCAATCACGCTTGCAATCGGAGACGGCGCCAACGATATCGCCATGATTCAGGAGGCCCATGTGGGTATCGGAATCACTGGAAAAGAGGGATTGCAGGCAGCACGTATTTCCGATTACTCGATCGCGCAGTTCCGCTTCCTTCTTAAGCTCCTTCTGGTGCACGGCCGGTGGAACTACATACGTGCCTGCAAGTATACTCTTGGCACTTTCTGGAAGGAAATGTTGTTCTACCTGACTCAAGCGCTGTACCAGCGCTGGAACGGCTACACTGGCACCAGTTTGTACGAGCCGTGGAGTCTGAGTATGTTCAACACGCTGTTCACCTCGCTCGCTGTCATCTTCCTGGGTATCTTCACCAAAGACCTATCGGCATCGACACTGCTCGCTGTGCCGGAACTCTACACCAAGGGTCAAAAGCACGGCGGGTTCAACATCTGGCTGTACCTAGGCTGGTCATTCATGGCAACCTGCGAAGCAGTGATAATCTTCTTCACTATGTGGAGTCTCTTCGGCCTCGCAAAAATTAACCCCAGCGACAACGACATCTTCTCACTGGGCCTACTCACCTTCTCCGCGTGCATCGTTGTCATCAACGTCAAACTCCAAGCCCTGGAAGTCCACAACAAAACCTACATGTCGCTAATCGTAATAATAATTTCCGTCGGCGGCTGGTTCGTGTGGGACCTAATCCTCGACCGCGAATACACCATGTCCTCTGGCAAAGGCGTCTATTTCCTCCCCTCCAACTTCATTCACCATTCCGGCCACAACCTCCTCTTCTGGACTGTTCTCCTCCTCTCCGTCTCAGCAGTGCTCCTCTTCGAGTTCACTGTCTCAACCCTCCGCGCCCTCTTCTTCCCAACAGACGTCGACCTCTTCCAAGAATACGAACAAGACCTCGACATCCGCAAGCGCTTCGAAGAAGCAGCCGCCTCGGAACTCCAGCAGGGCTGGGACCACGGCACCAAGAGATCAAGTCTCGAGATCGCCCGTGATAACGCCGAGAAGGCCGAGATGGATGCCCGCGAGCGCCATGTCCGCGAGCTGCTCGCCCGCCCCCGCATCATGGACTCCAAGCTTGATCCCACGGAACTTGAGGTCGATGGATTTACCAGCGCCAGCGCAACGGTCAGTCATCACAGCAGCACGCCGAGTCACAATGCTGAGACAGGCCGTGGTCGCCAGTCTGGCTTCCTCTCTCCCGAAGACGCTAATAGGCGCCGGCGCTCTGTTGAGATCCAGGAGCTCTTTACTAAGGGCTACGGTGCTGTGCGCAAGGGCCAGCTCAAATGATTCAAGATTGAAGATTGAAGATTCGATTTGTATGATTGGACGGTCTCTCTACTCTTTTCTTCTTTCCTTCTGCTGTTGTTTTTTTTTTCGTCCACCGTCTTTCTCTCATAGCGATTGCATCTGCGATTCCTGTCCATTCACTTATCATACGATGTCCTCGGGCATCAAAAGGCGTTTGGTTTGATTTTGGATTTTGGGTTCCTGTCCACACTTTCGTGGTCTCTTTCCTTTTTGTTCGCTGTTCGGTCTGTTGCACAGTTGACCGTCAGTTCCCAAGATACCCCGACTCACATCGTTGGCAGTCTGGCTTTTCGCGTTACATATCGGTTTCTCGTTGCAAACGTGTGATTCCCCTCCCTTTTCCTTGCGGATGAGGTGCAGTACATATTTTTTACCTCGAGTTATTTTTAATTTTAGAGATTTGACAGAAGTTACTCCACTCGTCTTTGAGGTTTTATTATAGTAAGATGTTAGTGCATCAAGGAAGTGGCTGCCACGAAGGCCATACTTGAATAAAGTATATAGAGCTGAGAGGAGAAGGGTAAAACTCCACCTTTTATCTTCAGGTGCCTTTAGACACCCATTGATCTTTCTTCAAGTGCTTGGTTAACAATTCTTCGCCATTCCCAGACACTGAGGTATAGAGTCCAATCCACATTTGGCAGCTTGACCAACCCAGATCTCACATTGGCATCTGCTACCGAACTCGTACTTGATCTTGGCTGACTTTTATAGACTCGCGACTCGTGATCGGACCGACAGCATGAATATCTCATTATATAAAATCAATCAAGTACCTGCGTATATTTAATCTCGTGATTCCTTTCGGAGACGAAATTATTGAAATGTTTCAGCTATTCAATGTTTTAATGACCACCAGTGAGTGACAACAACAGCCTGAAACCGCCGATTTCAATCCACGTCACGAAGCATTGGGGCGAACTCATCGAATACTCTGCGACGTTTATCGGCCAAATCCTGAAAGACCTCCGTTGTTCCAACGCTTCCACCAAGAATTTCATCACATCCCATTTCCAATGCTTGATAGGCATCTTCAGCATATTGCTCAACGGGCATCCCCATCCCTCGTCCTTTTTCAATACCCATATAATCATGTAGCTCGGCTGCGTGCAACGTGATGATAAGTACAATAGTCTTCATTCTCCATTTCACTTCCGAGGGGATCTGATTCAATCGAGATATCTACTTACTTGACACAAGAGGTGGGGCCAAGTCAATCACTTTAACATTTGTGTCCCTCAGCTGGTCTCGCAGGCAGTAGACGAAGGCGTTCAATGCAGCTTTGGCGGCCGAATAGGCGGGGATTCGCGGCGCAGGCACCAAAGCCAGAAGCGATGTTGTACTTTCCAAAGCAGATTAGATTGTCTTTCAAAAGGACTTGTTCTGGGGATCGTGCACTAACAATATAAAGCTTGTTGGAGTCGACTTGGACATCAAGAATGGAATGAATGCCTGAGTCAGAGCAACGTAGCTGATGAAATTGACATCCATCTCTGCCCTGAAATCACCCAAGTCCCCATCCTTAGGGTCGGTCAACTTGTATTTCCGTTGAGTGCCCGGGTTGAGAAAGACACAGTCGATATCTGGATATTGAGCGGTTGCGCTGTTTTTTAAATTTGTGTTAGAAACTCATACGTTCTGCGGGTTTCATCTTTCAGAGTGTTCGCCAACTGACTCTGCGGCGAATTTGGGAGCCTGGTCAATGTCGCTGACATCATAGTTCATCGCGGAGGCGTTTTCCTCGCCGTGCTTTTCAATGAATTCGTCAAGATGCTGTTTCCGCCGTCCTACGGCAGTCACTTTGATGCCAGCTTCGATCAGACGATCGGCCATCGCTCTGCCGATTCCGGATGTAGCTCCAACGAGTAAAACGTGCTTGTATGGGAATTCCATCTTGAGATAATACCAGATAAACTTAAGACGAACTTGTCCAAGGAATGGAGTGTTGAATTTGGGTTGGTGAATGGTGGTAAGCGGTGTGTTTATATGCAGGTCGAGAGAACCCCGCGAGAGAACCTCGCAGTATCTATCCGGGTACATAAAGACTTCACGTTTGTCTGAGATATCTCCGTACTTGATGTGCTAGCAGTTAGACTGTTGCAACTATTGTTATAGTAAGCTGCAGATCAATCCTCAGTCAATGAGTCCAAATAGTATGAGGGCAACGGCCAAGCTTCAGTGAATTATTCTACTAGAACCCAAATAACAAAGGTTATACTCAGTTTGAATTTGCCACCCCCAACAATCAAGCGTTTGGGTGCAGATTTGAATTACTCCAGATCGACCTGTTTGACCCGAGAAGTACTAGCCACTTTGCCACCGTCCTCTCCGGACCCCACCGATCTATCTCCCTCTATAGACGATGATTCGAGGGGGTCAACAGCTGTGAGACCCGCCTCTGCCTTTGCTGCGTTTCTCTTATCGCGCCACAAAAGGAACTGGACAGCTGCGGTGCCCAATACTGAAAATAATTGTCAGTGTGGAACAAGACTCAGATGGAGGAATGGCTTCTTACTGAGCAACACTTGAAGTACGATCGACCAAGTATATCCCTTTGGAGCCTGAGGGAATGCAGTGGTTTTCCACACGAAATTGGGCGCCTTTGTTCAAGCTGGTTAGTATCGCCCTCAAGGCAGGGGAAGGAATGAGGAGACTCACGACAGCTTGCACAACATAAGCAAAGTCATTAGCCATAGCAACAAGTAAAGCTCGCTTTTCTGTGTCATCAGAGCAGATCTCGTTGATCCAACTCAAGATCAAAGGACCAGCGCCAGCCTAAAGCACTGTTAGGATGTGACGATTGAGCACTTCACGGAGTCGCAGACTTACGCCAATATTACTCAACCAGTAAACAACCATGCGGCCCTTGATATTTGTGTAAAATGGCAACTTCCACATCAAGGCGGAGAAAATTATCTGTGCAATAGGGGTGATTGTTAGATATCATATCATAAAAATGCTGCTCGACCGAGATAACCTCTCATGACTTACAGTTATCACGGCGCCGATGTAAATGAATGGCCAGCGAGCGCCACGACAAGGCCCATCGGAAAGCCAACCCCAAATCAATGCCATCACGATGAGAACAGCAGTCGTAGGAAGAGGTACTTTTATAAGGGTTAGTTATTTGTAATCGGATGAAGAACCGGAAGTCGAACTCACAGTTATTGATCTGTGAGATAGAGTAAGACCTCCCGGGGACAGGAGGAGGGTGGGCATTGAAACTCTTCAGCCAATAGCCCATAGCAGGTTGAGCATAACCATTGTTCCAAACGATGTATAGAAATGCTGTGGAACATGGTCAATATAGTTCTCGAATGAGGAAGGCGTAGAGTACGACTCACGAAGAAGATAAGTGTGCCAACTCAGCAGGATGGCTTTCGCTTTTGCCATAGTCCAAGGCTTCTTGCCAGCACGTCCAATTTTTTCCATTCTCTTTATTGACAAAATATGCTCCTCTTCTGTTGTCCACCATGTCTTATTGCCGCTTTGTGGTAAGTTAGGGAAGAAGATGTATCCAGCGAGCGCAAGCGGTAGCGTAATGATACCATCAATAATGAAAAGCCAGCGCCCTGTTTTCATCAGTCAGTAGTTGTTCTCTCTGCTTTTGTTTTGGGGTGAAGGGTGGGATGCTCGAATTCAAAAGTTGGGAGAGAGAAGATTGTGGTCACATACATCCAGCGTAACCATGTGTCCCATTCAGGTTATTATATGCGGCGGCCTGGAGGAAACCGCTGAACAAAGTGCCCACCGAACCAGCGAGCCAGAATATCATAGCCCGCTTTCCGATTTCTCGTGGTGTGTACCATGATCCCAGCAAGTAATGAATGCCGGGATAAAATCCCGATCTATAACGGCGTCAGTCGCTGGTAACTCTGAGTAAATATAATCTTGGGGTGTTGACGTACTCAAAAAATCCGACAAGAAAGCGCAACGCATATAGAGCCTTGTAAGATTTAACGCTTGATGTACAAATTGTCGCGAGTCCCCATCCTACCTCCAGCGATGGGATGACCCATCGAGGAGAGATTCTGGTTAACAACAAGTTGGATGGAATCTGGCCAATCACGTATCCCACAGTCCAGATAGACGTGCCTGTAACAGTCATCGTTAGCAAATGTCGGACAGCTTCCTCGGCTTATTTCAAACCGATAGGAATTATGTGTTCAGGTGAGAGCAAAAGCACATACTAGTCACTAGTTGATTGCCAAACATTTCGAGATCCTCTTCCATGCCACTGAGAAATGCATTGTTGACATTCGATTGGTCGATATTCTTCAAAAAATAGCCAATAGATGCGAATGTGAGAACAAATGTGTCTACTTTGAAAAGCAACCAGCGTTGATCCGGTGGAAGGTCCCATGTGTCCCAAATATAACTTTTCCATGGTCTCACAGAGTTTGCCACATTGTTTATCTGGTCGTCGTTGCTCTGGTTCTCCGAATCTATGCTGTGCACCGAAGCGGCCGTCACTCGTTGAGAATCCCCTGCGGTTCCCATCGTGCTCTGGGAGTTGGCACTGGAATACCCAATGCGCAGATTGATGAAATTATAATATCTTTCAGTGGGGATCAACCTCGGAAGCTCTATTCATTTTATACATCTCGCGAAAGATGTCCTCAGCGGACCTTTTAATCACGTCAGTGAAAGACCTTGCAATCATCGCGTTCTGGGATTCGGCCGGGGAGATAGATAGTTGTCAAGCCCGACAGAAAAGGTTATTCTGTCCTATAGGTTTATCTAGCCGATCTGCAGCCATGGCGAGTCTTGGGTGTGATCTTGCGTAATCCTCACGCAATTTGCTTTTCAATCTGCAAGCTTTCAAAAAGATGCCCCTAGTGCTAAGCCTATCTCTTGGGCCAAGAAAAGGCCCGATCTATTTTGCTGGCACTGGGGTTACGTGCTAAGACGCAATCCCTTGGTATCTTACGTGATCAATTTAAACACAACGCTTCTGTCCTTGACTTTCTGGACATGACAGATTTTGACAAAGGGTATCTGATTGTTGGAACTCATCACGTCCCGAGACAAATGTTCGATTATCCGACTATTCATGTGCGAGATCAACCAGATCCTCAACGCGGGTGTTGATGCAGATTGCTCAACCCGTAGCATAGTGCCCAGGTGATTCCAGCCTATGACCAAACACCAGCGTCTCAATATCTAAGTCAAGAATTCATGAGCATCCTTGCACTGGCCCACCCTGACTCTCATGGACTACCTCGAAAGGCAAACGATTGACGGACTAGGGGCACGTCCATGTGGAGATGAACCACTCTGCCGGGAAAAGAGATAGAACAATCACCTTAATTACACTACCACAACTCCTCTTAACTGCTATAACATGAATAGATCAGATGCCCCAATTGGTCCCAAATCTTTGGAGCGCCCGTCGACCTAACGTGGACCTCACCTAGAACCCTAGGAATGGCTGTGCGGTGCTATCGAAGACGAGGATATCATTAGGACATGGCTGGCAGAAGACATTGATACTACAATTTTAGGACACATTGCATCGGAATTATCACCTGAAAAGTTCACTCTATGCTTGCGATTTCACATCTGTCGTGCTGCCTGAGGCCATGGGTTAATGTGGCTGCCTTAGAAATCAGGTCACGAAACTATTTTGAGGTGACCAACTACAACATAGTCTCCAACGTGTTTTCTTACGGCTAAATGAACCCCCCAAATCCATATCCATGAAAGCTTTCAGACAGCCAATAAACAAGTCTTGACCCAAATATGCTCCGAACCCCAGCATCGCATCTCAAGAGCGCATTGGTACAATCCGTGCGAATCGGGAATAGCGTTGTTTCCCCTCCAATGCTTCTCTGCGAGTCACAACAGCGCGTCAAGACTCGTGCACCAAATCTCACTGATCTGCAACATTCTACCAAATCTCACCTTTAAAAGGGCGAGAATCTGGCATCGGGATCAAACACCTCTTCTAAGGTGGTACGGATTATGTTGTACAAGTGGCCTCGGGTAATCAAGGTCGCCATGAGGTTATCGTCGTGTTCAACTCGATGGCATCAAATATCGGGTCGATAAGCCTCGATAAGGGTCATATCCAATCCAATGAAGAAATTCACATGAGCCTGACTAGCGTTTGCCGACGCTAATTCTACTTGGAGGGTCCCTACCCCTCGTGGATCCAAAGTTTCGCGTCTGCTTTCCTTCCTTCTCTCCTGACTAGCTGCAACGTCTTCTCCTCTGCCGAAAGTCAAGTGAAAATCCAGATCAACAGTACCCCTCGCTGTCGATGTATGCTCAACAATCCTCCAGTCCAGTTGTCCCCACGAGTTCAGCGGGCAAGGACAAACACCTGACGAACTCGGTGCTGGTGGAGGGAAGATCGATTCGAGATGGAGACCAAGATATCTTGCAGGGAGAGAAGGTGGACGAGGTTCTTGCAGCCAAGATGACTCTTATCAATGATGTGGGAGATTCAATATCCCTGCACTATAAATGGGACATGCAATTAACCCGAGGCCCAATGTCCTCTACAGGCCATTGATGAAATTGGTTTCACACCTCACCACTGGAAACTGTTTTGCCTGAACGGATTCGGATATGCAGTTGACTCGCTCATCCTCTTGATTCAGTCGATTATCTCGACCCAGGCCAGGTTGGAGTTCAAGCCATCATATTCCACCGGGCTCACCATCGCGGTTTATGTCGGCATGTTGGTGGGTGCAATTTTCTGGGGCTTTTCGGCAGACATTGTCGGCCGGCGGTTTGCCTTCAACTTCTCCTTATTCATCTCATCGGTATTCACTATCGTCGCGGGGGCTTCGCCCTCTTGGGTAACCTTAGGTTTGTTTGTCTGCTTGAGTGCCTTCGGCGCTGGGGGAAACCTAGTTCTGGACACCACGGTTTTCCTCGAATACCTTCCCAGCAAGGAACAGTGGTTGTTGACACTCATGGCGGCATGGTGGGGTGAGCTTACACTCCGCAGTAAACCTACTGTCAAAGGCCTGAACTGACTCGCAGTTTCTAGGTCTGGGTCAGCTCATCGCAGGTTTGTTTGCCTGGGCCTTTCTTCCCAACTTCTCCTGTAGCAATGCAGCCACGTGCACTCGCGCAAACAACCAGGGATGGCGTTATGTGTGGTACGCATCCGGCGCCTTGGTGTTCGTTCTCTCCGTCCTCCGTGTGACCATCATCCGCCTTGAAGAAACCCCGAAGTTCCTCATTTCTGAGGGCAAAGACGAACAAGCAGTACACGTTCTGCGCAATATCGCCAATCGACACAACCGCCCATGCAGCCTCACCATAGAGAAGCTTGATGCGTGCGGTCAAATTGCTCCTCGCGGGGCTCCAAAGTCTAGTTGGTTTGTGCGGCTTATCTCCCCGAGCGAGGTGTTCTTCCATCTCCGTGGGCTCTTCGCAACTCGAAAAATGGCCCTGTCGACGACCCTGGTCTGGATCTCATGGCTCCTCATCGGCCTCGCGTATCCGCTTTACAATGTGTTCCTCCCCACCTATCTTGCATCGCGTGGCGCAAGCTTTGGACAGACTAGTCCGTACATCACCTGGCGTAACTACGCCATCAACAATACCTGTGCTATTTTCGGTCCCGTGTTAGCGGGATTCTTGTGCCGCTCGCCCTGGTTTTGGGGTCGTCGAGGAACCATGATCATCGGAGCTGTGGTCACGATGATTTTCTTTTTCTGCTATACGCAAGTGCGCACTGCGAGTCAGAATGTGGGCTTTACGTGTGCTATCTCTTTCTGCTTGAATATTTACTATGGTACCCTCTATGCTTACACCCCCGAGGTATGTGCTTACTCACTTTGATTATTTGGGTCATCCCGTATCTAATTGCTGGATAGGTCTTCCCCTCCGCCCATCGCGGCACAGGAAATGGCGTTGCTATTGGGCTCAATCGGATCATGGGAATCGTCAGTGCTGTTGTCGGCCAGGCCGCAAATGTAGGGATTCATTCTTTACTCTACTAAGGAAAATGCTTATTTTTTGACAGACCAGCACGGCCGTGCCGATTTACATCTGTGCAGCCCTTTATATTGTGATGGCAATCATTGCCGGAGCCTTGCCATTTGAACCGTACGGCCGACGAAGCAGCTGAAGAAGCAAGTACGTGGATTAGGACTTCAACAGTCCATTTCTAAGCATTTTTACAGGCCCCTTTCCAACTCTAAGGTTGTCCAAATTGAGGAACTGCAATAATCCAATCTGAGCAGATCAGTTTGCTGCTCACATAGACAAGCTAGCCGTCAGCGTGTCATTTAGATCTAAAAAGATAACTTGAAATTATACATCTCACGCCACCACACATTCCCCACCAGATAATCTGGCACCCAGATAGATGGGGTAAAGCAACAACACTAATTGAACCATAGAGCACATTTGCATTCATTGTATGGTGAGATGCCTTTTCTGCGTGTTATTTTCTGAAAAGTACCACATGATAGTTGACTTCTCATGTATTGTGAGCCTCGACTGGCTGCCGGTATCTCTTTTGCACACAAATTGGCATTCAGCCTCTTAATTTTCACATCTATAATTACAAGCAACCGTTCTACGTACAGCGACATCTCTCTATCTCTCCATAGCCTTCGCCGTCATTTCTCTCGCGCCATTTTCCCACCGATCCCATCCCAAACTAAGACTCAGTGTGTCTCTCCACAAATCCTCAGGATCACTTCCAGGCGGCAACTCCCTACCATTTCCGACTTTCCCATTGATCTTCCCTTTCACGAACCGCATATGCCAAGGTGTGATCCCGACATTCTCAAATCCCATCCTCTGCGCAAGTCGAGAACTAGCATGGTTCATCGTGCTCGCCATCCAATGTATTCTGCGTAATCCAAGGCCTCCTTTCTCCGGAGACTCAAAAGCAAGCTGTAGAGCGAGCCCAACGGCATTAGTTGCCACGTGGGTTCGCTGGTATGGAGGCAGGATAACAATGAATCCAATTTCAGTGCATAGGTTCGTCGGCGATGTGCGAATAAAGCTCACAGTGCCAGCGAGTTCGCCTTCGGGGTCTTCTGGAGACGGTGGCCGTGTCTTGTCTATTACGGCAAAGGCGAATGACTCTGGGTTGGAGAAGGACAGAATATGGCTCGTGGATTCACTGTGGAATCGGGATTTGAAGTCGGTTGCTGAAACCGGGGGTAGCATCGGCATGTGTTTGTATATCTCGGGATGGAGCGATGACGCGCGATAGAAAGGTTCACAGTGTTGGTCTGGATTGAACGGGGTGAGCTTGACACGTTCGTTTGAAGCCTCCCCCACGTGGAACGGGAAGACGGAGGATGAAGCCATTCTGGTGTCTAGGTGTTGTGTTTGGAAAGAAGGCTTGACTTGATGGATTGATAGACATGAACAGTTTTCTACCAGGTCCTGCGCAATGAGTCAAGTTCTACAACAATCACCACTTAACTAGTCTTACATTATTCTGTCTTACGGGCCGAAGTTGGGAGTGAGTCATACCCCTTCTTGGTAAGGATACGAGGGAGTACACTGACTATTTTTTGATGGCTAGTAATTTTTCCACAAATTAAATCGCATGGATGCTAAGCGGCTCTACATAACATCCATGAGATATCCATTTATAAGAATGGTCGGCTCTTTATACAGTCTCTGTCCTCGGCGGCGTAGGCTCCAAAAGGTTTACCTAGTTACTAATCATCTCTGGCCGGGCTTCGCCATGCGTGGAGCCACATAAGCAATGCCTTCACGTTTGCATGCGCTACTGCTTTATGCAGCCTCTGTTGCCGGCCTTCCTTTGATGTCTATACATATACCAGGATTTATCCCGAACTCTCATCTTCCTAGGCAACTGGTTTCTTAATACCTAACATAGTCCCGAGGTCCGTTCAATCATCTTATTACTAATTTATTAATATTTGTCAGCATTTTGTCTAACTATCTGTTTTAGGTAATCCTTAGCAGAAATATACTAGCGCGGCACTAAAATTAGCTTAGTCCCGCAGCATCTCGTATTACCACATCGCAGCACCAAAATTGCCCAAGTGCTAGGGGACTTGTCAAGGCCTAAGTATATTTATCTTATTTATAACCCAATTCGGGCCTTGGCATAGGTTTCTACTAGGTCTAGGCTAAGGATAGTAACCTAGAACCTAGCACTAGGTTGGGATTTTAGACCTAGACCTCACCTAACACCGGGTTAGGTGAGTTGGGTCCAGTTGGGTTGTGCGGAAGCCTACATCTGCCAAGGTGACCAGCAAACCCACCTAACATCGCCCACCCGGACACCCAACACCGACCCCAAACCTCCCCCCATCAACCCCCAACCCGGTAAGAACAGCATTAATCGTCCCCCCAATACCCTCTCCGGCCATGCACCCTGCCGCAACCGCATAGCCATACCTCTCAAACTGCCCCGGGCGCCTCGCGCCCCAGACATGCGCCACCAACGCACCCACAAGCATAGCCGTCCCGTACTGCGTGGAGGGTAACGTAAACGCCAGTGCAACGACCATCATATTTGGCTGAAAGTCCCGGACCTTCTTCCAGGATCGAACCCAGACGAAGTTCTTCAGGAGGACCATTGTGCTGGTGAGGACGGCCATGTAGGCTGAGAAGTGGAGGCTGCTGGCTGGGATTGCGGAGTCTGAGCGTGTGACGGCTATGGCGACGGCGCGCCAGGCTGCGGCGGCGGGGGCGGAGAATTCGCAGTTAGAGTTGAGAGAGGGGCTACTTGATGATCCTTCAGTGGAGAGGATGCAAGGGTAGGCGTTTGCGAAGAGTAGGAACATTGTTGGTGCGATCAGTGCCGCCGTCAGAGTGCCTATCATTTGGGCTGCGTATTGGGTTTTGGGTGGTGTGCCGAGTAAGAATCCGACGCGGAAGTCGCCCATTAGATCTGTAAGAATGGAATGCCATCAGCAAGCCGTCTTGATTTGTAATATAATTTATGGCGGTATTCCCATACCACAAGCCTGATTCGCCCCGATATTCGTAAGCGCACCACCAAGAAGATTCAACCGCTGCATATTCTCAATACTACCGCCAGTGGTTCCCTGTGTGGCTAGGCCGAGTGTTACCTGTGAAACTTTTGTGAGAGCTGTAAGGGGTGTTGTGTCCGTTGCGCCGGTTGTGTATATTGCCAGGAGTGAGAGAACGAATGCCAGGGTGAGTGCGAGGAGGGTTTCGAGGATTGTCATATTGAATTGGGTGGTCATTACGAGGCAGGTTAGGAGGATCGTTGCTATTAGGCCGGGAAGCCACATCGGAGTTTGGATTCCTTCGTTGTTCACGGTTGGCCTTTTGTCGAGGATTTTGTAGCTGCAGTTCTTGGTGCAGAGGGTGTTGCATAGATGCCAGAGGCTGCGGATTGGCAGTATGATGAGGCGCCATTGGCAGAGTAGTTCTGTTGAAGTTAGTATCCCCTTGGAATGAAAGAGAGGGTAGGATCAGGTGGCTGCGCACCGATGAATGCCACTGTGACCATGGTAGTAACTCCAGGCCAAAGAAGCCAGTACCGAGGACTCGGATGATTGGCGTCTGCGAACCCAGTTGATAGGGAGAAATATGAGACTGCCTGGTCGGATGTAGCCTCTGTTCCGAATGCAAGGCCACGAGAGACGATGTATGGCCCGACAACTCCCCTGAGGAAGATTCGATCAGCATGGAATACAAGAATTGAAGCGATACAAATACACACCAAGCAATAATCGACCCGAGAAGGAAAGATGCCGCAACATTCGGACCAACAAGCATTCCAGACCCGATGAAAGCTGGCGTCAATTCAATATACCACCCCCAGCTTTCAAGAAACATGGCTGTATCCACCATGATCCCGGCGGATGCCATCCAGGTAAATATATGCCAGTCCTGAGATTTTAGCAATCCCATTATGCAAAAAAAGAGAAGAATTTTGAATCTTAGAGGGTCCTTTTGAAACATACCCACAGAATCCCAATTGCATACTGCGACACCACGCGCAAAGAAAGCGCCACAACGACGCTAATACCCAGAGCCTTCATCATCTTCTGCCCTGCAGCATCACCATCCGTCGCCATGTGCATACCGCGAATAGTGATAGCCGTCGCTGACGACGAGGGAAAAATGAGATGCAGTTCCTTCGCGACTTTGTAGATGAATAGCTTTCGTACTGTGAGGTGTTAGTTTAGTCCCTACCGGTAAGACAGGGACATAACGAAGAGAAAAGACGTACACGGAGCAGCCGAAAGCAACCCAAAATACCCCCCAGTGGATGCAACGGCCACCAACCGCCAGAAGTCCGCACTAGGTGTCTTAAGTAATCCCAACTGATACAAGGCAGGGATTGCAGAGATGAAGGCATTAGACAATCCCCCGGCAGCCGTGGCTGCAGTTTGCACAATGTTGTTCTCCTGCGGTCCGAAGTAGCCCTTTTCGCCTAGTCCTTGAGGGGACAAAGGCTTGAGGACTGCGAATCCGACGATGGACTGGATAGAAGTTAGGCTAATTGTACTAGTTGCTGAACGGGATGGCTGGCATACTCCGACAAGATTGGCTGAGGCGGTCCAGCCTGCTTTTAGCCCTAGGTAGAGGTTTGAGCAATTGATTAGTGCTCCGCAAAGACATCCGACGACAAGGGCGCGGAGGGTCAGGATGTTTCCTGTTGCCGGTTGGATGTTGGTAAATGGTGAGAATGGGTCGTTTTGGGGTGTTTCTTCGGAGTCCATGGTGCTGCTGTCAATTCCGATCTCGATGTTGCTATTTCTTTGCTCGGGGCTAGACATGGTTATTGGTACGTGTGCGTATAAAGATATAAAGTCTTTGCTGAACTGGATGCAAAGGATGAGTGAAGGGGTTGGGAATCCTTTCCATTTATAAAAGGGCATTGCAGGGCATGTTGACCATACATGAGGCTAAACCAGACTAGGGTACACCGCAGCAACACATGAGAATATCTTCAGAATTTCCCCCAAGAGTATACGAAGATTCATCTGTTTACACCGTAAATTTCTACTGACACGGTTTCTTAATGGCTTCCGTGATCATGTCCCGCCAGATGGGGAGTTCCATCATTCTTCAATTTAAACGCACCCAATTTCGAGCCTTCACCATTCTCGTACGCAGGGCCTTCGAAACAACATTAGTCCCGCCACTTTAATTGCGGAGACAGAGATCCTTAACTCACCGTACATTGGGTGAACCAACCACCCTGGCTTCATCATATCGACTGTTCTCTCCTTGGTCCACTCATCAATCGCCTTCCAATTCACGCATTCATGTGTCGTTGCGTTTGCGACCGGAATTCGACTTGTAGGAGACCATTGGAAGGTGATTAAGCCCACGTCGCCGTGGCACATCGAGGCTTGTCGGAGGAAGTCGAGGCAGTGCTCTGATCCCTGTCAGTGTACATCCTCTCAACTCTCGCAAATTCAGGTCTTACCGTTATGTAGTCGATTCACCTCATTTTCTTCCTTGGTCATGTTAGGGAAGTAGTACTCAGGGTAGCTGAATTGATAGAGTCGTTTCTGCAAACGTCAGCTCTTGCAAGTGTCGGCTCGAGAGGCGCAACTTACAATGCAGTGCAATTCGTGATACACGTTGAGTGTACCGATATAGCCTCCTCCTTCGGGAAGTGCAACCCCGATGTCCTCCCTACCATAGTGTTTCATGACTTCTGGCTCGATGATGATATTCTCGGCTATCCCAACAGGAAATCAGTCATTTCGCACTCTTGAAAGTTTGCTATCTAGAGTAGGACAAACCGTTGAGCAAATCATGCCAATTCTTATCAATCTCAGGTCTCGGATTCCCCGAAAATGGCCCATGCGACTGCGAATTCTCGGCAAATCGAATCTCTTCGTATCGAACAGCCTCGTGTGCAGGGGCTGTAGCCAATCCATAATGGATCGGGTCAGATATATTCGATAATAACCCATCAACAGTCGATGCACAGCACACTCACAAAACACTAAATTCGGGCCCCGAAGACCGCCTGCAACCCTCGCAGTCCTATAAACATACCCCAAAATGCCCAGATACATCACAAAAAGAGTAACATGAGCGAGAATCAGGATCCAGTACCGCCGAAGAGACAAACCCCATTTCGGCAAGCCATGATCCTCGCGTTTCCCGAGAAGACCGTCTGTCGTGCTTTCGCCGTCATCGGAGGAGTCTCTGAAGGGGGCGTCGGGGAAGACCTTTTCATAGTCACTGGGATTTCGGGATTTGGATGTGATCTCGTGCATTTTTGCTGCGTTCCGGAAGAACCAGGTGCTGGTTGTTTTGAAGTGAGCCATTTTACCCAGGTTCGTGGTGATGGGACGGGTTCTAATATGAATGTCGAGTAGGACTATCATCAGGTTTCCTAGGGTAGTAATATTTGGATGGCGTAGAGTCTGGCATGCCTGAGGCTGTCGAGTGTATGCAGTGTCTTGGAGATGCATATGGCTGCACAGTATCGCGCTAGTTCTGCAGCGTCTATCAAGAGGCGAGTCTTCCTGCACGTTCTCTCATCAAATTCCAGCACCACTACAACCCATCCAGCAATGGCAATGTGGTCTAACTTTGTATCTCACTGTTGGGTATCGTGTGTTGGATTCCCGACTGCTTTGATTTGGATGATGGTGCGGAGCTTTTGTATATTTTCCCTTCTCTCGGGGCTATGCTTTGCGCTACAGCTCACCCGCGGATCATATGCCATTGCGGAATCTCATGCGATACCATCACCATGGTCTCTTGTCAGTCGCGCCGTCCATACAACCATGATTACCTTAAATATCGGTCTGCGACACGGACGCTCCGGCGAGATAGAACGCGAGCTCCAGGAAATATCTGACCCATCCAGTCGTCGATACAGACAATTCCTCAAGCAAGACCAAGTCCACAATCTCGTCAAGCCTACCTCAGATGATGTCGCCCTCGTCCTCTCGTGGCTTTCAACAAATGGAATCGACCAAGATGAACTTGAGTTCAGCCCGGGCGGAGACTGGATCACATTGAACCTGTCCATCTCCGCAGCGGAGAACCTCCTCGATACGAAATACTTCACATACCGGAACGGAAATTCGGTCACTGTTCGAACATCTCAATGGTCCATTCCCTCTGAACTGCATGAGATCGTCGATACGATCCAGCCAACGACGTCATTCCTGCACTTGAAGACAACACGAAATGACCACGACAACTATACCGGCGAAACAAACCTCAACCAACTCGCGGTTGAGGCAACAGGACCCAGCGTGGGTGGCATGGGTCTGGACTTGAGCAATCTTCCAGGCAGCCTGACTCCAGAACAAGCCTGCAACGTCACCGCCGTGACACCACTCTGCCTGCGCACCCTCTACGGAACTCTTTTATACAAGGTCCAAAAGCCAGACTCAAAATCTATGGCCCTCGTCAACTTTCTCGGAGAGTTCAACAACCGCAGCGACATAGCCCAGTTTGCAGAAATGTACCGACCGGACGCAATCGACGCAGCACAGAACTTCCACGATATCAGCATCAATGGTGGCATAAACCAACAATTACAGGGAAACGAAACCCAGCTCCAGTATCGAAGCGGGTTGGAAGGAAATCTCGACGCAGAGGCCATGATCGGAGTGGCGCATCCAATCCCCTTGACCACATACACGGTCGGCGGTCCTCCGCCTCCTTTTATACCCAGCGATGCTTTCCCCACGAATACAAATGAGCCATTTCTGGCGTGGCTGAACTGGTTACTCGCCCAGCCAGACTCGGAGCTACCGAGTGTCGTCTCCTCTTCCTATGGAGAACCAGAGGGCACGGTGCCGCCATCATATGCGCGAAGGGTTTGTATTGCCTTTGCGCAGCTCGGTTTGAGGGGCGTGTCTGTGATAACAGGCTCGGGAGACCATGGCGTGGGTCATCCGGCGAAGTGCCAGGATGAATTTCTGGTGAACTTTCCCGACTCCTGTCCTTATGTTACTTCCGTTGGGGCTACCAAGGGGATAAACCCGGAAGCCGTTGCGATAAATCGGAATAATGGCTTTGTTTCTGGTGGCGGGTTTAGTAGGTATTTCCCGCGACCTTCATTTCAGAACCAGAACAGCGTGGGAAGATACCTGGATGCAATTGGAACTCTGCACGAGGGAAGATTCAACCCTTCTGGTCGTTCCTTTCCTGATGTGGCCACTCAAGGATATCGATATGTGACCGTGTGGAATGGAACGACGAGACTCGTGGATGGAACTTCTGCCTCTGCACCCACCTTCGCGGCGATCGTCGCGTTAGTTAATGATGCACTAGCAGCGGAAAATCTCCCTTCAATGGGTTTTCTTAACCCATGGTTATATTCCGAAGGGTGGAAGGCCTTCACCGACGTGACTGAGGGTTCTATCCCGGGTTGCAACACAACCGGTTTTCCCGCTATGACAGGATGGGACGTTGCCAGTGGTTGGGGCACGCCTTGGTTTCCCAAATTTAAGGAATTGGCACTTCAAAGAAGATTCGCGACCCATTTGCCGTGGTATATGAGATGGACGGAACGGCAGTAGTGATATCTATCATCAGACATTGAATCTAAGCTAAAAAGACCTTCCCTTTCGCTCTTTGCTTTCCTTTAGCTCTTAGCCTAGCGCCGTAAACCCATATGATAAAAGGTGCCGGCACCCCAAATCCAAGCAAAATGAACGCCAAAGTGCTATTTCCCCATCCGTACCCCAGGCGGTCATATAACGCTGGCGCAAAGATGGGAAAGCAGAATCCGAAAATGCTTCGCAAAAACTGGCTGGAGGCATTCGCCGAGGCGACATATTCGCGGTACGACTCCATGACATACTGCTGCATAGACTGAGTGGTGAGGATGACTCCACACCCGAATACAGCAGCCCCGATATCAACGACAATCCACGGAGCCATTGCCTCCGCCGCCCAGCCGTACCAAAACAGACCGGCCAGCAGAAAGACCATACCGGGAATCATGAGTGGAATCCGATATTCAGGCGCCGTTTGTCCTCGCTTTTGCGTCAGGTATTTCCAGAGCCAATCCGTGATGCGAGCACCACCTTGCGCCGCAGCGGTGTAACCGATCACAATAGCAACATAGTGAACACCGCTGATAAGGACCGACTGATGGTACTTATCTGTCCACAGCGAAGCAAAGCTGGTCAGAACCAAGAACAGCACGCCGTAGTTATAAGCCAGGAAAATCGACATAATCTGAATCGTCGGCTGGGTAGCCAACATCCAACACGGCCGCGCCAGACTATATCCGAGCTTCCTCAGCAACGGCTGAGCATGCACCTCCGATCCAGATCGATACGGCCGTCCTGTCTCCTTCTGCAACTTCAACGCCTTTCGATGAAGTAGGAGTCGATGATATGTCTCCGGGAAAAACAGGATCGCATAAACAACAAGCACCCCATCAAAAATCGACAGCACCCAAAAGAGCCACCGCCACCCAATCTTCTCCGTAATGACCCCGCCGAGAATCGGCCCAACGGCCGGACCCAGCAATGGCACAAAGGTCGCAATCGAAAAAGACATACCCCTTTGCTCCGCCCGCCAACAATCCGCCAGCACAGGCGTGGTAATGGCATACTCAGCGCTGGCACCAATACCACTCAGAATCCGGCCAGCGAGGAGTAGACCCCGCGTGTGCGAGAAGCCGCAGACGGTATTCCACAGGATATACCAGCTCGACGCGAGGATCCAGACCCAGCGGCGGCCGAAGACTTCGGCGAGGGGCGCGAGAGCCATAGGGCCGAAGGCAAAGGCTAGGACAAAGATTGAAACGACCATGTTTGCTTCGCTTTCGGTGATTGAGAGGTCGGTGCTTATGGAGCCCACTGCTGGGGCGAGCATTGAGGCGCTCATGAGCGTTACCATTCCACCCATTGAGCAGAGGAGAGTTATGGCCCATCGCCGGGTGAGGGACCAGTTGAACGGACACGAGGGGTCTGTTTCACTGTCCCAGGTGACAAGGAGGTCGTCATCCGTTGGGTTGGGTGGCGTGTCGGCATTTTTCTCTGGTTGCGACGTGGGTGCTGGATTCGTCGAGTCCGGTAGCAGTTCGCTTGGTGGCATGGGTTTATCCATTTCGCGGGCGCATCCAAACAAATGCGATGGCCGGTGCGAGATTGGTCGTACCTACGGTATATCAATGGGAAGCTCAGGACGTACTCTGCGGCCACTGCTCAAGTGCAGATCGGAACCACAGGGACAAGTCTGGTTTAAGTATTGAGTGATTGAATTGGGTTACTTCGACCGAATTATGCAAGGGTTAGGGTTACTTTCGGCGTTAATGCATACAATGGTGCCTTAATGCCTTAATCTCATGTGGCAGAAAAGTCAAGATACCTGAATTACAATTACAGAGGCCCCGGGTGCCGAGATTTCTACATTAGGCAGCTATCAACCCTATGAATATGAAGCTATTTCTGCTATACAAATCCTTACATCGCATGGTTTTTAGGCGGTTTGGACCTAAATTCGGTGATAACCCTATAAACTGAACAACTGGCTTATCACTTTACTCCGTTAGTATATGCTCAAAGGATGTTATTCTAATTGTAATAAATAGAGAATTAGTAGTTTATCTCATTTACAAGGTGCTATTGACTTTATTTAAAGGCTCTCATGTCTGTATACTATACGAATTAAAGGTAAATACTTCTCACACCACTTAACTCTGTATCTATATTAATTTTTCGCCACTGTACTGGGCCCTTGAAATCCAAAACCCTCCTGTGCTAGATAAACTGTTAATTCTCTATTTCATATAATAAAAAACAAAATCCATATAGCTTATATCAAAAGGTTGAGGTTTTGGTCCGAAAGCTTTACAATACACTAAATCCGAGGATCTGAAAGCGGTCAGGATTGCGGCCAACATCAGGCCAAATTAAGACCAAATAAGGTATCAAGGCCTCATTGCATTGCATTAAAGCCGAAAGTAACCCTGGCCCCCATGCCCCTGCGTAGCTGGAAAGGTTCTTTTAGCGCGCACTGGCTATTCGCTACTGGGGATATCCATGAAAAAGCGTACAGGGGTGTTTCTTTGTCTGGTGCTTCGACCGGATAAGTTGCGCAGTCAACTTCCGTCCTTCCCGGATCATCCGTTCCTCGTGTTCTCTTCTATTCGCTGTTTCCACGAAAAGGAGGAACTAGGAATATTCGGCTGTGACTGATCCTTTTCCATACGGAAATTGAGTGAAGATTCGGGGATGAAAATCAGTCGGGAATCTCCACGCGCCGAGATGATCTACGAGACACGCACTTTCGCGCCCATACGTTCCTTAGTTGCTTTCTATCACATTGACCCCTCTGAGTCCGTGTCCTTTTTTTTATTTTCTTGGCCTCTGTGGTCTTCGTTGATCTTTACCTTCACGGCAAAACATTAGATATCAGCGCTGAACACCGACATTATCCACATGGTTATTGACCGTGTCCAGGCCTGCCAGCCCCCTTCCACCCTCCAGCATTGCTGTGATCTCAATGGCGCGCGATACGCATAATCAACTGTCATCGGAGCACCTTCTGCGCGAATCTAAAGCCATAATGTCAATCGGAAATAGGGGTCATTTCGGCTCTTTTGTGTCTCACGCCTTCCGCAGTCCGTCCATCGTATGCAGATCGACAACGTAGCTTGTGCGGCGGCTGAATTACCATGGCCCAGTAAATTTTGACAAAAATTGCCAGTCACAAGCTGTGCACATGGCTGCGTATCGCACCCACTGCTTGTGAGAGGAAGCCCAAGATCTGGCCCGGCCTGGTCATCTGCATCTGCACGGTCTAGTGCCTCTGTGTGGATCCAGGTAAAGTCCTAGAACATAGGAGGTTGTTCCTTTAGGGGCGTGGACCGTACATCATGCGGGTCAAGCGAGTGGTGACATTGCATTTTGAGGATGGATGTAACGATGTCCACGAAGGCGTCGAACTGGTGCCGTTCCCAGAGAGGGTAGACATGCGTCGGCGTTACTAGTGCTCCCAGTACATGACAGAGTAGGAAACTTGAATCCTCAAGTGCTGTCTAGCCTCTAAATCACGAATCTACCAAGGAGAATGACACTTGTTGGCTGCAATGTCCGGGTCAACTAGTAGAGGTAAAGTCGATTCAACGGGCTGACGACTGCATACTGGTTGAAAGAAGATAAATATCGCTGAGGATGGCAAGAAGAGGACGGTATCATCGACAGCTCAACCTGACCAAACATCACCTTGAACATTTTCCAAACAGTCCGATTCAGAAATAACCGAGGCTTTTTCAAAATGAAATTCAACGCCCTGATTGCCTACCTCCCGCTCCTGGTGAGCTTGACTGCTGCGGCGCCAGTCATTCAACCGGGTATGTACATTCAAACAATTCCCAGGGAGACGGTTTGTTAAATCATTACTGTTTAGTCGGAATCGCTCGTCGTTATGATGCTGATTCTGCCACCAACTACGTCGTTGACAAGCGATCCGATGCTGACGCGGCTACCAACTATGTTGTCGACAAGAGATCCGACGCCGACTCGGCTACGAACTACGTCGTCGACAAGCGATCTGATGCCGACGCGGCCACCAACTATGTTGTGGACAAGCGATCCGATGCTGACGCGGCCACTAACTACGTCGTCGACAAGCGATCTGATGCCGATTCGGCTACCAACTATGTTGTCGACAAGAGATCCGACGCCGACTCGGCTACGAACTACGTCGTCGACAAGCGATCTGATGCCGACGCGGCTACCAACTATGTTGTCGACAAGAGATCCGACGCCGACTCGGCCACGAACTATGTTGTCGACAAGCGATCCGATGCTGACGCGGCTACAAACTACGTAGTTGACAAGCGATCCGATGCTGACGCGGCTACCAACTATGTTGTCGACAAGCGATCCGATGCTGACGCGGCCACTAACTACGTCGTCGACAAGCGATCTGATGCCGATTCGGCTACCAACTATGTTGTGGACAAGCGATCCGATGCTGACGCGGCCACTAACTACGTCGTCGAAAAGCGATCTGATGCCGATTCGGCCACCAACTACGTCGTCGACAAGCGATCTGATGCCGACTCGGCTACGAACTATGTTGTCGACAAGCGATCCGATGCTGACGCGGCTACAAACTACGTAGTTGACAAGCGATCCGATGCTGACGCGGCTACCAACTATGTTGTCGACAAGAGATCCGACGCCGACTCGGCCACGAACTATGTTGTCGACAAGCGATCCGATGCTGACGCGGCTACAAACTACGTCGTCGACAAGCGCTCTGATGCCGATTCCGCTACCAACTATGTTGTCGACAAGAGATCCGACGCCGACTCGGCCACTAACTACGTCGTCGACAAGCGATCCGATGCTGACAAAACTACGTCGTCGACAAGCGCTCTGATGCCGATTCCGCTACCAACTATGTTGTCGACAAGAGATCCGACGCCGACTCGGCCACTAACTACGTTGACGCGGCCAACTATGTTGTCGACAAGCGCTCTGATGCCGATTCCGCTACCAACTATGTTGTCGACAAGCGCTCTGATGCCGATTCCGCTACCAACTATGTTGTCGACAAGAGATCCGATGCAGACGCTGCTACCAACTACGTCGTTGACTAATGGATTGAACTCGGCGAGAGAAAACCTGGGAATCCCGAAGCAGGTCAGCTACCCAGGTATGCATATTTGGGGGCACATGGGAGAACAAATCCAGTTTTGGGGATTGGGGCTGTATCTAGATCTAAGTACTGTCAGGTCCTCTTCATGACTAGATGGCAAGAAACAGAGATTCTCTCTATATTAATTTCATTTGCACAAAATTCGGCCCGCGCGAGTATCTTTTCTTTTGATATCAAGTTCTTTTTGGTATATATACGCAGTCAAGTCAGGCACACAGGTACTTTCTCGTACTAATCCCCGTCATTCGACATCCTAGTATCTATCTCCATTGTATCCGATTTCACATATAACGGGTGGTGAAATCAGGTATTTCCTTGTGAAGTGCATGGATTTTTCTCCTTTATGGTTCTATCAAAGACCCAATTGATGGAGAAACATGCAAACGGCGAGGGATCGATCGTTCTTCCGAGAGGGACTATTACGCGCCAATTCAGACAAAAAGCAGAACAGCTCAGGACTCTGGACAGCATTTGTCAGCTAAAATCGTTCCAACTCAAGAAGAAAGAACGAAAGAAAAAGCACTCGCATTGTTTCTAAGTCGGGTCATATCTCTTTTCATAAAGGATATGAGGGCACCATTTTCGGTAGGAGAATTGATGAGAGATAGGATGGGTTCTCCCACATTTCGCCACAAAAAAGACTCAGAACGACCTCCCGTTTGAGTCTTGTCCAATTCATTTAAACTGGTCTTAATTTCGTCGCAGAGAAGCTCTTCGGCGGCACGCAAGATCCCTTCCTTGTACGAGGTCGATTCTCGAACACTCCACTGCTTTGAGCTTTCATGAAGAGCTTGAAGGAAGGGCCGAAGATTCCGACTGCGTGAATGAGACTGTGCCGATGCCAGCTCAGCATCGCCCACTTGTAGAGTATAGTACTCAGTGACTAGCTCGTCAACGGACTCGAAACCTGATTCTTCCACCAGTGCGACTACTTTGGTCAAGCGTCTTTCATTGCTATCCATGGCCACGGAGTTCTCTCCGTCGTGGGTATCATCTACCAGGAGGCAATCAGCGTGATTGGTTTGCAAGAGGGGAATCTGTTGAGTCATTTCGGTGGTTTCTAGCCATGAAATCTCTGGGATATTGCACTGCGCGACCAACGAGCTGGACTGGGTAGGTGTACCGACTATATCCACAGAGCTGATAGGCGTGGGGAATATCCCTATCCATCAAAATAAACTATCTTAGCGCTCCATGTATCGAAGTACACAGCGAGAGAATTGTGGCATACCATTGATATCCTCCATCATCATCGCCGATATCTCAGCTGTTGAGACGGATGTGCCGGGCTCTGTGAGCTCTGGTAGATCTGCAAACGAAGACGGTAGGGTCTCATCACCGGCAACACCATTGACAACCTTCGGAGGTTCGTTGTTCTCGATATCGCATTCAACGGTTTGACAAGATATTCCATTGGTCAAATTCTGCTGCTTGCTATCTCTTTTTGCTGCAACGAGAATGAGTAAAAAGATTTTACGCATCAGAAGGAGAAGGTTCTATCACCTTGGCGGTTTCTTCGCTTCGCAATACGATTCTTCTCTTTCTTCCGGTCAATATAATTGTATTCCACAACAATAGGAGCAGAGAAGGCTCCATTCACTGGAACATGAGTAAAACTGTGTATATCCTGATCATCACAATGTAATTGATCCATCATCCTGCCCAGAACAAGAAGCCAAAGAGGTAATATCGAGAGAAATGTGGGGCAAAGTTGTAGAATCAGGGTTTGCTTGCCTCGTTCTACGTTTGGAGCAAATGTTCGACTTTCGTCACACTTGTCTTCGAATCTCAGAATGAGGCGACATACAAAAGTACCACACACTAGTCCTAGCAATGTATGAGGGGTAAGACTCGCTCGACCGTTCTGGGAACCAAGCATATGTCTTGGCGCTGATGCTGTCGTAAGCTTATAGCATCCCCGAGAGGTTTGAACAAATCACGCGACGGATCGACATGCTTGACTCCGAGGTTGAACAGCCTGATTTAGAGGCTACTCGTTTTCTCCAATCACCATCCTAAGACTTGGGCGAGGTGTTGAGTTAGCAGTTATCTTGCTTGCCCCATTCGTCTCTCTAATCTCACCGCTATATCCCAGGTAATTCTCTTATTCATTGGTCTGTCACATCGATGGTGGGGATGCTGGTGATCTTCGCAACGAATATATGTTGTACGCCGTGTTGGCGCTGCACAATTTACGCTAGGTCATCCCTGGGGTGATCTTTGTACAGATTGATGATATTGAATATGTACTTATGTGGTCCGTAAGGAATGTTAGAGCCTGATATATACCACTGCAGGAAAGAAACAGACGTTCTATTTGTTCTTATGATCTTTTAGTTAGCGGCTGAATGCACTTATGTACTCAATCAGGAGCGGCCTAAGTAAACCCCCCGTTCCGACAGGTTTACACGTACAGCGTTTCAAGAAGTGCCCGCCCTATTGACAGAATTTGCCACTGTAAAATCATTAAAAAATTGGTTTGACCAGTCTATGAAGCTCTAGAGGGTTCTTTGTTCAATTCTGTCCGAGGCGCTCATCCTTTTCGTCGGACCTCGGGATACTACCCCGCTGACTCAACCGACGGATCTGATAACAATTCACTTGGCTGATAAAGTTAAGGGCCTCTCGAACTCCAATGAAAAACCGAAATGAGAAACCTCGCATGGGGCCATGCAAGCCTCACTACGTGCCAAGCAATTGGCAATGGGGCCGATGTGACGGTAGTGGTAATAGTGGCAATAGTGGCAATAGGAAGCTCAGCTGGCGACCCGCTGGGGACGGATGGGATCACGCCGGTTACTTCCGCCTTCATCCTGGTCACTTCCCTCTTCATCCTCGTCACCGGCAATCGCAAAAGCAGAGTACTCTTCCGCACCCTCCTTCATCAAGGCAGCAGCAACCTTGCTAGTGTTGCGTGCCCGAACCCAGAATGCGAGGCCGATGATCTGCCCAACTATGATCCCTGATACCAGCGCAATCCAAATGGGGCCGAACCCTTGTTGGCGCATGCCACCAATAATGTTCGACCAGGCCACAACCATGATTGCCCTCCCAGTCCAAATATGCGCGTATGAGATCCAAGTTCGTCGCTTCGTCCGCACGAAGACGACGTGGTGAGTCCATCCCAGTACACCCTGAAGTCCTAGCGCAAGTAAGAGGACCAGTCCCGCGGCCTGGTGCCAGGATCTGAACTTGCCTCCCGTCATCACCGTACCGAGGACTCCGCCGCAGATGGCGCAGATTGAGGCGACTAGTTGGAGGATACTGTGCCATTGAAATGCGTGGCTTTTCTGAGAGCGGATCATGAATACCCCCCATGGGAACAGTATCAAAAATGCCAGTCCCATCAGCACACCATGTAGATGTACCAATGCTCGTGATCGGAATGCAACTAGTGCCCCGCTCAAGTTTCGCGGGGTATCCGAGGTTCCAAGGGTCCGTACGCCGGGGTGTATGGATGGCACCGAAGGGAGCATTCTAGCGTGATTGATGGAGCGAGACATATCAACGTAGAAGCGGCCCCAACCGCCGTTTCCAGCGTGATGCTTGTGCATCTTCAGATGAGCATCATAGGAAAAGACTGAGAACTGTTGGTCTTCATTCCAGGCCCAGATCCATGGCATTGATGTTGCAGTTGCTGAAATGGGACTGCCTGGCCAGAGGTGGCAAGAGTAGCAAACAAGGGCGACTTTGGCGCGATATGCCTGTGGGTTCGACAGTGAATCCGTCACAGGCTGCCATTGCGTTTGCAAAAGTCGCAAATCCGCCCCACCGACATCTTCTCGATTGAGGAGTTTGGGTTGGTGGTGTTCATTGGTAGTTCTGATGCTGACAATGGGTGACTCGCCGGACAAGGGATCGCCGTATACGATGATCATCAATGAACCAGCCATCGTAGGGCCGGTTCCTATTGCTGTCCAACCCTTATCCGACCCTCTGGGCCTTGTCACAGTTATGCTCAGGTACATATCGTGAGCGTTCGATGACAAGTTGCGGTGCATCATGAACCCCGTGCAAAAGTCCGCTTCTGCATCTTTGTCGGAGTTAGATCCGAATCTGCAATACTGAACTGGCTCTGCGTGGACTGAAATAAATAGTCCGCAAAGAAAAGAAATCCAAATAAGGATATAAGAACGTTCTGCCATGGCCGTAGCACACTTGCCTGTCAATGTTTCTTGGCACAAATGAGTGATTAGGCTTCGATAATATTTGGGAGGAAAATAGTATCATCTATAACAATCTATGAGTTGTATACCAAATTGCGACCGATGGTAAGCACAGTGCACCTACTGGTCAAGTTATTTGGCCCATCTGTAAGGTCAGCGGTCAACGTTGACACTGCACAAGCAGCTAAGAACTAGCGCCCTCGACAGTGCATGCTTGGCCTGGGTCCATCCTGCTGCTGCCCTATCAAGGATCTGACTGGGTCTTGTACATTTAACCCCTGTAGGCTTGTTGCGATCCCGTATCTTGACCAAAAAACCTCACCTGAGCACTTCTGAAGAATTCCGTGGCTCACTTCCTCGGCCCATGACTAGCGTCTGATTGGAAAGAATGTTGAGATCATGCTTTCCCTTTTATGGCATGCTAGTTGCTGCTATTTGCTCTGTATCTGATGCAACAGAAGATGTGGCATTCAAAGTTAAAAGCTTCATCTCGATTCCACCACAATGGACACAGATTCGCCGTGCATATCCAGATGAACTTGTTCCTGTTCAAATTGCTTTGCGACAGACCGGGTATGACAACTTGACTCAGCAACTTCTCGAAGGTATGGCTTATATGAAATGTCTGAACGATCACGCGATGGCTAATTCCACCATAGTCTCAAATCCAAGACATGGGAGATATGGCCAACATCTGTCGGCAGCTGATGTTGAAAGCATTGTAAAAACTCCGGAAGACACCTTGAATAGTGTGATGGACTGGCTGCAAGGCTCTACCCTATACAATGTGTCTCAATCTGAAGCCAGCGACTGGCTCTTCGTTTCGTTGCCAGTCCACGTCCTGGAATCCCTGGTTGACGCCGATTACTTTCAATTCCGCAACTCGCATGGATACACTGTACTGAGAACACTCCAATGGTCCCTCCCAGTTCATGTATACGACCACATCGACCTCATCCAACCAACCAACAATTTCCTCCTAACTCAACCTCAATCTCGTTATGGTGGATTCTCTCCCCCCGCCTGGGAAACAGAGCACAGAAGGCCGACCCATGCAGAGCTAGTGGAGGAAGACGTCATACAGAGACATCATATTACAGCACCAACGGCCGAGGAGGTACCGCCAAACCCCACAGTGGAACAAGCCTGCAATCGTCTGGCAATTTCCCCTCTGTGTCTGAGCGTAATATATGGAACCTACGGATACAGACAACAGAAAACAGACCAAAACAGTATCGCGATGGTCAACTTTCTGGGCGAGTCAAGCAACCGCTCTGATATCCAATTATTCCTCGAACGCTCCCGGCCAGACGCCGCTGACGCCGGAGCAGCATATTCATTCAAGACTGAAATCGTGGCTTCGGGCGAAGATCAACAGACGCGTCTGTGCCCCGAGCAGTTAGCATCACGACAGGGTTTCGAAGGTGCTCTCGATGCCCAGACTATTCTTGGACTGACTTGGCCTCTCTCAATGACAACATATAACGTCGGATCGAAGCCGCCCTTCCTACCGCGACAAAACCATACTGAAAATCGGAACGAACCGTACTTGGTCTGGTTGGAATATCTGCTCGCGCAGAAAGAGCTGCCACGGGTCATTTCGATATCCTACGCAGATGATGAAAAGAGTGTGCCCCCTGAATACGCACGTCGTGTATGCGCCAAATTTGCCGAGCTTGGTGCGCGAGGAGTCTCTGTTCTCGTGGCCAGTGGTGATTTCGGGGTTGGAAGAAATGACCTCTGTATGAGCAATGATGGAGAGCACAGGCGCTTTGCTCCAAGTTTTCCAGCTAGCTGTCCGTTCGTGACGAGTGTCGGAGCCACGCGTCTAGTCGGGCCGGAAATTGTTGCCTTCGATGGAAGAAGTGATTTTGCCAGTGGTGGGGGCTTCAGCGACCTTTTCGCTCGTCCTGATTATCAGTTCCATGCTGTGGAATCTTATCTGAGTGGTCTTGGGGAAGATTATGATGGTCTTTACAATCCCATGGGTCGTGGCATTCCCGACATCTCGGCCTTGGGATATCACTTTCCAGTCGTCTGGGATGGAGCAGCCCATTTGCAAGATGGAACGAGTGCATCTACGCCAACAGTTGCCTCGATTATTGCATTGCTAAATGATGCGCTCTTGGCGGATGGCCGACCTCCGCTGGGCTTTTTGAATCCTTGGATATATTCCGAGGCAGCGTCGGGATTCAAAGATGTCACTTGGGGGTCGAACTTTGGGTGTAACGTCTCTGGGTTCAATGCGACGGAGGGCTGGGATCCTGCGACAGGAATTGGGACACCGGTACGTAACGCTGGCCTAGGAAGTGGTACATTTCGAGATCTCCTCACTCAAGGCTAACTTTTCTTTTAGCGCTTCTTGGATTTAAAGGCGCTTGCCCTCAGGCGAAGATTTCGTGATGATCAGCCGTGGTACTATCATAGGTCAGACTAAGTAACGGATATGTTAATCTTTCGGCTGATAAGCGCAGAAATACGCAGACTGACATCATGATATAAATATATTGATTAAGCTTCTAAGTGTCCAATAGCGGTTTTATTTCTAGGAGTTATCGGCGGAAATACCAAAGTATTCTCTATATCAAGAACCCTAAATCTCTACTTGCTTAATAAAATAGTTAATCTATTATCAATAACGTAAAATTAGTTTTATATACTTGAAAAGCTAGATTCAAACGTTTTAAGACCATTTATAGTAGAATTATGGTATAAATAGGTAGGCCTTGACAAGTCCCGCAGCACTAAGGCAACTTGGTGCTACGATATGGTGCTGCGAAGATCGCATGCGTCAGTCAAACGTGGGCCACTTTACCTATTATAACTTTGAGATCCCAGTCGCACAAGAGTTCAAAGACAAGGTATTACTCCTTATTCATTGGCCAGATACAGCCATATTCCCAAGTTGGATATCTGTGCAGGATACCCCGAGTAGACCGCATGACTTCAGTTGTTTTCAGCCCCGGAAGAAATTGTTTCATTCTGATAGAATTTAAATTAAGTTCTTCGGTCATTCATCGTTTTCTATCTCTAATTCTACCCAATAGGCAAACAGATATTGATGAGCTCTATGGATAACAAGGACGGTACCATGAGAGTTTTGGTGACAGGAGTAAGCAAAATTCAAGCTACTTTTAAACCAGGCCTCTAACATACAAACTCTTTAATATGTAGGCAGCGGGATTTTTGGGATCAACCCTAGTCGATTTTCTCCTTGGGAAGGGCCATACAGTGATTGGGCTTGACAACTTTCAGAGTGGCTCATCACAAAATTTGGACCACTTGAAAAACCATCCTCAGTTTGAATGTCTTAAGTAAAGTCAATCTGTGCCCTAGTGAAAAACAAATGGGCGTGTTTACTGACTAGAAACCAGTCACAATGTCCAAGATCCTCTTCCAGAACTAGAAGGAGTTGACCAGATCTACAATCTAGCTTGCCCAGCAAGTCCAGTCCAATATCAAAAAGACCCAGTGTCAACCTTGAACACTTGCTTCCTCGGCACTCGAAGCCTACTAGAACTTGCGAGATCCAGAAATATACGCATTCTGCACACCAGTACCTCAGGTTAGCGATACACTAATACAGCCCCCTATAACCCTCAGTTTGTACCTAATCAAAGGTATGCATATAAAAATAGAAGTCTACGGCAATCCCTCGGTCCACCCTCAACCAGAGCACTACTGGGGCAACGTGAACTCATTCGGCCCACGAGCCTGCTATGATGAAGGCAAGCGTGCCGCCGAAGCCCTCTGCTACGCCTACCGAGAGCAGCATGCTGTTGACATTCGCATCGCGCGAATCTTCAATACATACGGTCCACGCATGGGCGCAAGCGACGGCCGCGTCGTGTCGAACTTTATCACATCTGCGTTGGCCGGGGAAGATCTAAAGATTACCGGTGTCGGTACGGCAACTCGCTCGTTTCAATACGTTTCCGACTGTACGCGGGGACTATATGCGCTTATGCAGAGCGACTACAGCAAAGGCCCGGTAAATATTGGTAACGATGAGGAATTGACTATCCAGCAACTAGCTGAACTTGTGATCGGGCTTCTTTCGCAGATGACTGGCCAGTGTAAGGTTTCTATTTCGTATCTACCGCCGTTGGTGGATGACCCCACGGTGCGCAGACCGGATATTACTTTGGCGAGAGAGGTGCTGCACTGGGGACCGATGATTCGACTTGAGGACGGATTGCGGAGAACGATCGAGTGGCATATCAATCATAGGCGGTCTGACTGACTGGCGGGTTATTGGTTAGTAGCTGCATCACAGTCCGCGGGTATGGCTTGAGGGGTAATCTGTTGCGTTCTTCAGCATTCGGTTGCTCAATTATGTCTGTTTTCGCTGTGGCCGGTCCTCCGACTTCAATGTAGTTCCGATGGCCCTCTGTGGTTCCCTATGTGTTTCTAACGCAACTGTGTAACCGGTACGAGATCAATCGAAATCAAAATGCGATCCCCAGACTCTCTATCTTCTTATCAATATGCTATATCTCATGAATAATTCAGCCTATCAGATCCATTATGCGGTCAACGAACATGGGTCCGACAAATATTTCCTCATTGGGAACAGCTTATCGCGGCCATGCATGAACTTCAACGTGTGCGACAAGGCGAGACTTGCCAATCACGGCGTTATGTATGGGCTATTTTTCAAGTATCAGTGTCCTTTTTTTACCTTTTAATTCTTGGATATGGTGGGGGGAGTTTATATATGACTCCCATCCCCCCAGCACCACATAGTCCAAGTCCAAGTTGAACATTTTCAGTGAGCATCACTTCATTCATCCTTTAACTTTTAAACACCAACCATTTATCACAATCCATGCAATGGGTGACTATTCACCAGAAGTGGCAACAGCTCCGGTGCTTACCCCGTCAGAGAAGCAGGTTGACATCACAGGCATCAAACCATCCAGTGGAGTACTTTACCACCAGCTGCGAAATGAGCCCTTGAATATTATCGGCGGTCGAGGCAGCTACCTGATAACAGAGGATGGTCTGGAAATTCTGGATGCGACATGCGGCGCAGCTGTATCCTGCCTAGGTCACAGCGACGAGCGTGTCCATGAAGCGATCTTGGACCAGCTGAAGAAGGTTTCCTATTGCTATTCCATGTTTTTCACCAACAGTGCTGCAGAGAGTTTGGCAAAATTTCTGGTAGACTCGACTGGAGGCAAGATGTCTCGTGCCTACATTGTGAGCTCGGGTGAGAAAGCTGCCCATGCCAAACGACGATTGGTTGCTAAAGTCTCAATAGGTACCGAAGCTGTGGAGGCTGCTGTGAAGATGGCTATTCAATATTTCACAGAGTTGCCCTTACCTGAGCCCCAACGGGTGAATATCATTTCTCGAAAGTCGTCTTACCACGGAAATACCCTCGGGTCACTTGCTGTTGGACACCACGCCTCTCGGCGGAGAATCTATGAAAGTCTTCTTTCGAATAATATTCACCACGTGCCCCAATGCTATCCTTATCGCAGAATGAATGTGAATGAAAGCACCGAAGACTATGTCGCAAGGCTAGCCCGAGAACTGGAGGACGAATTCCAAAGGCTTGGCCCCAACACCGTCTGTGCATTCATAGCCGAGACAATGCCAGGCGCCGTAAGCAAACCCGATCCCGCCATGATAGATATGCTAACTGTTTTTATAGACACTTGGGTGTGTCCCCCCATTACCCGGTTACCTCAAGGCACTAAAAGCCGTCTGCGAGCGACACGGCGCGCTCTTCATTTTAGACGAAGTAATGTCCGGCATGGGCCGCACCGGAACCCTCCATGCCTGGGAGCAAGAAGACGTCGTCCCTGATCTCCAAACAATTGCCAAGGGACTCGGCGCCGGCTATGCCCCCGTTGCCGGACTGCTCATCAACAAGCATGTCGTCGAGACTCTGAACAAGGGCACCGGTGCGTTTGTCCACAGCCAGACATACCAGGGCCACCCGGTTGCCTGCGCGGCTGCATATAAAGTGCAGCAAATTATACAAGAGGACAATCTGCTACCGAATGTGCGGGCAATGGGAGAATATCTGGGTCAGCGTCTTCACGGGCTTTTGGATAGTCACCCCCATGTTGGTGATATTCGAGGCAGGGGACTATTCTGGGCTGTTAGTTTTATTTATTTCTGTTTGCGGTATTTACTAACAAGATTCCAGATTGAATTTGTTCAGGATAAAGAGACCAAAGAGCCATATCCGCCTTCAAAGGCGCTTTCTCGGACACTGCACGCGACAGGCCTCAAGCCTGAAAATGCGATTTCATTGATGCCGGGAAATGGCGGTATCGACGGTGCTAATGGTGATCATATTATTCTAGCGCCACCTTATAATACTACCCGTGAGGAGATCGATTTGATAGTCGACCGAACTGTTCGTGTTATCCAGGAGGTTTTGGGGTAGCAATTTCTTTGCAAATTTATCTCTATTTTAACTCCTCTTGATTAGATTAGTTACATTGCCACTGAATCTTTAATAGGTTAGAATGAATGAGTCCTCGCGCATAGACCTCCGCAAAACCCATTCGCTCCAAAACCCAACCCAACCCAACCCAGTAAATGGGTTGGGTTTTGGGTCCGAGGGTAGAACCCATGGGTTTTCTATGCCCAATGGGCTCCAAACAGTGCAAACAGGCCAATTCTTGGCAGGTTCATAAAATTATATAGAATTCTCGAGTATTTTTACGTATTCAAATGACTACCCAAGCCCAACTTGAAGGTTTACCAAGTTCGCATAGTAAACGCGAATTAATCAGCATATTTGTGAATGCCAAGACCATATTTATGCAAATAATGCATTCTCATGGGCATATGGGCCCCCATAAAACCCACTGGGTTTGGGTTGGGTTTTGGAAGTCGGGCCCAACCCATACTGGGTTTTGGGCTCTGGGCCCGGATGGGGGCCCATCTATGGGTTTTGCGGAGGTCTAGTCGTATGTTTAATCATCGAGATGCCTCGAGACGACAAGTTTTCACGGCCACGGACTGGTATGATGGATCATCCCAAAGCAATGTGTAGATACTGATAGATGTGGGCAAGGATGTCTGCAATATCGAAAGAAGCGCAATTAATGTGACGAGCAACAGTCAATTTGCTCGTTTTGTGCTTCGCGGGATTTGGACTGCCAATATTCATCTGGTGTGAAATAGGTTCGACCAAAAGAGCAAATGCACACAAGACATAAGCCTCGTTTCATCCATTGTCCCCGCTGTGGATGACCCGGAGTCCCGGACAACCCTCACCGGCAGGTCTCCATCCCAGCTCTATCATCACCAGTTCTGCTTGAGACTGTTTTCTGCATATCTACAAAACGTATGCTCAACTTCGGATTAGCCAGCCTTGCTCTCGTAGCCAAGCGCCAGCAGAGAATGATCAGAACGCTGGGACAAAACTTACTCAGTTCCGACGCCAAGACCGACTGTAACGCAGGTACATTGTAGCTAGCAACAAGCACGGGCGAGAAGCGCTCCACACAGCCGTTATTCTTCAGGGGATCGTCGTCGCACAAACAGTAGGTGGCGTACTGGAGCTCCACGTCAAACGCGCTTCTTGGCTCATGGAGGCACTAGGCTACTTCGACAAGATACCACAGAACCCCATCACACGTATGACAGTACAGCGGCATGGAATGGTCGACGTGATGCTAGCCATCTCATGACAGCGAAGGTCGTACGCACCGCAAAACTTCAGACTCAATCTACCCGACCGGAATCGCTGGGACATCACAGAGCCCTTATTCCACAAGCTGACAGGATGCCCACAGTCACTGATGTGCTTTCTGATACGAATAGCACATTTAGCCTGCGACGCAAGCGACGGGCTCGAAACAAATATAGATGAAGGCATCGTTCTCAACGAAGCCTTCCAAATCGACACCGAGCTTCGCGCTTGGGGATCCGGTTATGATAGAATTCCACCGGCGCAATGTGAACGCACGTCTCTGGATATCCTCGCTGAGTGCTTTTACTGGACTGCACATTTACTACTTGCCCGTCGGGATTTTCGAGACCAGACGTGCTCGCCGCATGCGCAGCATTTGATGCATGTGTGCTTTGGGCTGATGGATCATCTGTCAACGGGTTGTGGGCCCGACTCTTCGCTGCCTCAGCCGCTTTACTTTACATTGCTGCGAGGGAGGCTATCTCCCCTGAGGATCGTGTGTGGGTTCGGCAGAAGCATAATTCTATGACGGCTTATCATCGAGAACAACAGCGGAACTCGGCAATGGAGCCTATTGAGCAGATCTGCGAAACTACGGATAAGCTACGGGAAATGGGTAGTGGCTCCGGTTGGCCGCGGGGGATTGAATTGTCAATTGTGGACATTTATGTGCAAGTGCTTGATAGATACCTACTTTATTATGATTTTTGAGAGGGGTTCCTTCCCCCTCTTTTCCTCTCGGATAATAATTAAGGATGAACCGGTTCGCGACAACCTTGAAACAATGAACGGCCCCAGGGGTAATTACCTAGATAGGAATATCGGGATCTCGCATGCCAACAATGGAAGATAATGCACCACATATGTCGTGTCATGAAACTTGACAATCACTGCTTGCAGAAAAAAAATCAAATTAAAGCCAAAACACTAAAAGTACCAACACTGAACCGATATGATTTGGAAAATAGGCAGAATGGCTCGATTTGGGCTTCTTGACTTATGAATTGTATTCTGTATATACGGATGAAGTTGCATAAATCATATGATGTAGATACCTACTGCTTAAAATGGAGGATCAGAAAACCGGATACGACGGATGTACAAGCCAGGAGAGTTGCACCCTGAATTCAAGCCCGGGGGGGTCGGGGGTCTAGAATGACCTGTCATGTCTCCAGGACCAATCATAATCAATACCGGGGCGGGTACCTGAATGTTTCTCCTTTAGCGGTCCATGGAACTGCACGTGTAACTGCATACTTATTGGCCGAGTCCACTGGATCAGCCCCTGGAACCGTGGTTCCTGTACTGTCCAATAGTCAGTGGCTGAATATTTCATCAGGGGAAACAAGGGAAACAGGACACATCCATGTTCATCTCCCACCTCCCGGACTCGCTAATTCGTCAAAACACATTCTCAAACGCATTGACAGGTTGTATTTTAGATTCCTCGATTTGACGGGTAAATCTCACGTTGCCGTTCGGCATTCAATATGAAGTTTGTATTTATTCAACGCCACAATAGGATCCTGTAGAGACTTGCCCCTGAGAAAAGAAAGTCACACCGATGCAGTTGGACAAGACATAAAACGCCGAGTAAGGGGAGTAGCACACGTACCCCTCTCCAAAACAATCGAGGTCCAGCATGCGCCCTTATTGCTTCAAGGCTCCGTGATGCTGCTTGGACTTATGTAGGTCAATGCAGGGGCCGAAAAACAGTTTTCCCCAACTTCATACATCGCACACTCCATCCGTTGAACTTAGATAAAAAAAATCTACGTCGGTAAATTTAGTTCAAATACAACATACATCGAAAAAAGAAAAACCGAGAAAAGGAAAAGAACGTAAAAAGAACCCCAAAAAAGACCGATAAATCGAGGTGACCGAAAAAAAAAAACAATGGGGCCCCCACGAGGTGCCAATAGTCCAGAATGGCGCCGGTGCGTTGTCCATCCAAGTCAACTGGACTGGTTCCCTGAGTAGTCAGCATCTCCCATCTCCTGATCCGCTTCTGCCTTTTGTATTTCTCATTCCCTCCATTCTTTTCTTTCTTTTTGCGTCCGTTTCATTCTTTCACGGCGACATTATAACACTCATTTCTACCCAATTCATTCGTTTCCTCGAGAACGGTTTGCCCCCCGTTCCCTGCCCCGTTGATCGATTCAACCTAGGTATTTGAGCATTCGCCGAAACATCTTCATTGATTCTTGTCGATATAGGGAGAAATTATTCCCCTGCCATTCGTTACCAGCTGCTTAGGCCAGCCTTTTTGTTTACCCCCTCCTTTTTTTTTGGGCGCCTCTGCGACGCGCCCTTTCAACCCAACCCCCCAGTCTCCGACGTTCGAACGCGATTCGATCCTTGCGCTAGACTTCCATTCATTTACATCTTCAACTTAACCCTCTCGCGCCTGTGGCTGCTTCGAGAGCATCGATATTTCCAACAATCCGTCTCCGCACCAAAATCACGCCCATCCCATTATTTGTCGGCCGGATCGTCACACATCGTACCTTTTCTTTCCGAAAAACAACTACATTACACAACCCCAGAAAAAGCGTTGATCACCTTGAACACGATTTCGATTACGTGCGATAAATTTTCTACCGTACCACGTTACATCATGTCTTCGTTGACAGAAATGCATTACCCGCCAACCGGCGCAATTGCGCCCACGGCATCGTCTTCCTCGCCTCCGGCTTCTACACCCTCTCCGTCGACCTCGAGTGCTACCACGGCCCATTCTTCTGCTACACGCCGGCCTCCTCGCAAGAGCACTCTGACCCAACAACAGAAAAACAACAAACGTCAACGCGCAACTCAGGATCAGCTTGTCCTTCTGGAGATCGAATTCAACAAGAACCCAACACCCACCGCGGCTACCAGAGAACGTATTGCTTCGGACATTAACATGACGGAACGATCAGTTCAGATCTGGTTCCAGAATCGGTAGGTTCTATTCGGAATTGTCTTTCTATCCTTTTCTTGACTGACCCAAGATAGTCGCGCTAAAATCAAGATGCTAGCGAAAAAGAGCATTGAGACTGGCGAAGGATGCGATTCCATTCCAGAATCCGTGCGACACTATCTCGCGATGCAGTTTGACCCGAACAAGCCTGGCGCAAGAGACCCCTTTGGACGTGCTGGCGCATATGGCCCGCCTAGCATGTACGCAAACGAGACCAACCCTTCAGGCAAAGTCGGTATGTTGATAGCTCTCTCTGATCCACTTTATGTGGGACTAATTGGTACTTCTAGTGATCTCTCACTTCACTTGTCGTTCCTTGACTGTTGGCAGCTGGCGGCGCATTGGACAAAATGCCATGGACTTGGTTGTTTTCTACTCCCCTGACAAGGCATGCATGACTTACTACATCAACAACGACGCTGCCGGCTATAAGATTGAGTATCCGTTCGCCTATATTAAGAACATCACATTGGAAACCGGTGATCCAAGCCCTGGGCCGAATGGGGAACCACCTCGACCAGGGGGTCTCGTCGTGGAGCTAAACCGCCCGCCGCACTTTTACATGGATTCATCCAATTCTGGAGGGTTCTACCAGTGTGGCGATTTCACCGAGGAGCAACAAGCTAGTCAGATCATGGTTCATCACCTGGGAGGCCATCCCAAGGTCTTGAGCGTTCAGCTTGCCAAGCTTGTGTCGTTGGAGTCCTTCCAGAACCGCCTGGCTTACAATAACAGCAGCTTTACCGTGCCAGCTGCGATGTCTCCGCCGTTCATCCAGCGTCCAGCCTCCCAGCCTAACCAGTTTGTCGCCCCCACCTACATGAACCTGTACCAGGACAGCAACCACTTGGGCTTCAACATGCCAGCTGCTCGCGGCCACAAACGCCAACGAAGCCGTTCCGTACCCGTTGCAGTTGACATATCGTCATTCCAGAGTCCCATGTCTTCCTACCACGTGCCACCCCCTCCACCCCCATTCAACCACACCGAGGCAGGCATCTACGCACCCATTCCACAGTCAGTGCACCATCTCCCCACGGACCTCCGCATCGATACCCAAGGATATGGACTGGATTTCCGTACAAACCCCATGTCTGCGACGACTACCGGATCACCTCCCGACTTCGCCAGTCCTATGTACAGCAACGCCGGTCAGGGCGACTCCACACCAGTCGCCAGCATGGCGCCTCAGTTCAACGTGCCCTTCGTCTCGGGTGGTTCAACCGATGTTTCGGGAATGGGCTCTCACGCAGCATCTCCTTACTCCAGCATGAGCCCCGCAGACCCGCTGATTGCAAACCACTCGCCACCACTGTCCAACATGTCACATAGCTCGTCTGATATGTATGGGTTCTCCCATGACCAGCAGAGCAGCTTCGACGACGGTCTCTCGTTGAACGATATGTACTCAAAGCATCATGTCAACTACGGCGTTTCGCACGAAAGCCCCAGCTTCGAACTACCCATGCACGGCCTCTCTGCTCACCCTTCTCCTGGCATGGGTGATTACTCCCACGGCATGGCTAACCTGGATGAGATCAACTCGCAAGGTATGCCAACCGGGTCATGAGTGGGTGCCACTTGTGGGTGTTCGAGTTTGTGTTTCTCCTTTGTTTCTTGATGTCTCACGGCCTTTTCTGTGCATGCAGCGCTTATGCTTGTCGATGGGCGTTTTTGAGGGAAAATTTCTTTATTGTTCAATATCGAGAGCCGTGGCTAGGTGTTGGGCTTCGGTGTTTTGCAAAAGCCCCCTTGACGGTTCTTTTGGATGATTCTCGTCTCGCTGGCGATGGCTAGGGGAGCGATTTTTCCTTTTGATGTGTTTCTTACGTGACATACCCTTGTGTCTTCTTATTTTGATTATACCCTTTCTATTCTGGGGCCGGTCCTGAAGCGATTTTTGTTATTTTGTTTCTGTTTTCCCGGCTGTCCGGTTGAATCCAGGACTTTTTTCTTCTTCTTCTTCTTCTTCTTCTTCTTCTTCTTCTTCTACTACTTCTTCTTCTTCCCCCCGGTCAGTTTACCATTTCTCTTTTTTTTCTTTTGATTCATGGCCGGGATCATTTTCACATCTTTTTTACTCATTTTTTCGATTTTCGATTATTTCTCTTTTACGTGGTTATGCCAAACAGACCGACTTGGACTGCGACTCCATTCACCTCAATTTTCTCTTTTTGTTCTATTTTGTGTGACTTTCTTTAAGCAGGGTGGTGCTATGTGCCCTGCACTCCTGCGGTTACAACAATCTATTCCCTTATCATGGGTCTGAAGTCGAATTTTTGCACATGAGCTTGTTCTGTCAACCCCCGTTTGGGGCTGATATCCAACCGACGCTGACCCCCTGGGCGGTGCAGAGTTGTGATATCTTTTGCCCTAGACAACACAAGTAGGATAGCGCTGAGCTGGTGGTATACGAATGTGGGGGATTGACAATGCGCTCTGAATCAATTCATTTTGTATCGCATTCGGCTCTGTGTATATTGTAGCCGTAGCCCAGTGTTAGTCTGCTGTACAATTATAGTCACAAATGCTACTAGTACATGTTGTACAAGGGTATCTCAATCGTCCTATATCAACCCAGCATCATATGCCTTACGACTGCTTCTGCTTCTCCCACCCCATCGGCAAAGGCGCCGTGTACCCTCCCTTCTCTCTAAGGAACCATTCAATCCAAACCTCCATCTTCTCCAAAACGTTCCGCTCTGGCTTCCCTTCCATTCCAACCTCAAACACCCCCTCCTTACACCAAACACTCCACGAACCCATCATCCCCGCCATAAGCACATCAGTCCCAAGCCGATCGCCGACCACAGCAATCTCATGCGGAGACTCAACAACCCCCCTCTCCCGGAACCACTGCACAACCTCCTCCCCGCAAAAGGGCTTCTTTTCAGTGCCTGCCGGTAGCCGGAAAACAGGAATGCGCAGATGCGCAAGCTGCGCTTCCAGCTCGGAGACTTCGCCGTCGAAGCGCGGGTGGCTGCCGGCGCGGTTCGAGACAATCAGGATTGAATGCGGATTTGTGGTTTGGTTGAAGGGGGAGGTTGGTGAGGTGCGGAGAGAGGAGAGTTTGGCCAGGATCTGTGGGGGGAAGGATGTTGTTTTCGCTGCGCAGAGCGTGTTGTCCTTGTCGAGGACTAGGGCGCGGATTGTGGGTGTATGTGGGGCTTTTTCGGGTGTTGGTATTTGCGTTTGGAGACCTTTCTTTACATTGATCAGGTGTGCTCCTAGGTTCTCGGGGAGGTGGGTGAAGGTTGGGATTGTGAGGTGTGGGAGGAATTGGGTTGGTTGCTTGAGGAGGGTTTGGACGGCGTGGTTGAAGCCGCGTAGATTGGAATTGGGTGAGCCAGCCATAATGGTGAGTTTTGGATTTTGACGTAAGGGTTATTGGAGGTGTAGAGAGTGCTATTAGAGGCGCATTATGTGGGGGTTTCTGTGCCTTTTCAATGTTGGAGTGATTGTTTGGTCGGGATGGAGAGAAGGCCCAAAGCGGAGAGGATGAGCTTAGCCGCAAAACTCGCCTTTCTCTTAACCTCCACTTAAACCGACCTCATCACTGTCCCACCATCTCCCCACGACCACCCATTGCCTTTATTCGTGCCTCTTTTTTGCGCGAGGCAAGCTGTCAGTGTTTCTCTTCGATATCGCCTAGCCGTTTTCCGTCCTTTTTCGTCGTCACACAGTCAAAATGGGCAAGCTCACCTCCACGATCGGCATCCCGATCAAGCTCCTCAACGAAGCGCAGGTGCGAAGCATTCCCGGATATTGCTACTCAGATTTTTGGATGGAAATGCAGGATGCATGCGTGACATCGCGAAAATGGAGATCACCGTGGATAGCATGAGGCAGAGGGGCTGATATCGTTTTTCAATAGGGCCATGTCGTGACAATTGAGATTACATCCGGAGTTGTCTACCGGGGGAAACTTTTGGAAGGTACGTGATTCGTTGCTCCTCTCTATTCAGAATTGCGGTCTAAAAACAAGCATCGGCGAGTATCTCTCTTGCGCAATTTGAAACTAACATGCATCTCCCACAGCCGAGGACAACATGAACGTTCAGCTTAAGGACATCACCGTCACCGCTCGCGATGGACGTGTCTCCCACCTCGACCAGGTCTACATTCGTGGCAGCCACGTGCGATTCTTCATTGTGCCTGACATGCTCCGGTACGTTGGACCCTGCTATCCAGCTTTTGAATCGCATTTAAAGAGCTGCACATCTCCATTTTCACCCTAACTGACTAGTTTCTCTCTTGCAGCAATGCTCCCATGTTCCGTACACGAGGCCAGCGCGGGCGCGGTGTCGGTTTGGCGCGTGGTAAGGCTACCGTGCAGCGTGCGCGTGGTCAGCGCGGCCGGGGTTAAACGTTATGTGGAAGAGATGAAATCGCAGTTTCAAGGCCTCACAAATTCAAGAGTGGTTGGCGTTTTTTCTTTGTTTTCTTGGTTCTTAGGGGATTTCTTTTTCGGGCTTTGATCTTGTGAAGTCTTAAAATATCGGCTGGCATTTCCTCTTGTAGATGCTTTGTCAGATCACCATTCAATTTATGAATCAATACCCAACAAAAATCTTCTAGCTCCATAGGTTAAAGGTGTATCTGTGAATGTCTAGCTCATAGAGCCCCCAGTAGGTGTTGATATCCATTCGATGCCTTTGATGGCAGGTTATAATATGTAGTAGAAACCACTAATTTATGACCCGGCTACCCTATACAAAAGGACCAAATTGGTCATTTCATCCCACATAGATTGCATGTAAAGGGGATTTTGTCATTTTAGTTAGAGAGAATTATATCTGTCATTTCATACACATTCGAAATTGGCTTCCACCAACGCCAAGGCTGTGATGAAATCACCTAGTCCCAATTTAGCTAGCGTATAGATTGCATTACACTACATAAATAGTGCTCTCGTTTATGCGCGTACTACACAGGTTATTGTCTGAAGACATGTTTTTATTGCTTATCAGGCCCCACTTAGCTGAGCCCTGTATTCATACATTTGAGACACAGAAGCTCAATAGCCTAAGACCAAACCTGATTCAGCCAGAGAGTGGTTCTTTGGGCTGAATGCAACATATCGGAAAGGCACCTTTCTCAGGCAAGCTAGAGGCTTATTATAATTCGAGGTTGATGAGAACTTTGACAAATTTGTTGGGAATTGCTGCGCTCTATCAGATTTATCTATCATCCTCTGTGTTCCTCGAACGCCGTTGATATTCAATGCTAACTCCCGCTAGGTCCTAATGGCCGTGATCACGAAGTCATTTATGGCGGGGTTCACTACAAAGTGTGGTGCGACAGAAGTAAGAGCATCACAAAAATTGGAATGGGAGAAAAGAGGCTAATTTTTATCTCAGATCATGACTCCAGGTACCCCAAGGAGGTTCACACTCTTTTCAACCTGGGTGATTGCATCGCTCTATGCAACGCGAGAGATTGGTGTACATACGCCCTGCAAAGTGCCACCCAGGCCAAATGCCAGCTCCACGACTTGAAGGTAGGCGCAGCTACCAAACCAGGAGTTGTCAATGATGGCGCGTGGACCATGGGCTTCAAGCTCTGATAGCCATCATGAAGCAGAAGCCGGTATCCACCGTGCCCAGCTCGCTGTTCCACTTGAGCGAAAATGCACGCTGAACATCTGCTTTTTACATTGAGCCACTGTGATAGTACTGTTCTAGCGTCATTCTCAGCACCGGAGGGATTTTTGTGAGAGACGCTGCCTCCCTGCTCAGGGCAGTTTCGTCATTGGTGTGTTCCTCCACTGGCACGTTCCCGAGAACCACGGCGATCACGCTATTATATCAGGTCGAAAAGCAAAAAAAAAAGGGTCAAAAGATAGAAAAAATATTCAACCAAAGTTAGCGTTAGAAACACTCCAATGAATTCAGGGTTGAAGATTGAATCGTTACATTATCTCCTTAAATTGTCTATTTGTCTCAAGGATGCCAGAGAGTCCTAGACTTCCGCACCGGCCCATTAAGCCCATAGCCCAACCCAACCCACCCCGCAAATGGGTTGGATTTTGCGCCTGGCCTCGGGCCCACCGATGGGCTTTGGGCCCGGGTGAAAGCCCACTGGGCTTTAATGGGGGCCCAAGGGGCCCCAGATTGTACAAACATACCAAGAATTTAGAAGTTGAACTACCGCTTAGGGTTTTTAAAATCGCCCTTCGTTTACCCCCGTTTCTAAGCCTTAAAGGTAACATTTAATTAGTTTAAATATTTAGAATCACTTGCTAGTTATCTCTCTATATTACGTGTAAAGATTCGAGAAAGCGTGTTATTTAGATTATTGTAAATTACAGAAGTTCACTTAGAAAGTGGTAGGACTCCTATCTAGATCAGATATGTAGGGTGTTTGTTGCAACCTGCCCCCGGACTGACGAGTTACCAACTAGGCCAAAAAGACCACTATATCTGAGCGTTACGCTCAGATAGTCTAGGCTCCTATATATATAGTACGTGTCATGACAGTAATGCGGAAATCTACCTATGCCAAACATCAATCTGAAAACGATCAGAAGACGGAAGATCAAAAACAATTTAACTTTTTCTATATATCACAGATTTCGTCAACAGTTACATGTTGTAGTCCCGGAGAAGGAGGGGACCGTGAGAGAAGAGAGATCTATCTAGACTTGCCGCTAGAGTGAACAAAACGGCTTTAACACATATCAATAACCGTACTCCACCTGCATCCTGGCAGCGAGAATGGCATCGCGGTAGAAAGCCATACCGATACTTCGCGGATGGAACGTTTTGATTTGCCGAGTCGGCAAGAACCACGACACATCTTGAGCGGTAAAGTCGCCGCTGGCAAGCGCTGTATTTGCAAGTACAACTTGCTTAGCGATATCTCCATCCGGATCGGACACAACTGCTGACGCGAGATCGCACCAGTAAACGTCGACAGGGTCGGGATCAACACCGAGAGTTGTGTTGCATGCATTTCCATCGGGGAGTGGAAGACTGCCACTTGCTTGCAGGACGCTCAGATCGGAGCTATCATCAGCCGCTGCCGCAACCGTGGCCCCCTCTTCAATGTCCGGCCAGCCGCTGAGAAAAAAGGCAGTGCTCATGTGACTCGGATCCGGCTCTATCACGCCCGGTTCACACCAGCGGTGGCCCTCGAAACTGGGATCCACGTCGACAAAGTGAGTGACATTTTTGCCAACCAGGTTGTTTGCGTCAAGGACCGCGGCTTCGATAACCGTGTTGAGGGATGTCACCAGATCATTCATCTCGGTCCTCAGGGAGTTTGTCAGCCAAACATCACTACGGTCCGTCTTATCCCATCCCCAGTAGCGGAATGAAACATCATTGCATTGTGTTGTATCGGCATTGAAGAATCTTGGATACCCAGCGATGTAAAGATTGAAATCCTATAGTAGGTCAGCACAGGCACGTGAATCAGGATATGAATGTACTTACAGGATTTTGTTGCGCCCAGCCAATAATCCGAAGGTAAATAGAGGTGAGTTTATACTGCAGCCCGTCTGCGCCGGTGTCCGCCATGAGACTCTTGGCGGCGCTTTTGTAATGGTAACACCACGCAGCATCCCAGCCAATGAAGGCGTTGAAATATCTCAGAATGCAATGCTTGACGATATTCGAGAAATCCAAGTCGTTGCCGCCGATCGTCATGGTAGCCAAGCTGTCCACTGTCGGGTTCTGCCACCCGTGAAGCTTGTTGTACAGTCCGGCGACAGTGTCTCCAGAACAAGCTAGATTCTGGTAATCAAAGCCCTCCACGAACGAATCGTATAACAGTTGGCCGAAATTATTTGATCCAACTCGGCATTTTTGCGCCTTAGGTGTGTTTCCTGTGCCCATTCCTGCGGCGAAAGAGCCTCCGAAATGTACCTGACCGGTGACATCGGGAATATCATTGTTAACATCATCCCACAGGATATAGTTATCGGCTACAACGCATTCAGTTGCAATTGTGGAAGCAGGGAGTACTGGCAAAGGAATGGTGCGGCGGGTTTTCTCTGTGAAATAGACGCCTGCTGCCAATAATTGATAATTCTCTGCGTTCTTCCTGGCAAGCTCCTGATCGCAAAGACCTTCGACCATCATCCCATCTGGCCCTAGGACAGGGCATTCAATAGTGGGTGGGTCTAATAATGCGCCTTGCTCCGCGACTTGCTTAGGCTGTGGCCGACATGAACGATTAAAGTTGCTACGGGCGAGCTTCCGGCAGCTGTTGAAGATATATGCGATGTCACGGGTGCTTCAGGCAGGTTAGTGCGAGCAATGAAAAGTTAATTGAGGTGACTCACAATGGTTTACCAAGCATCCCATACTTTGTGTGGGTGGCTTCGTGTACAAGAACGGCAGATCTTGCTCTGGAAGCCTTGCGGAGATCCGTCGAGTTGTCGTCCAGCACGTCTTTGGTGGGCCATACTTGGGGCGTGGTGGAATCAGGGTCAGGTGTTTGGAAAAAAGGTGCGCAGAAGGTCAAGCGCTGCTTACTGTTGTTCATGAAAGCAACATAACCTCTCTTACACATCGTTGTCGCTACTCTTGGGTCGCAAGCCAGAGTCACGGGGAAATTCGGATCATTACCAGTGAGAAGGCTCGAAATTCGCTGAAATGTCTCCTTGGTGTCGGATATAAATTGGGTATCACCTTCACCATTGAAGGAATTGTCAAGATAGGTACCTGTCTCGAGGTTGACGGCAGACACCTGCGCCATCTCCACTGCGTTCTGGAGCTCAAGTTCAATCACCTCCTTCTCCGAGTCTGTACACTTTGCAGCAGCTGAATCATAGTAGCGATGGTTCATGTTTGCAATGGATACGCCGTCTTTGGATGTGAAGATACCAGATAGACAATAGCCCCGGCTACAGGTGAAATCACACAAATTGTCATAAACTTTTGAATATCCCGGGGCCTGCCTCACCTGCACCCTCTGTCTGCGCGGGCGGCTGGGTGAGAGGTCCTGTCTTTGTGCACGAGCAAATGTCGATAGGACAATACCCAAAGTTGCAAGCGTACGAACATAGCCCGGCGACGTTAGTCACCAGTGCCAGCAGCACAGGCCGGCGGGAGGAAGTCCGAAACTGTAGGGACCGGTATGGGATGTTCAGTCGTGTCACACGTCGCGGAAGGGCAATAGCCGTAGTTGCAGGCAAAGCTGCAGAGCCCTACGTAGTTAGCATCTTTCCCTTCTGCTGGGTAGCCCGTCGTGCCCGTCGCCTTGGGCTTGGAACGGGCAGCACCCATCTGCTCGCAGGTGCATGCACCGATAGGGCAATACCCGTAAGAGCAGGTAAAGTTGCAAAGGGCATTGAAGTCGTAGGCGCCCTTCCCTTGAACGCACTCCTGGTCTTTTATGTCGACTGAAGTAGAGTAGACGTCACCATAGGGACTCCCTCCTCCAACGCTTCCCACCCAGGCATTGAAGTTGTTAAAGCCCCCATCACACGATGTGGTGATGTCGATGGTTTTAGGGGATTGCATCACTGCTCCATGAACAATCAAATTGACTTCAACACTTCCAATTGGTGCAGCTACGCTCCCAAACCGGATAGCAGCTCCAACCGAGCCATCTGGTATGAAGTCCCACTCCACAGATTCATCGTTGACGAACACCGCATTATTGCCGTCGCTGAATAATGACATAACCCAAATTCGAGCTTCCAATTTATCCTTCGGATTGTATTCAATTTGCAGCTGAGAGGCGGTATTGAGTGTTGTTCCCCCAACGCTACAGTAGTCTAGCGGATTGGGGGTATACCAGAAGGTAGCTAGACCGTTACCCATCGAGGCACTTCCAGTTTTGTACAAATCGATCAAGAAAGGAAGCATATCGCGCCAGGCGTCATGGGGGTAACCTGTCACGAAGTCGAATGGAGCTTCACCGATGTCAAGGGCAGCCAAAGCGTTCTCGCGAATCGGGCCAATGTAATGAGATTCGCCGTAATCATTCCAAGAGATGATTTCAACAAACTCTGGCATTGGGTCAAGAGCGTAAAGCTCTTGCCAGCGGTCGTGCCAGAGGCTGCCACTGTTCCAAAGCCAGTTCTTATTGTATCCTGGCAAATTGGTGTAAAACCAAGGAGAAATGGCCATCATGTATGGCTTCCCCTCTAGATATTGGATATAGGAGGCATCGGTATAGGTATCCATAGTTTGATTTCCCCATGGCCACGCAGACCAGCTGAACAATCCGTCGGCAACTCCATTTGCCAATTCCACGGCCGGCTTAGCACCGACAGAAGACCAGTCTGGCACGAAGAAGCAATTTGTTTTTGCTTTGATTGTCACCCAGTCATCTGCATTGCTAGGTCCTTCGAAGGTGGACACGAATGGCTTCCCGTTGTACTGGAAGTATGAAGAGCTAGAACTGTATTTTTGGATCATGCTGGTGACAACATCTTGGTCCCAAGGTCCATTGCCAGCATAGTCGAATGAGAAGAATAGTCTGAATCCCTCCACCTCGGCAGCAGTGAAGGCCATGGCCACGGAAGCGTCATTGGTCTTATCTTCCCATGCCATGTTGAGGGCGAACGCATCGATATGAGCATTCTGGGCCAACTTGAAGTCTGACTGCCAGTCAGAAGCAGTATATTTCTCTGAATTTGTGACCTTAAAAAATGTTAGTAGTGTCCTTTTTCACCGAGAGAATAAAATCCAGGGTGGAAGTATGTACCATAAAATGGGCAAAAACAGCTTTTGCATTCGCCTGGTGGATGACCTGAAAGGTCACCATCAAGGCAAGCCACGCAAACCAATTCATTGTCGCAATAGTGGGCGAAGGGAAAATTAATGAAAATACTGCTGCTAGACAACTGCTGTGCTTTTATAATTTTCCAAGCAAGCCCCAATCGCCTCATACCAACGGGGCAGGACATTTGGAGCAGGTGGAAATTCCCGCTATCCAAGTCTACCTTTCCGTAAAGAGCCACAGCCTCGCCCACATTCTGACACTAGATATGTAGAGCGGAAATTACAGCGCGCGAGCTAGTATGTCTAGTAGTCTCGAAATTGGACTAGATGGTAACATTCATTCTAGCGTCAAGTAGTTCCAGGGATCCCTACTCCTCCGGAAATGATGAGTACCTAGGTATCATACGATGAATGCGAGCAATTCGGTACAACCGTGGACTGATATCTATGCCTACTAGTAGATGTTGCTCTTTACTGCAGGATTCAATACAACCAGTGGCACCGTCTGCCTTCGTATAGGTTTATAATAAACGGTATGACGGCACATACTAGATACATTTCTGTCGAATTATTCTGCTAAGTCGTGATAACTCAACAGCTAGGGCAAACGATAAGCGAAATTACTACTCCCTATGAGAGGCCACAATTAAGGGACTCTACAGTAATCAGCAGACTCTGGATTTTCTAGGGCAGGGGCCACAAGTTCGGGTAGAACTAGCCCGGGAGAGTTTAGCGGCCCACTTCGGTTGATGCCGGCGCGGCCCTTGCGCCGCCTGGCTCTGATGTTTTGGACGCTAAGGACGATTGTGTATACCTGTCTTATAGTCTTGTCACTTGCTAAAGTCTGCTTATATAAGCTAACATCATCAAATAGATAGTAGAATCCCTAAATTCCCCAAATCTCTAATCCCAACAGGGCCATAATAAAGATATTTTAAAGTATAGGGCCCTAATAGAGGATAGGTACAGCGTTTTAGGGGTGATTTAAAAACGGGTGTCTCCTTTCTGATTGGCTGAGCGGGCTTTATGTTGGCAGAACGGGTCTCCCCGAACTGGAACCCGGTCTTGTCTTAGATCGGGACTCCGTAACCGTTTGAGGTACTTGGGCGAAAAGAAAAAGAGAAGAGAAGAAAAACCACTTAAGGTGGATCTCTATAAGATTAGAGACGATTAGTCGCCAATCACCATGCAACAAAGCAAGGGTTCCCGGATCCCCGAGAGGCCACTTCTGCCATGTGGATCTGACGTCTTTATGTTGTACGTTTTCCCCTCTGAAAAGTGTGTGTACTTCCGGCTTTCAATATTATAAATTCGCCCTAATTTTAGGAGTTCCCCGCTTGGATTATACACGGACAGCATTTCCAACTGTACCTGGTCGTCATACTCGGACAAAGTTCTTACAAAGACCCGTTGTGCTCGTTGTGCTCCTTTATCCCGGGCGAATGCAGGGCAAAGAAAACGGTCCAAAAAAAAAACGGTTGAGAAAGTGACACATCAAAAACTGTCCAAAATAATAAGAATTCAACCTGTCGAGGCTAAAGCGAATAAGGGATAGACTGCTGGGTCTGTATGGCATTATAACAGTAGCGGTTGTCTCACTTGGTTGAGGCTCGACTTTGTCCTTTTAAGCACTCGCGACATTTTTCCGACTAGCGCTGAATTAATTACCGGACGAGGTCTATAAGTCTCCTGCTAATGCTTCTTAGTATTACCTCTCTACGGTGTGTACCGCGTGTTGAAATCTCTGCTTTCTTCGTTCGATTCAGTCGTATCGTGCCCGGCGATGGTGGGATAAATTAGTCCCTGGGTCCTTTAATGAACTACTGAACTAGTAGATCTTGGCAAATGGCGACGGTGATTTCCGGCCCAGCCAAGGTTTATTTCTTTGCCGTGCGTTGTAGGCTCCTCTTGAGCGAATGGATTTATTGGAGAATTGAAGTAGACTAAACTATAGTTGTCCTCAAGCTCATGTCTAATCTCCGAGCCGCTTACAACATACTTGGTTCTAGGTAATCTGTACTTTGTACTGGCGTTCGAAATTATGCCCTTAGAAAAAAATGAGATTCCTACTCTCACTAGTGAACAGTCAGCTCTTTTACCTCTTTAGTCCGAGCTATTTATTGATTTACTTTCTTTTGGCACCTCGTTCTGCGCCTCCCTTCACTTTCCATGTCCCTCCCTTACCTTTCATTATTTTTCATTCATTCACCTTATCCGTCCTGAATTCTAGTAGTGATCGCACAGCATGCTGCTAGCCATTATTAGTTTGTGTGTATTCCTCTCTGCAGATGTGGAGCTAGAACTATGGATTTTCCAGAAACCCTAACTTGCAGATAGCATTATCCTTATTTTGATCTTTACCTCCTTCGCTCCTCATATACGCCACGCTTGGTTAGACAAGGGCACCAGAGACATTTCATTGCTCTACCTACTTTACAATGTCTTTTGTTCCACGGAGCATCTACTTTTTGTCTTTTTTTACACCATCAATCTCCCTGTTGAGACAAGCTACTGGACGCACCATCCACGTAATGCACTTGACTTGGTCAATTTTGTTCAAGTGCTAGGCGTATAGGCATTGCGGAATATCCTGTGAGCTCAAAATATTGCAATTCCTGGTAATCATATAGCGACTAGAGACTGACCAAAATGTCTAGATTGGGGCTCAACCTCTACAACAGACCCACTAGTCGCTTTCGGAAGGCTTTGGTGATTGTCATTTATTTCGGCTTTCTCATTGTATTCATAGTCCCTGTCATCGCAGATGCAGTTTCTGATATCTTCTGTCCTCCACACCATCCGAACTGCCCTGAGATTGAGCGAGATGCAATTGCTCTCTTCCAGGGCCTTCATGCCGTCATACTTCTGCCATTTCTTACGACTATACCACTTGTCATAGGAATCCTCAAACAAGCCTGCATGCCGTTACAAACTCAAAGTCTGACTGGGCTGAAGCTTCAGACAGCGGCTTTCATGCTCTCAGCCATTTCCTGGGTCCCAAGAGTCTCTGTTCCGTGGGATCTATACCTAGATGGTGGACACCCAATCATTGTGATTATCAATGCATGGTACCACATGGTTGGCTTTGTCGCTGTCGACGATGCATTCTTCGCTCTGGGGCAAGGATTTTTGTTGTGGTTGTCTTTGAGACAGATTCGACGTGCGGAGGAAAGGGAAAGACAGCCGCTTTTGGGGTGATACTTTATGTTTATATACCACAGCATGACCTTGGCTCTTAGTTTTAGATCACATAGACCCTTTTCAGTGATACGTTTTAGTAGGATGTCGTTAATTCCTTGTATTTTACCATTTCCATCAGTAAATATGACCTGCTATTTTACATTCATGGATATCCAGAAATCCTTTATATTTTGACATTTTATCTAAATAAATATGATCTATTTCACCCATACGTGCCTGTAAAACTGAAAAATTACTGGGAAGAGGGTTCTGCCCGCCACCCCCACCTACTAGTTCAACCTACTAGCTCAACGGGTCTCTCTCTCTCTCTCTCTCTCTCTCTCTATCTCCTGTCATCCTTTTCTTTCCCTGTTTATTCCTACCTTCTTTATTCTCCCCCAGACTTTTCAATAAAGTTGCCATGGATCCTGAGCTTAAATCAATTATTAGATTCTTTGAACATGATAGACCGTGAGATTCCCCCTAACTGCCCAATGTTCCAAACTAACAAATATCCTAGTCCAAACACGCCCAGACTTTCCATGGAGGTTGAGCCGACACACCCAGCTATATCTTTAGATGGCCCGACAGGAGGGTTCATTGTCACCATTCGTCGGGCAGAGGATGACTGTGACAAGCCCTGTATCTTCCGCTGGAGCGTCATCAGTGATGGATGGGGTCCCTCTGGCTTCGTAATCTTTCAACACACGCCAGATGGTCTAAAAAGGGTCGAAGGAACGCCCAAGCGGCCACCTCCTCAGACTCTCAAGATCACAGGATATGAAGAGGCAGAACAACTTCTTCCTGGACAAACTCTCAGAAGAAACATAGGCACCCCGCGTCCCTTTTTGGACCACATGATGGCTGGTGAGAGATATGAGCTAGTCTGGCTCGGGGCTGAATATGCCTTGTGGGCTTGGGGCACCTTGCGCGAGCATTGGGAGCAAGAAATTGGGGTTAACTCCGGGCTACCCCTTGTTGTCATCCCGGGGGGGGCCTCCTGTTCTTTTCTCTGCGTAGAGGTGCAAGAACCTTTGAAGCCTGTGCCGTACAAAGAAACTCTGGTGAAGAAATCGGACCGAATGTGAGAAATTCTCCAACTTGACATCCGTCTTTATCCTGACTGATACACTTTTTATAGCCCTGGAGCCCCTTGTCTGAGTTTGTCTCTGGAAGGTCCATCAGAAATATCTAAAACGGAACGCGTTTTTTATATTACAATGAAGATCACCTATGATGGTCCAACGAATGAGGACCACGAGGCTATCAATGATGACATAAAGCCGATCATCATACACGATTACCCTTTTACTTTTGATCACGTTCGACTGCAACGCCGCTGCTTCGATTACGATCCGTCGAAAGATTCAAACGGGAATTCTACAGAGTGGAAGACATATATTGACCACGAATATAATCCGGGTTGGAGGATTCAAGATGAACCCGACGTTGAGGTCAACGTCACGGAGCCGAAGTTATTCCGCAGCCTCAAACCAGGGGAATCTTTTGTCAGCACATTTCGCTGTCACATTTTGGACTTGCATCCCGATACAGTAGTCGGCGACACATATCGATACCAGTACCGTGGTGGCTGCGTTGACTGGTGGGTTTGGGGTGATTGCGAAGAGCATGCGAAGACGGTAGTGAAATTACCATGTTGGCTGCATGGTCGTGTCGTCGACCCCGCTGATAATGATGGAAGGCCGGTCATATTGGTCCCTTCATCTAATTTTGTTGAGTTTACTGTTGTTGAATGATACGAATGGGTTCTCTTTGGTTCAAGTTTGGACCTCAATTTTGCGGTGTTGGAATTCAAATGCTTTCACAATATACTTTGGTTTATTTATGGAATATTCAAGTACATGGATTCGGCATCCTTCATTTTCACAGGCCCTTATTCTACATGTAATGGGTGTCTCGCCGTGTAATACAACCTGCGCACGAAAGTTTGATGTGCACGTTAATCAGTGTCAAACGTGCATTTTGGCACGCGCTACCTTTTATTGTACGTCGACACATGCAATACCAAACTTGGAATCTCGATAAGAATGATCTGAGCTATGATAAAATCCATGGGCTCGGGCCTCCCCAAATGAGCTATACAAAGAGCTCGAAATCTTCTCAGAATAGAAAATGCATGAGTAAATATTAGCGGATGGTAGTCGCCCCAGATCCTCCAGTTCACGTCGAATGACTGAAATATCTGGAGATCGTAGTGATACAGATAGTCACGAAAGTACTCGGCAGAAGTTACGCCTTGTCCTAAAAAGGATAGGAGGTTCCAGGCTCTACAACCCATACCAGGCCAAGCAACTGCTGTAAACCACTAGCAACATTTTCCGATGTTTCATATGATACATACTCACGGTAGTCGTAGACCGTATCTCTATTAACGACATAATTGTGAGATCGTCCGGGTCTTCTGCAGCGCGGTATTGGCCTCGGGACTCAACATCGATCGAAGCTAATAAGTGTGCGGTAATTTCGCTATTAGCTTGCACCACAGAAATGTGCTTCCGAGATTAAACGGTTAGGCGCAAAAAGATCATAACGACGATCTTAGCGACTTCTCCTACACGAGTTTAGCCATGGAGATAATGCGTTTGGATCATTCCAAACAGGTAAGTTTGGCAAAGTGATCCTTTTGCAAACAGTGATAGTGAGTCAGTTCTAATCTTATGTTTCAACGCCCAGATGATGCGGCATATGGATGGGAGAAAATGGGTTTGTATTCGACAGCGAATAAGGATAGCACGGATGTAGAAGACTTTTCGTCTCTTAAAAAGGCTGGTAGGAGAGATTCTGCCTTGAACTAGTGGAAATCAAACTGACAGTTTCTAGATACCTTTTCATACTGGGCTTGTGGTGAGTGATGGGTTACTCCGTAAAACTAGCATAGAATTAAAATGCCTCTAACTTGTTCCTTCTAGCTGTTTTCCCTCAACATCTGCAATTGGGGCACTGGATCGTGCCGTGATGTGAATGATCCACCAGCACTACAACTGAACAGATAGTGGCTGGATAGGGAGCGGGTACATTGTTTGAATGATCTGGGAAGTTCTCTCTCTGACCTGAGGCTTTTCCTATTCCTCCGCAGAACTTATAGAGTATAGTATGAGTTTGATACGCAGTCCTCGCGCTAGCACTATGGAGCAATGAAATTAGTTCATCTACTTCCTTATCCACGCAAACCTCGAAGAACATGAATTTGCACAATCATAAAAGAAGATCATTGGCAGGCTATTGCAAATTTCCGATGAAAGCAGTCTGATACGGACACGATACGAAGCTAGCGCCTGTTTTTGTGATTTAATCACACGCATTACAGAAAATATAAAGATCAGCCTGAACCGCTGGGCATTGTTTCTAGCACAAAATCACAACCCATCGAATTTGGGACATGTAGAGCAGCTGATATTGTCCAGCCTTTTGCCACATCTCATCTTACCTGCTCACAGTTCCAACCCCCTATCGGTCATATCCAAAGCAGCAGTCCCTATATACATCCTGACAATCACATTTGGCGGAACTCTGTGAGCTACTGTTTGCGGGTATCATTTCGTTGAACCATGTCTCTGTAAATCATTAGAAAATTGTTAGATAGCTACTCTGTCTTGATTTACTTACTGCGATCGTTGTGAGGCCACATTTGAATACTAGGTGAACCCAGTAAATGCATAGGGGTTAATTGGCTGATCCATTGACGAAACGAAATTCCAGCAGTTTCAGCATCAAAAACAGCTTTGTCCCTAGGTTCAATCGATTCATCTGTGCTTTGAATTGAGATCTCATGGCTGCGGTCGGCGATCTTTGCCATGGAGAATCTCTGTAGCGATAGATTTTCTCCAAAGAAATTCCAAACCGACTTCCAAAGAACATCCTCATGATCCACCGAGGTCTGGTATGGGGTTGAAGACATGTAAGTTAGACTGAGTGGTGGTTGTCTGGCTGATTGAGAAAAAGGCGAAGTTGAGGTTGGAGTGTAGGATGGTGACGTTGGAGTGTAGGATGGTGAGGTTGGAGAGTAGTTTGGTGAGGTTAGAGTAAAGGGTGAGGTTGGAGTAAAGGGTGAGGTTGGAGTGTAGGCTGCTGAGATTGAAGTGTAGGCTGCTGAGATTGGATTCCAGTGTGCTGTCGAGAGTACTGAGGTCGCGATGTAGGCTGTTGGAGTCGGAGTGTAGGCTGTTGGAGTCGGAGTGTAGGCTGTTGGAGTCGGAGTGTGGGTTGTTGGAATCGGATCATAGATATCTGTGATTGTAGAAATAGGGACTGTAGGTGAATAACACCAGGCTGGAGGTGTAGAATACCAAATTGATCGATAATCCGGCAACAATGATGGTGCGGTATCCTCCAAGATCACCTCAAAAATCGTGAAAATAGCGAGGGTTTCCTTGGCTTTGAGGAGTAATGATTTCAAATGCTTAGAGTTGATGCAAGTTTTATGGAGATGGAGCTCTTTGAGCCGATTGAATTCGATTTCACTAGAAAGCTCTCCAAGGGAAAAGTCTTGCGAGAGAGTAAGTCTTTCCAGGCGGGGAGCAACATAGATTAGCAGAGTGATCCAGGTCGTTGCACTCATGACATAAGCTGGCTTTGTGGTTCTGGAGGCTATGCAAACGTGGAGGTCCTCTAAATCACCCAGTACGGATTTAACAGAGCTGTATTGCTCTTCCGTGAGGAGGATTTCGGGGGCAATGTTACCACAGTAATCAGGATTACATGTCTGTAATTTCCTGATTTTCCGATTGGTTCCACTGAGCGCCTGCAAAAGCCTTGACGCGGCTAAAGAGTTAACCTTTTCCATTACGCTTCCGCTACCACCAAGCGGCTCGAGGTTCTTACTCCCGAATCGGAAGTCGATTTGATTAATGAGGCGGCGCCAGCCAAGGAATCGGACTTTTTCTTGTCGCGGGTCGAGCAAAAAGCTCGTTGTGTAATGTGCAAGTCCAACCGTGTCAAGGTTGTCGAACCTTTCCAGGCAGTTGCGTAGCCGAGTGCTAAAGGCCTCCGATTCTAGAAGACTAGAATTGTCTGCAACCAAAGCTTTGTATGTTGAAAAACGAGCCTTGAGTTCGTCATTAGATACCGGGCGACAACTCCTCGATGACACGGCAAATTCAGAAAAAGAACTTTCACTTTCTGCATGGGAGCCATCAAACACGGATGGAATCATCCACAACTCTTGAACTCGTTCCCGAATACCATATGTTTTGGCGAGTGCTTCTAGCTCTCTTAGGCTATCGCTTGTCGCAATGAAGCAAATGCTCTTGAGGTATTGAATAGAAAATCCTTCGAGGGATTTTCTGTAGAGTGCGCGACATGACAATCTAAGCGCTCGCCATTCGGAGAGCTGTAGAAAGCTACAGACCGTCGACAGAATTTCAACTGGCAGGGATGTGATCGACATTTTGGCAGGAATTCTTGCCTTGGGTACAAGAATATACGAGCGTTGAAGTGACGAATCAGAAATTGATGATTGTGATAAATATGATGATAAACAAAGATTCCTGTAGATAGAGAGAAAGTTGGAAGAGAGAAAGAGAGAACATTGGGAATGTCAATGTCAAAATCCCGAATTGTCGCGTTAACTACAAGAGGTAAACATGCCCACTCGTACGGGACTAGGCGCCCCCACCTCGATGGCCTGAGCGAGTCATCTGGCTTATGTAATAATCATGTGAACCTCACCTGGGCAGCGGGTCTAACGATTATGTAATACTCAGTGAGCATACGACGCAATCAAACGGAAAGGGAAATTCAACCTCCCCGGCCTAAAATCCGGTACATATACAAATGGGGTGGCCAACTCCGACAAGCTAAATCCGATGAACTCCAAAGCCTTAAAAGCTTGGCATCGGACAAGCTCGGAGAACTGTGGGCCGCTTCGCCGAACTGTCTAAACTCCGATTTTCGTCAAACGTCACAGTTCCTTTCTCCGACCACCCTTGTCGATTTTGCAATGCGTGCCGGACTTCCAACTCCGTGGACGAAATAGCCTCTGTAATAAACATGAGTCAGAGCTCTTTGACCCACGGGCTTAATCAACCGCAAAGCCCTGGATCTTCTTATCGCCGAAAGCGAAAAGTCCTTAGCTGCGAGCATTGCCGATGCTCTAAATTAAAGTGTGATCGTCAACAACCTTGTGGCGCTTGCACACGGCGAGGATGCGAGCTGTCGTGCTCGTTCTTGAACACCCCCACTGTCCCGACTAAATCTATTAATGTTCATCGAACAACGTCCAACCCCTCGTCCCCAAATGTGCGACCCAGGAAAAGACCCGCCGTCTCCTTATCCCCATTGAGTCAACCTACAACTAGCTCTTTAGATGGTCGAACTGAGCAATCCGGACCGGGTGAAATTCAAGATTCCCAAGATAATCGCTGGGAAGCGGTTCTTCAACGGCCGTGTCCGGAAGATGATCATGTCGCAGCAACCGACACCTTGTCTCCCTTTTCAATTGGCCCGGGTATCTTGCTTCAAGACATCATTGATATTTTACCCTCTAGAACCAGCTGCGACTGTCTGGTTTATCATTTTTTCAATCATATCTCTGCTCTGTTCCCCATTCTCCATGGCCCTACATTCCAGAAACAATATGTCGCCTTCATGCAAAAGCCCTATGAAGTTGACCTCTCTTGGCTAGCTTTACTCTTTTCTATGTGCTCTTTGACATTGAATACTATGGAGCCAAGTGATCCTAGACTAGTAGATCTATGGCCAAAAGGGTCTCATTCTCAAGAGCAAGAGGCTGTGATTTTGTCCCGCCGGCTTCAACAGACTGCGATGGTTTGTCTTTCACAAGATCAATTCTTTATCCGACACAAACTCAGCACATTCGAGGCTTTGCTGATGGTAATATACAACCTTTCTCACAACGAGTCTGTCGATCAAGGTTGGGCATTGTTGGGTATGGCCTTAAACATCGGCATAGCACTACGGTGCAATGTTGACTCCCAGGGACTTAATCATCTAGAGACAGAGAGACGCCGTCGCTGCTGGGTGGGTATATTGACGCTACACACATATCAAGCCATACTGTTTCGGGATATCGACATGTCTTTCCTTCTTGATATTAAAACCACAATGCCGGCAGATGTCAATGATAATGATATAACCCCAGAGGGGATCTCACAGCCGTCAAGTGCGCCCACGCAGATGTCCGTCATGATGTTCAAAGTTCGGCTTTTCAGGATCTCCACTCAGATCTGTCACCACATCTCTGGTCCTTCGCGACTTGAGGTAGAGCCGTTGAATAAATTTGATGCGATAATCGCCGAGGAACAACGGAGATGGGACTCGACATATTTAGTGGATGGTGCCCCAAACATCTTGGATTCCAGTTACGCCTACTGGTGCATTCTACAAACCTATGCGCATCAACTTTACCTTCTTCTACATCGCCCCTTTCGTCATTCTCGGTCATCATGCTTCCTTGAAACATCCAGAGAGAGGTGTATAGCTTCTAGCGTCGCCTTAATGGGCATCCATCGTCAGATCTACGAAGTTCCACTACTTCGACCTTATCTGTGGTTGCTTAGAGGTGTTACAAGCCTAAAGGTACTTCACGCTGCTGTGGCGCTCAACTCGTGCCTTTTAGATGTGCGATCGCCTTTTGAGTCAGGCTCGTACCGGGAAGAGTTTAACAAACTTGTGCTTCGAATGAAGAGCCTTTCTCGTCGAAGCGCGATATGTTTGAAGGCTTATCGCATACTTCTTCAATTACAGTAAGTTCTACTTCATCGTGGTGGCAAGTTCAGCTGAATAACCTTTTCCAGACCTCAGTTCGGCGCAGAAAATCAGCAACTACCAAATTCGGGAACGCCGTTCGAGAGCACAATTGAAGATTGGACTGATATGCGGGAGTGGTTTGGGGCAGATCTTTTCAACTGGGTAAGATATGAAAATTGTGATTGCTCGACTCCAGACTAACTCAATCAGAACTTGAACAACGTTGGCAACCTTCCCGCAGTTTGATGTCTCATTTACATTGGACGATATCTCTGACGATTCTTCAAAAATGAGTGTCGAATTTGTTACGCGACGCTTACTAGTTATGAAAAGAACGATGTAATAATCTAGTTTGAATGCTCTTCAAATAACAGAAATATCATCAAATCGCAACGTGCAACTGATCGCAACGTACTCAATGTATGGGTGAGTGTTCTTTTGCATTTCTTTGCTCCGTACCACCGACCGGTAGTGTCAGATGATATGTGGCCATCTTTGATTGACCTTTGATGTGACCTATCAGTCTGTATTCTAGTTCAGGTGTCTAAAGCTTTGGTTGAATTGAAAGAAAAATTTGAAAAGAAACTCTTGATAAGCTGAATGCAACATGCCAGACTCGATATTTTAACACGCTTTATCAGTGCAATATGCTGTGGGTCATTGTTTAGCAAAAAATATCCTCCTAGCTTACAAAATGGAGGTCCGATTCAATTCGGGCGAAACTACCTACTTTGTAGGGCTAACCGGAGTTAAAGTGCATCGGAGAAGAAGTGTGGACCCCCCATCCATGTCCGATGTGCCAATGATCAAAATTCGGACTTGGCTGATAACTAGGAGACGCCATAGTGAAGTGGAACGAAATGAATTTGTCAACAGAGCTAGGCCTCGATCTGCAGTCCATAGAAAAACAAGCGTTTATATCCGGTAACTTTAGGGCTTAATGTGGTTAAAAAAATTTAGTCTATGATCGCAACCTACCCGGTTTCTTTTTCATCAATTCACTGCCAGTCCCCAGGTACTCGACTACAATGGAATCGTTCTTTCAATATCAGCGAATTAAACAAGCTGTTCGCGACCAACTAGGAGAAACTACAGAAAGAGGCAGCTGTGAGAGCTACGCACTCCAGTCACCACCCAGCTTGAGGTAAGTGATTGTTCACGCTTTTCAAATATGTCGTTCAACCCATACTCATACTGAATTATTCAGCTGTCAGCCAAATGATGTTCCATTTTCTGATCCGTCAAATAAATCCGCGCTCCAAGAATCACTTCCCACCGATTCCACTATAATTGTGGACTGGGATGGTCCCAACGATCCTTTGCTCCCCGCAAACCAGAGCGTGTCGCGGAAGTTGTTCATGACTCTTCTGGTCTCCTTGATTGCTTTTTCCGTAACCGCCGCATCCTCGATCGATGCTTGTGGTATCGTACAATACAGTGAATACTTCGACGTGTCCGAAGTAGTCGGATCTCTTGCGACAGGTGGGTACATGCTTTTTGGAATGATTATCGCTTTTGCACAAGTTGACCGTGCCAATAGGTCTGTTTCTGGTTGGTTTTGGAGTCGGCTCTCTCCTTTCAGGCCCATTTTCTGAGACTTTTGGCCGGAATGCCGTCTACCTGATAACTATGATCGTTTTTCTGATCTTCATCATGGCCGCGGCACTGGCTCCAAATATCCAAAGCCACCTTATCTTTCGTTTCCTTGCTGGTTTCTTCGGCTCTACTCCCCTCACCTGCGCTGGTGGTACGGTAGCGGATTTATGGGATCCATTACAAAAGACTTACGCTTTTCCGGCGTACGCTATCCCATCATTCGTGGGACCTATGGCTGGGCAGATAATAGGCAGTTATATTCCTATTCATCTGGGCTGGCGTTGGCTTGAGTGGATTATGCTCATCATGGGAGGCGCGGCTCTTGTCGTTATCCTTCTGTTCCAGCCAGAAACATACGGACCTCTCCTTCTGTATTGGAAAGCAAAGATTCTCCGCGAAGAAACGGGGGATAATAGATACAAGGCTCCGATGGAGTTGAAACACGCATCTTTGGGCCAGCGACTGTTGCTTTCGGTATATCGACCATTTGTCCTGGTTTACTCTGAGTTGATTATCATTCTCATGTCGCTCTACCTCACCGTTATCTATATCATCCTCTTCACCTTTCTGGATGGATATACATACGTTTTTGGTCAAACATATGGGCTTTCACAGGAGCTCACTGGAATACTCTGGGTGGGGATGCTATGTGGCATTCTTCTTGTTGGCCTCCTAGTTCCGGTAGTTTACTCTTGGACTGCTAAAGAGTACAAGAAGACTTCTACTATTGCTCCTGAAATACGACTGTGGTATGCAATGCTGGGTGGTGCTCCAGCGGTACCAATAAGTTTGTTCTGGATGGGTTGGACCAGCTATGTAAGTGCCCATGATTTGTTCCTTGTTGTCTCAGCCGCTGACTTTTATACTCTCTGGATGTTCAGCCGTCCATCTCAATTTGGTCTCCTATCATTGCTTCCGTCTTGTTCGGATTCGGGATTACCACTATTTTCCTCGTCACATACATGTATATCATAGATTCCTATGGTGGATACTCAGCATCTGCATTAGGGTTTCTTGTTTTTACTAGATATGTGGTGGCAGGCGGCATGACTGTTGCTGGCGGGCCTATCTACCGTTCTATCGGTGTTCATTACACATTGACAATCTTGGGGGCCATCAGCACAGTCATGGCCACCATTCCGTACTTGCTTTACGTCTATGGGCCGACACTTCGCAAGTACAGCAAATTTGCTGTCAACATTGGTGCAGAGTAATGCTTGAAGGGTGACAGATCTCACGTGAAAAGCTTTGCTGGGAGCATGACTTTATGAGTCCAACGGAAGACTGCTGAATAGATTTATACTCGGTTGGTGTCATTGGAGCACCAATAAAATAATAGATAGTTTATGCAAAAAAACAACCTCTAATCTTATGTGGTGCTTTTTGAAAGGGGTCCTATCATTTGATGCTTTCTTCCAGAATACAATAGCGAAGGCAGGTTGACCTGACCTGGGATGTTGTAGATTATCCAAGTAAGCTGCATCTACTCCGTATACGTCACGGCAACGGCCCTCGTGTGGGATGGGCAGAAACACACGGGGTAACCTTTAAGTGTCACGACACCATGGGAAGGTTATTTAATACATCGTATCTATAGTTCAATCAGCACTTCCGCTTAGGGTAGCCTAAAACGACTCCAACCTCTCTAGAACATAGCTGTATTGTATCCATGCGCCAGCAACCTTGGAACCTTGGAACCGCATACGGATTATGTAATATCCCGTGATCAAGCGCTCAATTTTGCTCTGCGATGAAAAAGCGGCGAGAGGTGAGTACTAAAATGGAAAAGGAAAGGTTTTGAGCCAGACATTATCCCGTCATATTATCCACTTGGTGTCAATGCGGGGGACAGCTAATCTTCTCAACACACATTCTCCCACTACCAATAGATAGAACCGAGCACTCTCTGACTCGAATTTTCCAACAGACATTCTAAACTTCCACACCCAAAAGAAACCGCCATCATGACCTATTCAGCGCCCGCATCCAACCCCGCAACCTCCGCGAAGCCAAAAGTGAAGAACATTCCCAACCCGCGCCGCCTCCTAATCCTCACCCCTACCTCCCAATCCCTCACAACAATCCCTCCACTCCTGCATTCCCTAACTGGCGTCCCCGTTGTCGCCCCGCCACAACAGCCAGCCTCACCACAGCCAACCTCAAGCTCAACACCTCCACCGCCAACAAGCACCTTCGCCGGCTACACAACCCACAGCCCCCTCCGCCTCGAAACAAAATACTACACAACAGAAGTACCCGTCTGGGTCGACGAGATCCCACTCGCGATCCATGACCAAGACACAGAAACCACTTCCACGCCCGTACCCGCACCAACAGCCGAGCAATGGAAAACAGAATTCCTAAGCACAGAAGCCGAGATCGTGCGCGAGGCTGTTGGGGCTTTGATAGTTTGCGCGCATACTCCTAGCGATTCGACACCTCCACCAGGATCCGATGCAAACGCAGACCCCGCCGAGCGGCCCGACGTACGCGCACTGCGTGACCTGGTGCGCGGTATTGGCGCTGTCAAAGAGCGCATTGACGAGGAGCGTGGCGGGCTCGGTGATGTTCCTGGTGTGTTTGTGTTGATTGGGAATCGGAAAGGTGCCGCGGGTGTGGGAGCGGGTCAAAAGGGATCTAAGGATCCTAATGCGCAGCTGGGACTTGGTGTTGATGATGAGGATTTAGGTGGTGGGGATACGGTGCCGTTTTCCATTGGGTGGTGGGAGGATCAGTTTTTCGATATGGGGTTGTTGGGGTGGGAGGTTGTTGAGTGGGATCCTAAGGAACATTCGGAGGTTGAGACGAAGAATCAGTATGGGGGTGAGTTTTCGAAGGAAAATTTTGTTCATTGGATTTTGGCTGACTTTATTTTATTACTAGAACTCGAGGGTATGCCTCGTATCAAAGAGGTCCTTGAGACTCATGACTGGTCTATTGTTGGAGGTGACTCTAGCTTTGACGAAGATAATGATCCAGACATGGATTCTGACGATGATCTTCAAGGCCAACTATTAGGTCTGGGTGGCTCTCGTGGGTTTGGTGATGAGGTTCATGAATTAGAGCGTGAAATGTTCGGCTTGCGTATGGCAATCGAGCGTGGAGGTGGTGATGGTGATGAGAGAGATGACTCTGATCATGATGGCGAGGATGAGATTGATGTCGAAAGCATGGAGGCATTGATGATGCGCATGCAGGCAATCAGAGGTAAGAATCTGTGTTAAGTGTAGGGCGCACTATTGTTGAAATTGCGGTGTACTAACTTGGCTATTAGACATGAGCTCCGAGCTGCCAGAGGCCGAACGTAAACGATTTGCTGCGAAGGCCGTGCAGGATATTATGCGCGAGCTCTGAGATCACTGGTTATTCGACATGAATTTTGATCCGGATATAGAATGATCATCTTCCATTCCACTACATACATAAAATCTATCCTCTTTTGGTCACGCCTAGACAAGTTCTCTATGCGGGTTATGAACTTACCGCTTTAGTATATATGTAAATAGTTGTCTCAAGAGACATATAAAAAGAACATTACAAACACATCGGAGTGTTCTTGCATATAACACAACCTTGTGGGATATAGACCCAGCACTGCCACAACCCGAGCCACACCGCCCCAAAGTGCCGAGACCGATTCGATCCCATGCGCTTCTATGACGTCAGCAAATTCCAAGGCACAACAGCTTGACAATGAGCTCTATTTTGTGTATGGATCATCCTGGCTAGCTTATTGCTTGAACAACACTTGGCTTCCTACATAATCTTCCCCATTCTCTACACGTGTACTCAAAACGCCTCTTCGTCATGCCTTGAGTCTCCTACGCGAACTCAACCTTATTCAATTCCTACAGTTTACAACATCTTCTCTCTCATTTTACATGCGACGTGGACATACACAATAACCAATTGAAGAGATAACAAGACGCCACCTTTTCAGCATGCATTTCCCGGCACGGAATTGCGCCCCTATCGTGTCAGCGGCGACGTGGAGAATATTACAACGCGGTACTCCGTACGCCTCGTTAGGGAAGATTGGTTCCGCGGGGTTAAATGGCTGTGGTCGGAATGGCTCCGCTGTTGCATCTAGACATACACATTCATTCTCAGGGAGGTGTCTCGACAAGGGTTTTGTTTTCAGAGCCCATGGTGCATCGCCGGTAATGAAGCCGGGATGTGGTGGGCTGACTGCAGTTCCACAAGATCATCTTGCACGGATTAAGATTAGGAAATTCAGCAGTGCAGATCATACACAAATCCCAGGCGATAACCAGAAGACAGAGGAGCTTTTGGAGAAGTTCGAAGTTCAAGAGGACAATCAAGAAGCTCGACCTCAGCGGACAGTTCTTAGTGAGAATGGAGAAAATGGAAAGTCTCCGTCGGAAGGAGCAAAGTGGCCTGAAAGGATGACCAAAGGTAAGAAGGTGCTGCTATGGTTGTTTAAAGTAGCAGTGCTGACTTTTGGTGATAGGGAAAATGTTGACGACGCCATCGCGGCTTTTCAAATTGATTATCCCTTTAACGACCATTGGCAATGAAGGCCATGATAAAGGTATGTTAATCCTCAACATATGCTCCGGACATCACTTGGCCATCAATGCTAACAGCCCAATCAGAAATCGAACCTATAGCCATCTTAGTTCACCCCCAGCAACCACTATCGTACCTAGAGCGCCTGATCCAGTCGGAGCTACCCCCAATCAAAGGCAACACCGACAAGCTCCGTCCACCAGCCATATCCTTCATCGCCCTCCAGCACGACGACAACGCAATCAAGCCCAAAAAGCGAATTGAAGACGAGATCGACCTAGATGCCAACCATGCCAACGAAAAAGACTTCATCCCCGGCAACGACGGCGTTGGCGGCAGCAAACCACTCAATGGCCGATCACCCACCCAGCATCGCCGGTCCCGAGAAGAAGACGTCGAAACCTACAGCTACCCGCGCAGAACGAACGGCGCCCCGCCCCAAGATGGCGAACCCGAGCGCTTCGTGCGCTGGTCACAAGCAACAGAAATAGGCGACTTCATCCGGGATGCTGCACGCGCAGGCGAGTTCATCGTGACGATTGAAGGCGCACCGTCCGGTCTGAGCCAGATCCGCGTCGCGGTGCCGTCGTTCAACGAGCGCACTTATTACCTCCGCCTGCGACTGCGTAAGCTTTCGCGACGCATCCAAACCATGGCGGATGTGAAGGAGGAGTGCGATGCGCTGGCACATCGTGGTGCGCAGCGGGTTGCGATTGGCGGGTTTGGAATTCTTTCCATCTGGTGGTTTACGGTTTACAGGTTGACGTTTGAGACTGATCTCGGGTGGGATACTATGGAGCCTGTCACTTACTTGGTCAGTTTGTCTACGTTGATGGGGGGTTATTTGTGGTTTCTGTATCACAATCGGGAGATTTCTTACAAGTCCGCGCTGGATTTTACGATCAGTGCGAGGCAGAAGAAGCTTTATCAGTTGCATAAGATTGATCTGCAGCTTTGGGAGTCTTTGATTGATGAGGGGAACTCACTTCGTGGGGAAATTAAGAATATCGCGGCCGAGTATGATGCTGAGTGGAATGAGCGGGCTGATGAGCAGGATAAGCGTGTGACGGAGGTGTTGAAGTCAGATCGGCGGCAGAAGCAGGAGAAGAAGAAGGATTCGGATGATAATGATGATGAGCAAGATGGTTGATTGTTTCAATCTACTTGCCATTCTCCCTAAGTGTATGTACTTTGCATTCCATTCCATTTCTGGTAATCCAAAGCTCTTTAAATTTCACACTTCAATTATACAAAATAGATATTAAACAGCTAAATATGAAGCGAAAGAAGAAAAATACGAAGATCCCCAAGAAAATACCCTCAAGCGCAAAATATCATATCGTCCCATTCCTCACAGGATCATAGTACTTCTTTGGCTGTGTCGTCTCTTCCTGTCTCGTGCGTTTATCTATAAACATCCATTAGCATCACCTTCAACGACAAAGGCCTCCAAGAAAACACGTAATACATACCAGACTCCGAACCAGCAGAACCCCCAGCCTCCCCCTTCCTCCTATTCCGGTTATTCCTCACATCCCGCGACCGAAACACGCTATACAGCAACCATCCGGCGACCCAATTCGGGCCGTATTCACCATTTGTCGCCCCGCGCTCGAACAAGCCGCGCACGAGCGGCGGCGCATTGTGGCAGATCTCGAGGATCGCCCAGCGCTGACAGTCCGGGCGGATGTGGTGCCAGAAGAAAGGGGGGCGGGTTGCAGGGTCGGCGCGCACGTTGTCGAGGAGGTTGGCGGTGTCTAGATTCATGCGGTTGTAGACAATGATTGCTTCATCCTGGGTTGGGTTTGTTAGGCGGTTTCTTGGGATATGGATAGCATGGTTGTGGATATATGAGGATAGTAGAGGGAGATGGAGAGGGAAGGGAAGTGTTAAAAGACCCGGCTGGAACTTACTCGCATGGCGCGGTAGTATTGCTCATGATGCGGGTCTTGTGGGTTTAGACCCAATGCATACATGAATTCTTCTTTGGATACTCGAGGTCCGACGGCCATTTTGGTTATATTCCTCGATTAGATCGAGCGTATTGAATGAGGGTGGTGATCGAAAAGTAGAACCGAGCTTGTATATCAGCTGTGAAATAAAGACCCCAAGAATGGAAAAGTCTCTGTGAATGTGAATTGAAGACTGAAGATGCAAAATTACAGCCTGCATCAAAGCCGGACTTTATATCTCTCTCCCCTCCCATTCAAACAGATCTCAACGGCGCGGAAACCCATCTAACGGTCGTTGGCTGCAAATTGCGCGGCGCCGAAGCCGCAGTGCCGATACAATCAGAGACGCCAATGCCGGAATGAAGCAGAGCGAACGGACAGCGCGAGACAAGAAACAGAAACAGACGCAATCAGACCAAGCGGGGAAATGGGGAAATGGGGCAAAGGGCAAGCCCGCAATCAGATCGATATAACACAAGCACAAGGATCCGGAGCAGAGGACAGGGATCTAAGGAATGGGCTTCGAGGCTAAGACAATACCTCTCACCTCGCACCTACAGATAAAGATTATTATTGTTTCTTTTGGCGTGCATGCATGGCCAACAAAGGGAAGGATGAAGATTGAGGGAACGAGTCCAGCGTTGGAATTGAGGTATTTCTTTACTATTCCGGGGTTTTTGTCTGTTCTGGCGCTTACAATTCTCTTTCCAGGATTAGACGCTACTGTACTTCATGCAGGATGCGTGGAGTCAGGTAGTACATGTACAATGATGCGTGTGGGTGATTACTGCACACCCGTTTATATACAACCCCAGACTACGTAGAACTGCGATCCGGCCTGGAGTATGTGCGCTTTTAGTAGTTTAGCGCGTGCAGCGCAAGTAAACCGTTGGGGGCAGGTGCAATCTAGGGAATAGGGCTACGGCGCTGTGGTACTGGCTTTCTCGATGGGAAGTAGGCTGGGGCATGACGTTCGGATATAACAAACGAGATCATGTGTAGTGTACATCAGAGGCGAGAAGAAGAAAAGGAGGAGGGAGTAGTACAAGCCTCCTATTCCTGTTCCCTACTTCTTGCTCGCCCCAAAAGTCCTATTGCGGGCCAGGGTGACAAGTCGAATAAAGCAAGACAATCGCAAACAGAGTCATCGTGGACCCAGCACTCGGGGTCGAGGACTGAGCGCGAAGGTGGTAGGTAGGCTAAGTGGGTTCTGGTATATCGAGGGCGACTTGCTGAGCTCAGGTCGACTATCCGAGACAGACGGGTAGGAGATATATGTATGCTTGCATGCATGAGAAAGGGGCATGTTTTCGAGGTCAGATTGTATATTGCTCAGAGCACACACTACCGGATCCTATCTAGGTCGAGATCTTCATCCGCCTAGCAACAAATAGGCATTCGGCAGGGAAAGCTAGTATCTCTGGATACTAATCTCGTTGCATCACACCTGCACGTATCCGCAGTGAAGGAGATCGACACAGCTATAGCTTAACAGAACCAAATCTAGAACGCCACATTCTCAACCGAGAACATCCACTGTGGAGAGAGCTAGGAGAGCCACGTCGTGCATCCCGAACTCGGCATCGAGGCCCACTGAAACCCAACCCAGCAGCAAGCGAAACATTCACAGCTACCCTTGCTAGCGGGGAATAAAGCCAAATAAGGCACCTGTGCCTACCCGTCGGCTTGCGGGCATCCTGCAGAAAAACTACGCTCGTTGGCTTCATCGTGTGACCTGCCAGGCCGGAGTCCAGGCCAGGATGCAATTGAGCAGAAATTCGACAGACCGGAACCTGAATCGGTGCTGTTGCTTGCATCTGCATCGGCTTTTGGATTTTGAATGGTGAGCGCGTGCTTGCGTCCCGTTATGGGGAAAGGTGATCCGGTTGGGAGATTGCTTGACTCGATTTCAATTTTCCCGTTTGTGATGGGTGCATATGCAATGGGATGATGGTTGGTCGGATGGGACGAGCAACGTGGCAACCAAGTACGGCGGATTGATGTTTGGATTTGGATCGATCGCTTTAGGTGCACTTCGAGCGACAGAGTACCTTAAGAACTCGACAAGATTGAAAATATCATTGTGGCTGCGATTTGTGCTGAGGGCTAGTTTGGCAACTACCAGATGGTGACCTGAGCAAATTGATATATCATATAGTAAGGATGCGACACGTAATTCTTGACAGAAGGTACTACCGTCCAATCTTCGGCTCGACAGAGCTTTTCTTCGTTGGTGCTGCGATTAAAGAACGGATGTCACATTGTGTACAAGACGAGGGCCAGTCAAGGCAGAGTATCTGCGCACTGCGATTTGAATGACACTGCGTAATCCCGCTGTTGCATTTCTTACTAGCACAGATTGTTGAGAGACCGAGCTTAGGTTGGGATGGCCAGGCCAAGAGATATGAGGAGTATCTGCATCTGCCATACTAAATCTTGACTTCGGATAGGAAGAGCGCGTTGGAGAGGCGCTCTGAAGGACCCAAAGCTCACCCTATCTCTACAGAACTCTAGCTAGTCAATCAAGTTGAACCTCGGCTTGAGCAATACGCAAGTGTGCCGTTGAATATCGCCGGTGTTGCACCGGCTCCATACTGTAGGTCCCCGGTACTCGTTTGTCATTCGCTTTTGGCCATGTAGGAGCGGAAGCAGATGCAGATACATCAGGATTCGCTGTCAGTTGGATTAGACGGTGGATGGGATCTGTTGTTTTGAGCGCACTAATCTTGTAAAATGCGGCATTCGGATTCGGCGCTTGTGAAGCACACAGACACACACCAAAACTTTCGATTAGATCGAATTTCACCAGTCAGTGACTTCCACTTCATTGGAAAGATGACGTTCGATATTTTGGCGATAGATAGACAGCCAGGTGAAGTACACACACGAGAGATCACAAGACTGAACAGGTGTACTCTCCGTTAAATGCAACAAGGCAACGACAGATCTAGCAGATTAACACAAACAATCTGTCAAGTGGCGATCAAAGACAATATATCCGAAATTATGTCGACCATCCCGCCTCGGTCAAAGTATCAAGTTGCAAGGTTAAGCTTCCAAGGTTATCCGGGGTCCCGAAAGGCCCACGCAAGTGGCTGAAGAAAAAAGCTTTTTAGGGCGCCACTTCTCGGCTTGAACGCTTGGATGCCTGGAGGTTCCAAGGTTGGCGATCTGATTATATCAGGGAAAGTGTTCCCCAATGGCGATATCTGGCAATGTTCGAGTATGCTTAAATCCAACATTCAGGTACCTCTGGTGAATCTTTTCGCTAGACTTTTGGCGTCCATGTTGTAGGCTACTTGTCGCAATATGTGTACCCCAATTCTTACGAAGCGCCTACTATGTGATGATCCACGAAACAAGAAGCGCAAATCAAGAGCAAGAAAACAGGGCCCGACGGAGGCACTCGGATTTCTGCATGTCGCTATTCTTCAAGACTCCTCGGAATCGTCACAATTCTCGCGCCTGCACTTACGTGTCAGACAAAGAATATCCTGTTCCACACCAGTGTCCGGACGTAAAGAGGGCACATGGTTGAGGAGATTATTTTGTACGTGTCAAGACAGCCAGAAAAGCCAGAATTTGAAGGGAAGAAAAGATAAGGGAAACTGAAAAAGGGCAAAGGGGGAAATGAAAAAGAAAAAGCCATTTGCCATGCTCCATCCGTCGCTAAAAAGAAAAAGGGGAGGGAGGGATATCAACCAGCCCGCATGACCGCTTATTTCGAGGCCTCCTTAGTGGGCTCCTTAGTCTCCTTGGTCTCCTTGGTCTCCTTGGCCTCATTGGCCTCCTTGGCCTGTGGCTTGGCCTCTTCCTTGGGCTTTTCTTCCTTCTTCTGCTCCTTAACCTCCTCCTCTTCTGGCTTCTCTTCTTCGTCCTTCACCTCCTCGCCGTAGTATCGGCGGAGGAGCTTCTCAACCTTACGATATTCAACCTCGACTTCATCCAGAGTCTTTTTGATAGCCTTGAGGCAGACCTCCGTATCCGGTTGGTCAATGATACCTGTCTCGTCCTTGTGGGCGCCGAAGTTTTGAATCTTCTCGCAGCCGTCCTTGACCTTGATAAGGCCCAGTGTGGCCGATGAGCCCTTCAGGAAGTGGCCGAGGGCAGAGAGTTCATCAAGGTTCTTGTCATCTCTGTTGTGCACTTATTAGCAAAGAAAAAATAACCGGAATTCCAACTGCAGGAAATGACAACACTCACATTTCCTTCTGAATCTTCTTGTAGGTGTTCTCGGCCTGGTCGAAGAAACCGTACACAATGCTCTTGCTGAAGTCGCGATCCTCCTCATCATCGTCCATCTCAAGGATTTGTTCGAATGTGCTCTCGTCGAGGATTTCCTTATAATCAGAGAGTTTGGGCGGACCTTGCTGGGCCTAGACTCGGATGTCAGGCCGAAGAATCTTTGACCAGGGGCAAGAAGTACTTACCGGCTGGGCCTTTTTGGTATCGGCTGGCGCCATGGTTGTGTGTGTGTGGGGGTGTGTGCGGGTGTTGTATGGGTGTTGTATGTTTAAAAAAGTAGGTGAGAGCAAGCTAGTGCAATGCGGTGATCGTCACAGTCGGATGGAAATGTGGTTGATTTCTCCGGTCTGATGTTCAGCCAATTCAGATGCAATACAAGGCCCTGCTTTCAAATCCCGGTCAGCTCAGTTTCATCTAACAGATCCAGGTCTTGGATGGATAGAACAGTGTGGCAAATCAATGAACGAGAGGTCCCAAAATGCAAAGATCGATGATGATACAACAAGGACGTCAGAATCGCAAGATCTGCACACAATGCATGTGTCGTCTTACAAAGCCAGCAGGTGTTACGGATCCAGGCACCCAGGATAGCAAGTGAGCTGTTAACGCTGTTAAAGGGAACGATGATGAATGGCTGGGGAGTCTATGGCCAAGGGGAAGAGGCTAAAACCGAGGCGAAATACAGCCACCAGATTGAGCAATCAAGATAGTGACCAGGACTGAGTAGTGAAAAGTGGGAAAATCGGGGGTCGAGGGGGGTAGAGGGGTAGTGCGATACACAGCAAGTAGGGGCTGGAGGGGGGGAAGAATTAAATGAACCAGATGTGGAGGTATATGTGGTAGAGGGAGCAAACAGGGCCATTCAGCGCATATACTCGAACAGTGGCCCAGTCACAGTCTTGTAAGCAAGAGCTAGCGCATCGCATGAGCTGCAGCCCCCAAAGCCAGGTGCTCCACTTGACAGGGAATTGCAGACAGGTAAAAAAGGAAGGTATCCAAAGAGAGAGGGGCAAATAGGAAAGTCCATCCCACCTGTAATATTTTTTTTTCGGCTTTTGAGATGACCAAGTCCCGAAAAATGGCGAGAAGGGGACACAACAAACCCCAAAAATAAAAGGAAAAAGGTCAAAAAGCAAATAAAAAAGACACAGAATGGGAGATAGGAAGAAGTTAAAGAAGAGAGGGGGGAAGAGAGGAAATCGGAGGGGCGGAGAAAGAGAAGGGGAGGTGGGTAGGTCAATTCCAATCCGAAGGAATCAGAGGAAGTTGGGGGGAAAAAATTAAGAGAAAAATTGCGAAAAATTGCGAAAATGGTGAATTTGGAGATATTCATTTCACTTTAACTAGAATATTGGAATATTGGAATATTGAAACATTGTGTCTCCATTATATATGATATTTTACGTTCCTCTGATCGCCTTGGCATCGAACAACTTGAGGGAAAACTACATTCCACTGGAAGTAGTATGTGATATTATTAGCTACAATCTGTAGAATGGTTTCTAATTGGACTCGATGTTCTGTAAACGTGATTTTATTGTTTTTCCGCGGCCAAGTCCTCGCAAAAAGCAATTCTGGACATCCGACACGATTTAGTACAATCTTGTACTCCGGAAGGAGTACGGAATAGACTTTCTTGCTTTCGAATCTATTGTTGTTTTTCTTTTCGGTCAGATAGTTCATTATCATCTGAATTTTCAGCCTCGATCTGTCAAAAGAACCTGTAATCTCTGGGTCGAATTCCTCCGGGCTCCGTTCGTGAGCCCAGTGGAGTACAACCGTGGCATCAGCTTTCAACTGATGGGTCCACCGGCAAGAAAATGCACGGAATGGACGGGCTCACCCTTCCGCGGACCTGCTGTAAGTGTGCTCAATAGTTCAGGTCTAGTGGAGACTGACAGGGTTAAAAAAACAGTCAAAAAACGACATGTCTTCTGACCGCAAAAGACCGCTATACACATCTGGCAGCACTACGGAGTAGGGGGGCCAGCAGGACGACATCATCGGACCGCCGATCCCAGCAGGGAACGTCATTTAATCTTTTCCCAAGCGAAGTTTGAACGGTCACACGCAGAATCATTTTGGGGAACGGCAAATGGCAGCATTTTTTTGGTCCCGGGGGGACCGTTATTTGAGTGCCAAAGGATCAGGATAGCTTTTCACTCGGTCAGTACTGCCTCAAAACAGAAACCATCTAGTGTCCCAAACTTTTAGCCGCGAAGGGAAAAAGTTAACGAGGTAAGACGAAATAATCCCGGCTCGGACAGCAGGGAAGCACGATCGACTTGGCCCAAGTGTGCAGATAGAACCTGACCCAATTGGTCTGGACCCTCAAGGACCGTGTCTAGCAACTCGGAATTCATTCTGATTGTATATGTTGCTTGCATGGATTCCTCATCTGACGTACTCGGTGACCAGCACCTAGGCAAGTTGAACGACCAATGTGTGAGCCCACGGCTCCACGGCTGGATTTTTTTTTTCTTTCTTAGGCAAGAAAAGGGGGGTAATATTGCTGGGCTAAGACACGATTATGCTGTCACCGATGACGATGGGTGTTTTGGTGCCTTTCTTTCATTCTTGCTTTTTTCTGAACTGGGCTTCGCGGTTCGGGTTTCCTGTGAACATACTGGCGTGGAGGTTAGTTAAATGTCAATTGAGGTCGAATATGTCCTCAATCGCGAAACCGCAGCCATCTTTGCTTATATAGAGGAATGGGGATATGTGTGTCTCCTTTCCCCTGGTATTTGCGCGAAGTGGTTGGCTCTAGCACATTCTCCACCACTACCCACCAATGAAAGAATGCGCTGGCTGCCATGACATCATGGAACGGGGCCGCAGTGCAGCCCACACCAGCCGCTGATGTCATTTTAGCGTACCAGCAAGTTACACTGGTTACGTCAATTACGTCAAATTACACATGTTTGTTGTTTGGTTTTTACTTGTGTATCTTAATAATTCCATTGTATCAGCCATGTCCTGCGCGAAGTTTAGAAGATTGTGTACTTCCAACTCCGTCAAGTGCTGACAGAGCTCGTTCTATCTCCTCAAAAGGCTTAAGGCACATGCAGGGCAACATCCTGGCCTCGCCCATGATGTCAGTTCGCATACACTCAAAAACCGCTGCATACCACATGAGATGTGAATGGTTGTTGTAGTACGAAGTTCAAATGCAAGACATGCAAACTTTATCGAGCTCGTCGCCTTCGGTAATTATCGTGCATCAACTATGGTAGACAACACCGGAGAATCAACTGGACTTTAAATTGAAGTGCTTTTGGTTAACGTGGGGTGACTTTCACGTCAAGTTAACCGAGGGACTACGCAAATTAACTGCTATCATATCAAACAATTCCTCCGATATCTCTCCATCCAGCCTCGGAAATGTTACCCAAACTAGTCAATTCCAAAATATTGGCCAGACTACACATGTTCGCTGCCGGCAGTACGAGACGGCAGGTAGCCTCTTGCAGTAGTCTGCACTAGATCATGCAGTTTTACACCGCGGGGCAGCAAGTCTTTGTATCCCTGGCAGCCAAGGGCGCCTACAACATACATGGGAAGCCATCCGCTTGGCTTCCAGCCTATGCACTCAATTGCCTTCAGCAAATCATATCAAGCCTATTCCTCGGCAGAGAGTTTCTGAAAAGATTGTTCAAATAGCCCTGCCAGAAGAAGAGGTATTCGGATCCGACAACTCGGCTACGGGGCATATTCGGGACGAGGAGCAAAGGGACTGCATGGCTGATTTCTTCAAAGGATGATTGGCCAACTAGCATGTAGCTCTCGACTGCTGGGAATATCAAAGTTATAGTGATACCGAAACAACCTTAGTAGAATTTAGCATAAATCGCTCAATACACTCAACAGACAACAAAATAAGGACATGCTATACCCCAGATCCCAAACACGCTTTTTCTCCACAGCTTCTTCGCGGGCTCCAGGGCTCTTCCAGAATGCTTACGTAATGAACCGGACCTCGGTCCCTTTTTTTTGTTGATCGCGAGCTTCCCAACCAAATCAACATTTCCAGTTCCTCCATCCCGGACAACATCATTACCAATTGCCCCCACGAGACCGACGAGAAACGATCCCGGTCAAAAATGGCCTCAACCAAAACGTCAAGCGCCCCGCGCTCTGGCTCTTCGGGCCTAACAAAAGCCTACCTCTTCACCTACAACACCCTCAATCTCCTCGCCTGGGGCACCTGTGTTGTCTACACGGCCTCCCTCCTCCCAACCCATGTGTCGACCAAAACCATCCCGAAGGTCTTTGACCAGACTTTCTCCCCGCTACTGCTGGCCACGCAGTCCCTCGCTCTGTTGGAAGTCGTGCACAGCGTGGTAGGCCTCGTCCGCGCGCCGTTCATGACGACCGCCATGCAGGTTTCTAGCCGGTTATTGCTGGTGTGGGGTATCATGGCGCAGTTTGGTGGGGAGATTGTTGGTGCCGGACAGAACACCCAGTTGGGTGATTATGCCTATCTCGGGTGTGTTTTTGCGTGGGGCATTACGGAGGTTATCCGTTATGGGTTCTTTGCTATTACCTTGTCTGGGAACTCGGTTCCAAGCTGGTGGACTTGGTTGCGGTAAGTCTTGCTTTTTTCCCGTGTGTGGCTATTGTTCAATGTGCTGATGAGTTTTGAATTGACTAGATACAACACTTTCTACATTTTCTACCCCATCGGTATCTCTAGCGAGTGCACGCTTATCTTCCAGGCTCTTGGTCCCGCTGGAGAGCTGAATCCGCTTTTCCGTTACCTTTTGATTGCGATTCTCGTGATCTACGTGCCTGGTATGTTGTTCTCCTTTTTTCGGTGTTAAGAATATCGGGTTACTGACTACCTCTCAGGATCTTATGTCCTGTATACCCACATGATTGCCCAAAGACGCAAGATCATGCGCGGCAAGAAGAGAGCCGATTAAACAGCTCAGACACGTGCAGCACAGCATAAAACCGAATAAATTGAGTGGGAAACGAAAAGACGACCTGGGTTATAGCCAGCTTGATATTCAAAAAGAATGCGAGGGTCCGTCATATTTAGGACCCAAGAACCCCTCGGGTGGGGACTAGCTTTACTTCTGTGTCCAATAATAACAAGAGCAAACTTCTGACCCAGAGGGGAATAGACATGATGCTAATTTTAAACAATTATCAACAACACCCCTTTTTGGCCGAAGACGTTTCCATCCTTGTAAGCTGCTACTTGTTTTGGATCAGGCATTCTCTTCTCCGGCATATCCTTTGCGCTTAAGAGACCCAACAAGTTTCTCTAGTGGACCCGAGATGAAGCCAGCGATTTCGAACTCATTTATTTCCTAGGAAAATTCAACCCACAATCCTTGAGAAACTTCGACATTGGTACAAGGGGCCTTGCGTTGTGTACAGTATGACAAGCGTTGGTCGCTGCACTTGTCGTTACTCTATTCAATCTGGACCAGCAGAGATCTAAAGACATCAGAAAAACCAGGAATTTGCTTTCCACTAGAAGATAGCTTTCGAGCTTAAAGCTCCTGCGTGCATTCTACCTATATCAAAGTAACGTGATATCTATACCCTCTACACTAAGCTGTACAAATATTTTGTAATACAATCGGTATTGGATAAATATTGGAATTGTAATTCAAGTCTTTAGACCAACATCGGAGCTGTGTCATAGCGTTTTTCGGGATTTAGAGAACAACCAAGACATCTATGGGTTTAACGAGCTCTACTAGGAGGACAGGCTAGCTGTGGTCGATTTAATTGATATCAAAATAGTTATATCCAAGAGTACTTATTTGTGACGTCATGTGTGGATCCGATCAGATAAAGTCAATCCCCGGACTTCCAACCTTGGAAGGGTTCAATGTTGCTTTCTGGATTTGATGATGCTTGTACATTATACTGCTGATAGCTTTAGGCATCACATTTATTATCTTGAAGTGATCTGTGAGCTTTGCAGGTCAACTAGATGCTGAATTATTGAAACAGCAATTATTTCTAAGACAAAGCAGACACAAGTCTACATGCAAGATTCAGGATACAAATATTGAAAGTTGCAAAATTTTCATTGGTGTAAACTCATTCGCAAATATTGTACAGGTGGATTTCTGTCTTTCTACCACCGGAGTGCTAGTGAAAAGGTATCTCGTCATCCCATAAGTCCAATTTCCGTGAGCCCCCGTTTAGTGCTTAGCGGCCTCTGCATATCGTTAGCATTTATTCAATGCCACAACTTTGTTTGATTTTGATTATCTTACCCTTGTGGACATCGGCCTTAGTGTTGTGTGATGCCTCGTCCTTCTTGTCGACAACGGCGTCCTTTGCGGCGGTAGCTCGGCTGCCCAAGCTGGCATCAGAGTCCTTGGCGACATGCTTGTTGGTCTCCTTTGATGCCTGGGCACCACCACCCTGGACGGTCTCAGAGACGTAGTTAACGGCGTTCTGATATCAGATGTTAGTACTTGAAGACAAACAATCTGTCCAGAGACAAGGTTACACGAACCTTGGCGGTCTCCATGGTGTTGTTGTTTAAGAGGTTGTAGGAATAAGTTGGGAAGTTTTTGTTGTTCGGTTGCTTGAAGACTTGAAGGCTTGAGGATTGTATGATGAATGAAGTGAATGGTTAAAGCAGAATGGGCTTCTTATAGTTAATGGCAGAGCGTTTGGTACCAAGGGTTAGATTGACGTCATCAAGCAAACAAGAATTAACAAACGACTATCCAGCTTAGTGATGTAACAGGATGGGGGATTACTTGTTCTTGCACATATGATGATGAAAGAATTCAACAGTTCTATGTTGTACAATAACACCGTAATTTGAGTTGGAGCACATTGTAGCGCTATTTTCTTCGAAATGTGGGGGAACTAACAGATGATGCATGTACTGACCATGAAAACCAGGAAATCTTAGATCTGCTACCATGTGCACGGGGTAGGTATAGACCTCACTATGATGTAGTTAGTCAATCCCTGTATTTGAGAACCTTCGTCATAGCAATCTTACTGACATGACGAGAGTTCTACAACTCCAAGGCATCACCCATCTCTTGTATCGGTAGATCAAATATTACCTTGAGTATTTCTACGAGCTTTGATGCAATATAGGCGCCATTAATGGGAGATAAGAAACTTGTATTATAGTCTTTCTTGGCAAGACATAGGCAAGTTTTCCTGGTGTATTCCTCTTTTTTTTTTCTGGCATCTCTAATGAGCCCGAGGTGCATCACCCCATCTGACGTCGATTGCTCGTCCATTATTCAGGTGTTACCAACATTCGGTAAGTGCGGGACAAAAGAATGGAACTAGCCCAACCCCAAAGCGACGCTTATACTCGAATTTTAAATCGACAATATGGGATGACAATGTGAGGATTTTGGGTTTTGAATGATAATGAAGGAGTACAAGATGTAACAATTGTTTACGCTGCCTCTTTTCGTTGGACGAACCTGAAGATTTAATAGGGTCGAGATGAAAAATGAGAGATGTTCCATTTGATGAGGTTTGGACAACTCTTGGCTACGATTTTTCTTTGCGGTGATATAGCCAGAAGCGCGAACCTTAGTTGGATTCACATAGCATCTGTATGTGGAAGCAAGAAGTAACACGTTGCATTGTTCATCCAGGCTGTTTCTCCGACCTTGGTGAAGCCCAACATATTCTCATCAGGGATGTCGTTGATGAAGTCAAGAAGCTCTTTGGTGGTCTTCTTCCTTGGCATTTTAAGCGTATAAAACAATAGGCTGGGCTAGATTAGGCTGTAAAAATAAATGCGAAGACTTTAGAGCCCGTATTAAGTGAAATGGCTTCTCAATTGAGACAATTTGAAAGGTACGTCCCTTCCAGGTTCTTATAGTACTCTCAAATATACAAGTTCCCTAACTCTTTAGCCCTTCATGCCTGAATACAGTGCTAAAAAAAACTCACCAGGTCCAATACTTGCGGAGTACTCTACCAGTGACCCGGACCGTGCCACCGCGTGTTTAGACTTCGGAGTTATCGATATACCAACGTCTTAAAAACGGATTCCTAAAAGAGACCCGAACAAGCCAAGGTTCGTATGGTTAAACATAAGTTACAGATCTTTTTTCATCGTGGCAAGCTATCATCCCGGGACTAAAATATCGCAGTACTACGCGCTGGCCCCCGAATGTTGGAAACTAATTAGGCTTAATAACTGCGACGAGGTGATTTGATGGGAGTGGGTTCATATCCCCATTTGGGACTCCTGCGCACTATAGTCACAGAGCCCTGTCTGGATTTTCCAAGAAATTTGAAACAACCTGTTCTAGAAATTTCCAGAGAGTGGCGCTGCCTCAAGCGGCTACAACATATAACATATGCACATCTGTCAAGTTCTAAGAAATTCAAAACGCACTAGCGTGATGATCGACCAATCTACTTTGTACGTGTGTATGTTGCACTTTCAAGGTTGACATGCGTTCTCAAGCTTGGAACAAAGCTAAATCTGGCACAAAGCGCGAAGATGTCGAAACTATCACATTTTTAGAAATACAAGTTTTTATAGTTGCTCCTAGAAGCATGTGACAACCATTCCCCTTCCATTCATAATAATAACAATAGCATTAACCGCTTCAACTTGCACAAACCCAAAGACCGCAGCAGTCCCACCCTTGTTTCGTCTTATTGATATGTACAGCACATACCGAGAACTAGACCTAATTAAATTTCCCAAATGATACAAAGTCATTACTGAAATCAAAACTTCCCACTACTCATCCACTCGGAAAAATGTTGCACTAAGCTTAATAAAGCCATTTGGGTCATGAGGTCAAGGGCAAAGACCTTCTATCTTCCTTATGGACACGACAGACACATTTCAGCTAGATCTAAACGGAATAATACTTTCTCTGCCTAGAAGGTCGGTTTAATCTCCTTGTCTCTAAAGGTATGTACATAGCCGGAATTTTTGAAGATCTCCGCCGTGGATTTTCCAGATAGGGCGGTGACTTTGCCAACGGATTCTGGGTTAGTGATGATTGGTAGATGAAAGTTCCTTTAATTGAACAAATTCAGAAGGTCTGGATTATTTTGATCTTAGATATTAACAGGCACAGGGGTTCTTGAGAGAGGGAAGCCATCACACTCTATGAATGTCCAAAGAGCAATATAGTTGGAAACCCCTGTAAGCCAAACAGGAATAATCTCACCTCTAAACCTCTTGTATCATATTCTATGCCCTTGATTGATCCCATTCTCGAACTAGTCGCTCTGCTCATTGAGCTGGAGCAGTAGATAGTGTTTCATCGCTTGTGTATATACCACTTCGCTTCCCTCCATTGCCGGCTTTCTAAGTAAAAATGTTAGATGGCATCAGGATCATTAAGTCCCTCTCTCCCTATCTGCCCCCATGTATAGTGAATGCATCGCATGCCTTCTCTCAATAGAGATCCATCAATGAGCAGTGTGCTGTAGAAACCCCCATTCAGGTAAGACATGCATCCACGAAGGGTCGTTAGCTCGCTTAAATTGGATGAGACCATACAGACGTAAACCAAGCTCATTTTCATCTGGTACATGGTACCTTACAGCCACTGGGATATACCAAATTTGAAAGTGGAGCTCTAGTAGAAGTTCAGACTCGGCATATTGAAAGAATGTGCTGGGGACTTGTCCATCAAAAATGAAATTATTGTGGATAGGAGCGTAGACTTGCTCAACAATCTCTAAAACGCAGGCTTGATCGTCAGGTTGGTCAAGGATACCCAGTGCTTCCCATGCCTCTCTCTCACTTTTGAGAATCTGTCGTGCGGCTGAGGGCATGCTGGAAGGTGATTTGAGTGAAAAGATAAATAAAGATGATGTGTTGAATTATTGAACTGTTAGTTAGAATGGTACTTGATGATGAATAACAAAGATTGACGTGGAACTTGCCGACTATTTAAACCCTATTAATCGATTAGCTCTTTGTACTTGAAGAGTATAACACAATGAGGCTTTTAACCCCGGTACCCTTTGTTACCTTGTTTACACATGTGCATTAGTTCCCCGTAAGAGGTGATTTTTCTTTCAAAGAATGAAGAGAAAGAACAACCAAGGATTTTAAAGAACTACGTTAACAATTAAAGCCCGAGAAGCTCTTTGTTGTTGATATAAGCACAGCCAAAAAAAAGAGACAGGGCATCTAGAAAAATACCAAAAGCCTGCTCTAGTTTAATATGAAGAGATGACTGATAAACAGTTAAACCAATCAGACGTGTCCCGAGCTTGTTCTCTTGCCGATTATGTAGAAATCATGTAATGAGCTAGAACATCCCTCAGCTTGAAGCCTCATCCATCGAGAACCCTATAGCCAAAGTATCACCTCCGAAGATTAGGATAAATAGGTGTTCTTTACTTGCTTGAGATATGCTCGCTCGTTTTCGAAAAGTTTTAAGAGAACCTGTCGAAATACCAGGTTACCATACATGGTGTGAACCACATGTGACCTCGGTGACTCGGCTATCCCATAACAAAAGTACGAGATTAGTCAGCTCTAGATCCCACACAGATTGCATAAATAGGGGATTTTTGTCATTTCAGTTAGTTAGAGAATTTTACACCTGTCATTTCATACCATACATTTCGTAATGTCAGATTTCTGTCAGAACCTTCAAGCATTTGTTTGCACTAGATAATGTGAAGGTCCCCAGTGGCAGTGATATGCAGGGTCACCTGAGTATCTGAAATAATGTGCATCTTGCCATTCGGGTCTCGATAGGCAAACCTATTGTATTTGGAGAGAACATTATCAATTTGTATTTTTGACTACATCCGATTTGGAAAACGTGCTCTACTTCTGCCTAGGCAAACAAATAGTGTGTTGGGCTTTATGCTCTACTTCTTATGATAACCCATGATCAAACGATTGAAACGTTTTGACTTTACCCTTGTACCTTTGGCATTGATGCAGTTCTACTGTTAATAAACTCGGCTAGGTGAGACATCCATAACTGCTCGTGATGCTCCGCTTGAGTGTGTTGACCACGCATGGCCTGGAGAGCCTGAGTTCAGTGTGAGTCGACTGCCATTTTACTTAATCATACTATCTCTTATATTACCCATCTTTTCGTGGACAACTTTGACTATGACCGCCTAAATACGAAAACAACCTAGGCTTGCAAAGTAGAGAAATTTATTGCGGACATGCCTGACCTAAGAGGTGGCATTTCTGTATGTAAGGCCTACCTACAAGTATAGTCGGCCGAGTTTACGGCCTTGTGATTTCTCTTTAGTTAGTCTTATTAGTTAGTCTTTTTAATGTCTAGCCCTGAACAAGGCTTATATTTTGTATGTAATGTAGGTTGTTGCAGTTTTCGAGCCTGCGGTATTTTGACTAAAATAGCGGGATAAGGAGGAGGGGAAACCCTTGGAACCAATTGTGGTCCCTGACAAATGTTAGGGCTTTTGACATGGCTGAGACCAGATTCCATCCCAGTGAACCCTACAGCTGAGCTCATAAATCAACCTACACCTACATTAATCACAATATTCAAAACGGAAAATATACCCTTTCCATCCCAGCTGCGTAACATATTGCAACACGGCGGCAAAAGCGGGGTTTCTGTGACAACAAATCCTCCCACCGAAAATGCAGTTGCTCGAATCTCAGGAACCGCACTTCCGCGGTCTCAAATGGGTGGAGGAGGACTATGGTTCTGAGCCCCGGTGGACTGTTGAACCCGATACTGGGGCTATAAAGCAGACATTACAGTCACTTCAGCCATCAAGCACAGTTGAAGTGACCTTCCTCGCCCAGGGTGCATTCAACAAGATCTACAATGTCAGCATAGATGATGAACCATTTATCATGCGAGTCTCATTGCCTGTCGATCCACAGTACAAAGTCATGAGTGAAGTGGCAACGATGGATTGGGTGCGTCGTGTCACAAGTCTCCCAATCCCTAGAATTATAACCCACCAATCTTCCCGAGATAATTTGGTTGGATTTGAATGGATGCTCATGACCAAAATGCCTGGAAAGCCTTTCGGTGAAATTTTGCAGTCTCTTCCCTTCGCCGTGAAAGCACGCCTGGTCAAGGAACTCGCGGCAAGCTCGGCTTCCCTTTTTCGAAATCAACTACGTGGAATTGGAAATATCTATGGGGAACCATCTGTCGATGAAGATTCAGAATCGAGCGAGCGAATCCCGACCCATAGAGAGCTTGTCAATACCGAAAAATTGGTTCTGGCCAAGGATCCCGGCTCAAACGATGGTAGCGCCCCCGTGAACCAGACCTCGGGAGGTCCTCTATTCAATCTCCCCGAAAAAGGTTCTTCAGTAGGGGCTTTACCTGATGTGGGCCGGATTGTTTCCATGCAGTTTTTCTGGGATTCACATATTCACCAAAATGTCAACCGAGGCCCATTCCGCTCTAGTAAGGACTGGATGATAGCTCGTCTTTCATTTAATGAAAATGACTGTCGTTCGGCTCTGAAGAAGCACTCAGATGGAGACCTTGATAGCGATGCTGAAGATGAAGTGGATGTGTCTACAAGGACGCTGAAGATAATTGACGGCCTGAAATCCCTTCTTCCTCTAATCTTTCCAACGGATGATGATGATTCGGAACCGTCCATGATTTTCCACAATGACCTCTCACGACACAATATACTCGTTGACGATAGCGGGGAACTGACTGGTGTCCTAGACTGGGAGTGTGTTTCAGCGGTGCCTTTATGGAAGGCCTGCTCCTATCCTTCGTTTTTAGAAGGGCGACCACGACACTCAGAGCCTGTTCTTGGAACCTATGAACCCGACGACAATGGAGTACCCAATGAAATGTACTTCGAGCACCTATGGCAGTATGAGACCACTCTCTTACGCGATGTATTCATTGATGAGATGAGAAGACTAGATACAGGATGGGTGGAAGTTTTTGAGAAGAGCGAGCTCAAAAGAGACTTCGACTATGCGGTGAATTACTGTGACAGTTGGGTCTCTGCCCGGGATATCGAAGCATGGATCAGAGACATTACCACTAATGTAAGCAACCCGCAAAGCTTGATCGATAGGGTCTGGGCACCGTAGGCAGCGCTGGCGCTACAATGTTTTGAAGAGTTCCAGGCATTACACTTCCCTACTGCTATAATGTTTCATATCTAATTGTAGATAATCTTTGAGAACTCTGAAACCCAAAATTTCTCTGCCAGAGGCTTTCCTATCCTAGCTACCACTTTCAACGCAGTCCATGTGCACACCATCAGCTAGCATAATTACAGGCGAAGGCAAGTAATAGTACAAATGCTAAGGGAGAGATAGAACTTTCCACAGCAGATCTCTAGGGAAACATATAGTTTGATGGATATTACTAACAGGTAAGTCTCTGTCATTGTTTCTGACTCACAAGTTGTCGAATTCTATCAGCCATAAATTCCAAAGCTATCAAAATCAAATAACCTTATAAATGAATTCATCGCTAGCCACCACTTGAAACAAAAAAACAAATCCACCATCTAGATAAAGTGTCATTAGTCCAACCAAACCATAGCCAACAAGAACAAAAGAACATAGTCATTCAAAAACCCACAGCTTTTCCCTCTAAAACATATCAGAAAAGGCGTAGTCTCACTCATCCATAATTTCATAAAGTCTTGATCCCCTCCCCTTTCCCCGAAAACAATTCCCAATTCAAACCCTCCCATCCCCCTCAATCCCAGCCCTAACGGGACTACTCCCCCCACTCCAGCTTCCACCCCGGGAACAATCACTTCCACTCCCACTCCCACTCGCAGACCCCAAAGAAAGCACATCATCCTCCCGAGCAGACTTCCGTCCAGCACCAATCGCAACACGCATCCCCTGTACAGCGCCGCCATGCTCATGGCCCGCAGGGTACATGCCGTCGTTGACGGAGAAGTTACGGCAGATCAGGTAGGCACGCATGGCGGCGCTCTCGCGCGCAAGCGTCTCATTGCTGCAGATACTGTCTGTTCGGTACTCGCGGTTGTTGACCCGCACGGTACATGTGTATCCGCGATTGCTTATATTGTCGTTGTAGATTGGTTCGGGCCAGTTGCGGCGGCGGCAGAGGCCTAGGTTGGATTTGGTTAGTTTAGCTTTTGGGTAGGTGGGACTGGCTAGGTTGGGGTTCGATGGGGTATTGGTATGTGGGGAGAGAATGGGTTGGGTCTTAGGCTTGTTTGTCTGCATCGGATGTATGTTTGGGGTTTTTTGGTTTGTGTTCGCATGATGCATGACATACATAGCTCGAAGACGAGGTGGAGGTGGTAGTAGTAGTGATAGTGGGGGGAGTGATGACATACTGGTCAAGTAGAGGATATAGTACATCTTAGGATTCGGACTGGACGCAAGCCAGGAGCGAGAAAGATGGGGAAACAGGAGAAAGGCGACGGGCGACGGCGTTGCCACTTGTCCAACTGCAACGAATTGCGATGGTTACTAGTAACGCATTGGATGGATCAGGCTTGCAGTGAGACAGATCTAGGGCTGAGGCTGAGCTGCCAGCTGGTGTGTAGTCCAAATATATGCGGATTGTGATGCCCAACGGTTGGCGGGACCGCGTTTGCTTTTCTAGCAGCGGGGAGGATGTGCTGGCGTTTCAAACAAAAGCACAACTATAATACCAGTAAAGGCCAAGGGTGTCTACTTCAAAGAAGACTGGGATGAAAAGCGGGAGAATGAAAACAATGGAGGGGGATTAAGAACTAAATCAAAATCTTGTAAGAAACATTGGAAAGATGCCACACCCATATACAGATATACAATTTCTTAGAACCGAGTCCCCCCTCCTCCGTACAACAGTAAAAAAATTTGAAAAACCAATTAATGAGGGGAACAGAGCTATTGCTTTCCATTTACTTGATTACCTCTGGAAAACGGGTGGGGCTTTTGCATTGATACCTTTCCCAAGTCATACCGTGAGCTGGCTGGTGTACACAGTACCAATGGAGACGAGAAATGGTTGCAATTGTGACAGCGCACAAAGAAACAAAAAAGGAGACATTTGCTATCAATGCAGATGACCTGAAGAAGGAAATTGTATTAGACCAAAAAGTCAAACCACGAAGATTCTAAAACCCACCGTTGAAAGATTGAAGGGGAAAAAAAAGAAAAGACAAGGATACAGTAAACACTCGTGGTAAGTAGTGACAGTACTAGTAAACAGTTAACAAAAATCGTAAACAATCAAACCTCAAACGAGACTGTAGGATATGGATCTGGAATCTGGGTATAGACTACCTCCACCAAGTAAGCAAGTACAAGAAGAGAAGAGCAGCGAAGACGATAGATGCGCGTAAACACTAGACTCGCATTGAACCTCGGAAAGGGCCCCAAAAAAACAAAGGTAACAGTAACTCAAACGGGTGTTCGACGTGTTTCGTGTGCCGTTTTCTCGGCGGGTTTACTGATGCGTTGGCATATCTCCTTGCCAGTCGAATCGAACCGAGTCTGAGGCACCGGGAGTCACTGTGAGTTGCCTGGTTATGCCCCTGCAATTCGCCGATCGAAACATAAACATTCTCGGAGACTAAGGGAGACCTTGCAATCTGCTTCCAGAAGGGTAATACCTGAAGATGGTGGATCCTAGTATTTCGGAGTGATTTGAATGGAATGGTAGGTGCTATAGTGGTGTTATGATATGCTCTACTCCGCACACTGGTTATTTTTGTTGGTTGACGAGGTTTTCTCAGACTGGCCTTTTTATTTCATTTTTGACCCCGCAGATGCATCAGAGAAAAGTACAATTAAATTTGCCGTCCTGGTAGATTCTCGAGACGCGCAGTTCTGCGAATGGTGATTGGCGCCAAGGAGGGGCCGTTCATGTTGTGCAGAACGCGTCTGAAGAGGGGTCAATTGCTTGAAAAAAGGGCTGTGAGTCCATGAAATAATCAAAGTAGACAGTATCAAAGTGGAGAATTGAGTTGGAACATCCAATATCGGAGAATGAGAAAGTACATGCGCCCCCCGAGAAACTTCAGTTACTCGACAGGCATCGGACGCAGTGATGAGCTGGCGTTGCAGTGGGGAAAGGCGTAGGATTTATCTGCATATTATGGTATTGACGATTACCTTTGCCCTCTTGGGCCTCGTGCAGCTTGTCTCTTTGGTGGCAAACACGATTGTGATGTACTTCATATGAACATTTTCATATTGATCGGCGAGAACGGCGGGAAAAGTAAAATCTTCACCCTGCTAAAGAAACTTTTTGTAAACTTTGGAGCATCGGTGGAACTACCAGCACGAAAAAAAACCAAGACAGAAGGAGTTGGTGCTATGTGCTATGACCTATGTTGTAGATGTTGTAGAGCCATACTCGGGCCCCCGAACTCAACCCCTTGCGTCCCGGTTCCGTTCACAGCATCCTTGGCTTGGTCGAAGCCATCCTCGTGGCTCCCATGCCATGACCGCTGCTATGACCGCGGGGCTTGCAGTCTCAAGCATCCAAGGCTAATCATGCATTCGCTTGGAGTCCCTTGGTACCAATGAGACCCTGCTTCAATCTACTATCTCGAGAGATTTTTGGAAATCTCATCCGTCGTGGCGCTTTATCCCGTGTCTGCTATTCGACATAGCGTCGGCTCATGCCCCTACCGATTAGACAATGAGGGGCTGGGCCTCGGACCAGAGCCGCATTTGCTCGGCGGCTTTGTGCGGGATCACATACAAAGGGTGCATTGGCTCTAGCCGATCACCTCTTGAAAACACATTGGCCTGGTCGCGGTTCGGTGAAGACTTCCAGGAAAATGAGGATGAGAAGTTGTTGCTTGCGACACTCGAGTCTGTCCGGTAATGATGGTTTTGAGTCGCGCTCAATCCAGCCATAACGTAGCAGGTGTGGTATGAATCAACGTGCCTTGGCCTTGGTCAGCTACATGTCCAACTATCACAGATAGGAGTAAACATACTTGCCCGGTTTGTCACGAAGACCACCGTCGTTCCCTTGACAACATCCGAGGATGTATCGGGTTAAACCTTCGCGGCTGAAAAGACTGTTGGCGGGTGGCTCGGTGTTATCCGGCTTTCCATCCAGAGAAGATTCAAGCAATGGCCAGCATCCACCAACCCAATGGCTGTAGCATCCATCCACCAGCTTATTTGTTCGTCCGGAAAGACCACCTTCCGGGGCGGACTGGCGTGCGGACAACCACGACACTAACATAGGAATGTCCATGTGTCTGCCAGGAACCGTTAGCATGTAAGAATTGGCTACAACGTTCTGGGTTAGAGTAGTCTCGCACCTATTGAAGGTCTCCTCGGGAGGTCCCAAGATAGACAGACATGCCAGAGCGCAAAAGGCGTATGCTCCATGGGCCTCGGACCCAGGGCTACCGGAGATACCTCCTTCGAAGGTTTGGCCTAAGGACGAACGTCAGCACATCGCAAGCATGCTGTAAACCAAGCCACCAGTAACTCATACATCGTGAGAGATATTCAGGAAGACCACTTGTAAGACTCTCCAATCCTGCCTCCCGCGCTTGGGAGCCCGGAGCAAGCGTCAGCGGCAGGTCAAGTAGCGAGATAAGAGTCATAGCGCAGTATGCACCACTGCATTAATGACATGTCAGATCTTGCATTGGGGTAGAGGAACAGGATTTACAAGCAAGCACCTGCTCCCTGGGGTTTCACTTACCGCACATCTTCCTCCCCGCCCTCGCAAACACGGAATCCTCCATCTGGCTGCTTCAATCGGCCGATCCATTGCCACCTGGGAAAGGCAGAAACTGGGTCAGACGCACAGGATCACATAAGACGCACATGCAGAAAGCTGGTGACAACTCACATCGCGTCTCGATCCACCAATCCAAAGGCCTCCTCGCCTCCAACCATAGCCAGCGACAGAACGGCTGCATAACTTCCCGCCAGATGGGACGTCTGGCCGTGGCCGCCGCCAAAGCCCCCTGTGGGGTTTTGCATCGGCCGAAGCGTAGTGATCACACTAAAATAGACAGTAAGAAAGGTTTAGAATGGCTTTCCATGTTTCACGTTGTACAGATGAGATGATCTTTTCCAATCAAGGCATATCTCCTCCAGAGGCTCTCCATTCTGTGGGTATATGACATGGAGAAAAAAGCAAATTGAGGGGGGGGGTAGAACGAGGCGGGGAAATGGAAATAATCAAAACTTGTAGAAATAAAAAGACATTGAAAAAATTTTAAAAGCAAGGATGTAAAGTATGCACGCACCGTTCACGAAATCGAGTCGTCTCTTCTCCCAGCATGGCGAGTCCCGCCAACGCCCAGTACACAATCCATGGGCGGCTAGCGTCCATGGCGACAAACCCCTCGGGATAATCCTCGAGGGCATCATAGAGGAACCCGGTGTGGAGATCACGTTGGAGGGCGGGGACGCCATGGTCGTTGAACTCCCTCTGGGAGCTGTGGATGCCTTTCAAGAACGGTAGGCATTTTTCGACCGTCGCATTCTGCAGATCAACTGTCTCGGTGATGAGCGGGTCGCGGATGGGCGGCGGCTGCGTGAACAAGGCCGGGATCCCCGGGCGCGGTTGGTTGGAGTTTGCATTCATGGTAGTCACGGTGGTCATGGTTGTCCTGGCTGTTGAATGTAATAATGTTGAGGTTGGGCGGTTCTTGGTGGGTTTTTGTGCGTTCGGAAATCGAACTTTTCGTTTCCCGATGAGCGGCATCAATAGGATTTGAGGTACTTTGTAGATTTGAAGCTCAAAGAAATGCAACTTGAACTTTCTTACTATTGTTCTGTAGATGTGAATGTGAATGTAAAAAAAAAGGGTCTAGAATTATTCTTTGTTTCCCCACTCGATCTCTACCGGGGGAATTCCTATCTTTGACGACATGGTCACAGCATTATTTTCAACATTTCATTCCTTCCAGAATCAAATCCTCATTCGGTTTGAACCAATGTATCTCGTGGTCTGGGGATGCGGAGTATATCGAGTGATATTACTCCGTACTCCGTGCTCCTGAGAAACTCCTGCATGTCACAGAACCCAATATAGACACATCTTTATATGTGATGGATCTGACGCCATGCAGTAAGTATGTTGGCTTACATGACACCCTTGCTGCATGTGCCCAGGTGTGCCCCAGGTATCCGTGCGAACGAGTTTTAGGAAAAGAATTAGGGAAAGAATTCGACCTATCCAGTGTCTTGTTTTGCCAGGGTTCACGATACTAATTCTCAACAAGATCTGCTCATAGTCTGTGCAATATAATATACCTTTACTATTTTACTTTATTTTGAATTTTCCAATTTTCCAATTTTTCCAATTTTTCCGATTTTTCCTCCGGAGAACTCCCTAATGCATGGTCAGCATCCCGAACTGGCCCACTAAACACCTTTGAGGTATGGCGCATTTAGGGAACCGCCGTAAGATACGAATCACGGGCATAGTGGTGGACAGACAGGGCGCTGATTGGATCTGATTAGGAAGGACTATACTAATTTTGGTTAACAACATAGCACGATCCAACTGTCAGATCTCACCAATTTATATTGCCACGCAGTTGTACGTTGTACGCACTCAATTGGTTTTTATTTTTTTTCTTCTCCCCACTGATCTTCCGGGTTCGGTCTCACGGTCCGATGATTTCCATGTTAGTCATAAGGATCTCAGTCAGAACCTAGGAGAGGTAGGGAAAAAAAGAAAAAAAGAACAGAAAATTATAAATGAAATAGAGATATGAAATAGAGATATGAAATAGAGATATGGAATATATATCTGAAATCAAGATATGAAATAGTTTGAAATAGCATATGAAATCGAGAGAAAACGAGGAAAAAGAAAAACAAGGCAACCTTTTCCCATTTAGGAAAGAATTCAATAAATAGGGAGATCATGGGATCAGCGAACACCCGGTACCCTCTTGGGACTTTTAACACACTCTCCTCCCTCCCTATCTCCCTTCTCCTAATCTTCCCTATTCCCGACACTACTGCAAACTAAGTCCCCGTGGCATTAATTCATCACTCGGCATTGGATCAACGTTCCCTCCACGCCATCCGCCAGCCTCTCCACTCTCCACAATCAACTCCCCTAGCGCATTTCTTCGCTCACCGCTGCTTTGCCCCCCCCACCGCCTCACTTTCCCTCTTCTTCATGGTTGTGTCACCCTTCTGAAGAAGGTCCTCTCATCCAGGCTGGTCCTTTCCTTCCCCTTCTATTTCACTTTCCCGTGATCATTTTGACTCCAAAAAAGTCATGTCCAATGTCGATATATCCAGTGATGGCCTGATTGGCGTTGATTATGACTCCAGAAACTATCTTCAGCATCAATCATGGCCTATGGCGGGAGATCAGGCACCCCCACGGTCAGAAGAGGGCCATGGTCTCTCCCCGTTGCAAACTGGCGGTCACCCTCTGGAACAGTCGGTGACCCAGGATCCAAATCTCATAGTCGATTGGCACTTCCAACCACTACACACCCCTCATCACCACCACCTCTCATATTCCTCTGAAGACCCGTCCTCGGCGGCCCAGTTTACCACCAGTTATGGCATGCCCATGCAGTCTTCGCCCGTCGATCTCATGTCTGGCCAGGGCCAGATGACTGCCGGCTTACTCGATGGTCCTTATTTACCGATGTCGGCACCGGTCGACATGGTACCATTCACCTATCAGGACTTTCAAGCGGATCTGATGACTTTCCCCAACGGACTCCCGAATGTTTCTTATGCCCCGCACCCAGTTCTTGAAAGTAGCTCCCCCACCGATACTTATCTGGAGGTCCGCTCCCTGTCCAGCAGCGACAACGGCTGGAGTACAATCGATCACCGCCGCTCTTTCGACTTTGGTTACCCCGAACAAGGTGTTTTCGTCAACCCCACCCAGACACTACACGACCGCAGCCTTTCAGAGTCTTCGTATTCCACATCATACGGCAGCTTTGTGGATATCACAAATCCGATCGGTTCTCCCGGTTCCGAGAACAACATGGACTTGCCTTGCTATAATCACCATGGCCATGGCCATAGTCATAGTCATAGTCATACTCACAGCCACAACCACAGCCATAGTCACAGTCACAGCAGCTCTATTGGAATGCACGGTACCTCCCCGACAAGCAGCGCCATTGTCCTTCGTGACCAGTCTTCGCCAGGCTCTCGCTCGCCTTCCGCAGTCAGCCCTATCGGAATGGTGCGGCCGATCCCGGTTCCAATCAAGAAGTCAACATCTCCTGCTCGATCAGCTGGGTCTTCTCAGGCATCTGCCTCACCACCGAGCCGGAAACCGTCCCGCAAGAGCCCCATCGCTGCCAAGACCGCCGAAACCAAGGTTCGCAAGCAGTCCCAGACCGGTAAACCCGAGACCGAAAAGCGTGTTGGCAAGAGAAAGGGCCCCCTCAAGCCCGACCAGCGTAAACAGGCCAGCGAGATCCGGAAGTTGCGCGCGTGTCTGCGCTGCAAGTTCCTCAAGAAGACATGTGACAAGGGCGAGCCTTGTGCAGGATGCCAACCATCGCACGCACGGTTATGGCAGGTGCCATGTACTCGCATTGATATCAAAGATATTGGGTATTTCATGAAGGATTGGAAGGCGGATTACGAGCGCCACGTCAGCGTGGGCTTCTCTGTCGGCAACATTACTGGATTCTCGGACCAGGAACGCACTCTGTTCATCACTCACGGTTACGGACAGATCCTGCCCATCAACGCCCGCGAGGTCTATGTCCGGGACGAGCAGTGCTTCACCGTTGACTGGATGGAGTCGATGCAGCGTGAGCCATCACAATACGACGTCGAGACTGCCAAACTCTCCGCTGGTATGGAGGGCATCTCGCACGCGATGCTGTCGGATTACCTTGACCGCCACATCGACGGCAATGGCACCTTTGAGAAGTTTGTCGACGATTACTTCGAGGGAACTCCTTTCTTGACGCAAATGTTGAAGACCGCCTTCCGCTTCTACTTCCGCACTAAGCTGCCCGTGATCCGGAAAGCACTCAAGCTGGTGGTTGCTTACAACCTCACCATGCATGTCACCATGGTCGAAGGCATTGGCGAGGAGGAAGGCTTCCTCGGCAAGATCGACCACATGGGCTCCAAGTTTGCCGGCAAGACCATGGCCCCTGTCATGATTAACTTCCAGATTAAGTGTGCCATGGCTAGCATGTGGCGTGAGCTGCAGAAGGACGTGCTGGAGGAGCTGTCGGCACTTTACTCGAGTGTGTACAGCGGCGAAAAGCTGAAGAACTGGCCAACAATATTCATCCTGGCCTCCATTCTGCTGGCCGTGTGGGAGGAGATGCAGTTTGACAGCCACTACCGGACACCAGACGCGGCTGCTGTCGACAAGTTCTGCACCGATATGGAAACCACCCCGGTGGGCGTTATCGTCGGACTGTTCCAGGCCATCTCACAGAAGCTGCCCCCGTTCACCGAGTGGGACTCGCAAAAGCACCACCAGCTGCTGTACTCCAACCCGGATGTCTGCAACACCATGACCGAAGTCCGCCAACATGTCGAGCAACATGGTAAGAGATTAACTATTCCCAAATGCCCCACTTTGATCTGCAAAACTAACCCCCTCTTGCAGAAACCTACCTCCGCAGCCGCACTGGCACCAAATTCAACCGTGGTGACTTCGACTGCCTTTCAAATAAATTTGTGTCGCGACTGGTCATTCGTGCCAACTAGACAACGACCCCGATGCGCAAACGCATTATGATGATGATATTTCCCACGACCATCGTTTCCAGCAGCGAGTACAGTTCCGCGATTTCGTTATGAATGCTAAATGTTACCACTGAGAATTTGCGAACCATTGTCGTGACGATGTGTGAGCGCATCTATTTCCGCTCTTTAACGAAGAATCCGATGGGACCTCCTAGAGAGGTTCAGCCCTTTTTTTGGGCCTCCCTTCTTTTCTTTGTTTTTTTTTTTTTTTTGCCGTGTTGTTTTTTTTTTTTTTTCTATTTTCTTTTTCTCTGGTTCTTGTCTTTTGTCATATTTACCTTTTCATTATTCCTTGATCATTGGAAATGTCTTGTTTTTGGTTTTCTTTTTTTTTTGCTCTTGTCTTTGGTGCATACCTTTCTTCGCATAGCTTTGTCTCCAGCGATGAACGAGGATCACGAATGTCATGACCGTGTACGGCCGAAGGTGTTTCTGTTGTTTTGTTTTCATTTGTGGCATCTGGCACCTGCCACGGAACAGGCCAACAACTCAAGTTAAAAACAGGGCCCTGAGAAAGGGTGAGGAGGCTGTCTTATCCCCGAACGGTCACATTCTTTGTGGTTTTGGGGGGCAAACGGTGTCGGAGGGATATTTGCGAGAGCGTTCTGTTTATACATTGTCAATGGCTCCTCACTATCTCAATAGTTTATAACTCTATGAATGCTTATTTTTTATTCTTATTGTTGACATGAACTATAAAAAGATGAAAAGACCGGTGAAGCCGGATCCGGGCTAAGTTTGGAAGTGGGTACAGGGTACCCGGGAGACCGCAGCAGTTGCCGCGTACAGCCCCGTACCCAGTACTTTCCGGTCACTAGCGTCTCCATTTATAAGGTCCACCCCCTCTTTTGGCGATAAGCACGTCAACGTCATCACTTGGGGAACTTGAGGGATATTTATGTTGTATGGGAGATATAAGAGACACCGTATAGCATGTAGAAGATCATAGAATGATCATAATGTTAATAATAGTCTATTTGTAGCCCTGGGGGTCATATATCCAATGAAATAAAGGTTTCGGAGTTTTACAAGTGGCGTCAAATGAAGTTATGGGCTGTTCTCAGGCACCCCCGTTTGACTCATCCGGCATCTTCTGGCATTTTCACGGCGTCACGGGCACCTGACTAAGACGCCTCGCCCCCTCATCCTTCCAAGGTTTCCTACATAAGGACGCTGTTTCCCCTCTTCTACATTCTCCTTTCTTTCATTCTCCACAGGTCACTTCACTCTTGAACCCCTTCAAATCAACCTTCCAAATCAACAGAGCCAGCCCATCATGCAGATCTTTGTCAAGACTCGTATGTTATCACCCTTATCTGGCCTCTAGCCATCCTTGAGAGATGACCGCCTGGATACCCACCCTCTCTAACAAGGCCAGCCTATGAACATCTTTGCTAACATCCCTTTTTCTCTAGTCACTGGCAAGACCATCACCCTCGAGGTTGAGTCCAGTGATACTATCGACAACGTTAAGTCGAAGATCCAGGACAAGGAGGGGATCCCTCCTGATCAGCAGCGCTTGATCTTCGCTGGCAAACAGCTTGAGGACGGTCGCACGCTTTCGGACTATAATATCCAGAAAGAGTCCACTCTCCACCTGGTCCTTCGCCTCCGTGGCGGTATGCAGATTTGTAAGTGATTTCTACTCTCACCCCCTTGTCAACTTCTCTTAACTAACATTTGCCATAGTCGTTAAGACCCTGACCGGAAAGACCATTACCCTTGAGGTCGAGTCGTCCGACACCATCGACAATGTGAAGTCCAAGATCCAAGACAAGGAGGGCATTCCTCCTGACCAGCAGCGCCTTATCTTCGCCGGCAAGCAGCTTGAGGACGGTCGCACGCTTTCTGATTACAATATTCAGAAAGAATCGACACTCCACCTTGTCCTCCGCCTACGTGGTGGTATGCAGATTTTCGTCAAGACCCTGACCGGAAAGACAATCACGCTCGAAGTCGAGAGCTCAGATACTATTGATAACGTCAAGAGCAAGATCCAGGATAAGGAGGGCATTCCTCCTGACCAGCAGCGCCTTATCTTCGCCGGCAAGCAGCTTGAAGATGGCCGTACTCTCTCGGATTACAATATCCAAAAAGAATCTACACTTCACCTTGTCCTCCGTCTACGTGGTGGTATGCAGATTTTCGTCAAGACCCTGACCGGAAAAACAATCACGCTTGAGGTCGAGTCCTCCGACACCATCGATAACGTGAAGTCCAAGATCCAAGACAAGGAGGGCATCCCTCCCGATCAGCAGCGCTTGATCTTCGCTGGCAAGCAGCTTGAGGACGGCCGTACTCTTTCTGACTATAACATTCAGAAGGAGTCCACTCTCCACCTGGTGTTGCGTCTGCGTGGCGGCCAGTAATCGATTTACGAGTCTTTTTCTTCAATAGGTTCTATGTGACCTGCATGGCGTTCAATCGGTTTTCGAGGCTGAGGCTTCTTTTCTTGCAATGTGTTTCCTGAGGACGGCTGCTCTCTTTTACTTTACCCACATTATCCTGATCGATGTGTGATAGATAGTTCTCTGCAATTAACTCTAGCAACATTTGCTAGTCTTTACCTAGCATGCAATTTCATATATAATGAATATGTAGGCGATGAGTGTTTATTGACATGAATTAGATAAAATGTCTGAACGTTGTCAATGCAGGCAGCCCTGGAGGTTTACCCTACCAGCATGACAACCATCTGCAAGTTCCACATGTAGTATCTTCTCGTCAATTATGTTCAATCACATATGTTCTTGCCACCACACCTCTAACCCAGAACACGCATCAGAATCTCAATCTTTTTCTCGCCTCTTTGCCACTTCCGTGTGTCAGGAACCACTTGTGGCGGCAGCATTAAAATATTAAGTAATCATACATCCTTATCGTGATAACGCAGCTTCCTCTTTTGACTGTTCTAACCGCAAGTCGCAAGCTCCAGAGGATGCGAGCCATCATTCGGGATGCCCGCCTACTTCTACCATCTTAGCTTGCAACTCCTCTCCCACAGCCTATCCGATGCGCCAAGCTCGCAAGGATCCTCAATTCTCGCACTACAATCTGCATGGGAAGCTCTCCAACCATTCCAACAGCGGAGCCGGCCTTCAACTTCGAACCGCCTATCACCCACAGGAGACAATCAAACCCCACCAAAACCAGACCAGACTTTGGCGTATCGCCAGAAACTCATCTCCATCCTCTCCGCAGAAATCGCACCCACACCACCTCGAACCACTCCCTCCGCCAACACTTCCGACTTCAACACGACCTCCACTGGCTCCTCAACCGGCTCCACCCCACTTGAAGACGACAAGCGCTTCGGCGCCGTCTCCATCGAGTGCATTGACATGGTCACCCCGAAGCATCCGCCCAAACGCAGCTCAAAGCGCGGCTCCGTACCCTCCATAGAACCAGAGAACCTCGTCGCTGCGGGTATCGGCACCGACATTCTAGGCGGCCTCCGCACAAAAGGCCGATACATCCCACTTGATTCTGAGCTTGCCGACAGCGTCTGGGGAATTGTACATCTGTACCGCGACTTGCAGGAAACGCCCTACCTCGGAAACAATGACGAATACCCTGCCTACCTGAAGGGCTCCTCGGCTGCGGCCCGCCACCCCGGCGAGCAGCAGGCTACGTTGAGGCAGGGTCTGGCGGAATATCCTTTTCCTGAGACTAGTTCTTCCCCTGCGCGGAGTCCTGATGAGGATTGTACGACACTATGTATTCTCGCTGTGCCATCTTATCTGTCGCCGCCAGACTTTTTGGGGTTTATGGGACAGCAGACTATGGATGATGTTAGTCATTTCCGGATGATTAGGACTGCGCGTGCAAATCGATACATGGTTTTGATGAAGTTCCGGAGTGGGCGGAAGGCGAAAGAATGGCAAAAGGAATGGAATGGCCATGTGTTTAATAGCATCGAGCCCGAGACTTGCCATGTGGTTTTCGTGAAGACGGTCGAAATCCAAGTCGTTGATTCTGGAACACCGTCTGCTGAGCATGGCGCTCTCTCCTCTAAAATCTTAACTCCTTCTCGGCCCCCGGTATCATCTACCGGACAAGCAACTCTCACCGGTAAACCCCTCGCACCACCTACGCCCGCACTAATCGAACTCCCAACATGTCCCGTCTGCCTAGAGCGAATGGATGAAACTACGGGGCTTCTAACAATAAACTGCCAACACGTTTTCCACTGCACCTGTCTCCAAAAATGGAAAGGCAGCGGCTGCCCCGTGTGCCGATACACACCAGACGACTACCGCAAAAGCAACGCAGCCCTAAAACAAGACGAGGAACCCCAAGAATGCAGCATCTGCCACTCGGAAGAAAATCTTTGGGCCTGTCTAATCTGTGGTACGATCGGCTGCGGCCGGTATGACAACGCCCACGCCTTCGCCCACTGGAAAGAAACAGCCCACGCTTTCTCCATGGACCTCGCATCCCAGCGCGTATGGGACTACGTAGGCGACGCCTACGTCCACCGCATCATCCAAACCAAAACAGACGGCAAGCTCCTCGAGCTACCCGCTGCAGACCACAGCGCCCTCGACCCACCAGACTGGGGCGATGCCGTGCCCCGCGAGAAACTAGAAAACATGAGTATCGAATATACACACCTCCTCACCAGCCAGCTTGAAAGCCAGCGCGCGTACTTCGAAGAAGTCGTCGAGCGCGCCGTCGATAAAGCATCGCAGGCTAGTGCCGCTGCCGCTGTGGCGGAAGTTAACGCTTCCAGCGCCTCGTCGTGTTTAGAAGAATTACAGGCTAAGTATGATGCTGTGACGCTCGAGACGCTCCCTTCGCTTGAACACGATCGCGCACGCGCGGAGAAAAAAGCGGAGAAATTCGAGTCCCTGGCGCGCTCGTTTGAGAAGGGATTCCAGGAGGAGAAGGCTATGAATCGGAACATGTTGTTAAGGCTAGAAAATCTTGCTAAAGAGGTTGAGGGGCTTAAGGTTGCGAATGCGGATCTCGCGGAGCAGAATCGCGATTTGACCTTCTTTATTAGTGGTACGCAGAGGTTGCAGGGGCAGGGTGAGGAGGTTGAGCAGGGGACTGTTTCTATACCTGAGCCCCCGACTGGTTCGAAGAAGAAAAGAAAGGGGAAGGGGAAGAAGTAGTATTGGAGTAGGGGAAGTTTTTGCGTTTACCTTTACTCGGATTTGGGGTGAATGGTTCAGGGTTGTATTCTTTTGCCCCTATAAAAGGGTGGTTGAATTGTTACATGCATTTAGCGAGGTGTACTGTGTACACTAGAAACGAGTCAATGATTCTGAAGTTGTGAAATATCGATATGCAATGAGTACAGCAGTCAAATAATATACAAATAGCTCAAAACAATGCAACTATAAATACACGTATCTCCCTTCAACATCCAACTTAAAGCTCCTTCCTAACAGCCCAGAAATAATTCCCCCAATCCTCACTCCCAGGCACCATCTTCCACCCAATCCCAGGTACATAAATAGCACCCACACACTTCCACCTCATCCCCTCCGCAACCGCACCCCCACCCCTCGAAACACCCGTATCGGCAGCCCTCATCAACCCCTCCTGCAACCACCCCTTAACCTCATCCGGGTTAACAAACTTGCTCCACTCATGCGTCCCGCGCGGCACAACACCAATCGGCCACGGCGCTTCAGCAATAACCTGGTTCAGGATGAACGACGGCAGCGTCCGCGAAATGGTAGATCCAATCAGCCAACCGCCGGGCTTGAGCGCGCGCAGACAGTTTGTCAGGAAGCTTAGCGGTGTTGAGGTCTTCGGGTCAATGTGTTCGAGGACTTCGAAGAGAGTTACGACGTCGAATTGTGGGGGAGTAAGTTGAGCAGAGGCAGAGCTGGAATCCGGAGTTTGGATTGAAGAAGCGGGAGTGGGAGCGCCAGCGTTTCCGGCAAGTACATCCTCCAGCGTCGTGTTGAGGTACTTGAAACGGCCAGTGCGCAGGTGGGTGTCGACGGTTGGATCCAGGCGCGCGTGCTCGCGCGCCATTTGGATTAGGTCCGTTGAGGGGTCGATTGCGGTCATTGAGGCCGCGAGGGTTGGGGTTAGTGCTGGGCCGGTTGGGTCCAGGGGGATTGTGCGTGCGAGGGACTCGGCGAAGATGCCGCCGCCGCAGCCTACATCGAGGTAGTTGAGAGTTGCGGTGGACAGTGTGGTTGGGGTTGCCGTTGGGGTTCCTTCTGCTAGGCAGGAGGCGATGAATTCGTGCCGGAGGGGGTTCATTAGGTGCAGGATTCGGGAGGGGCCCATTGGGTCCCACCAGGAGCTGGCGAGGCCAGAGAAGTGGGAGAGTTCATCGGCGGAGACGGAGGATGTTGAGTGCGCGCGGGTTGGGGGTGTTTTGGTTGATGGGGTGAATGCGGGTGCGGAGAAGGAGGGGTTTGGTGAGGGTTTTGTTGAGCGGAGGGTTGAGCGGAGGGCTCGGACGGATAGTGGGAGTGTACGGGGTCGGAAGGAAGCCATTGTGGAGGTAATAGTCTTGGATGTGAGGGAGATTTGAGGATCAATGGAGAATTAGCTCCTGGGCTTTTGTGCTCTGATGAGCTTTAGTTGGCGCGGAGAACCGAGGATTATCTGCAAGGAAGTGTTAATTGCGGGGTTCAAATATCATTGAAAGCAATAGAGAGCATACCAAACAAAGGATATCCTGAGCAATTGAGAAGAGAACCTTTGAAGTCGCATGAAGCTGATCACCGAATTGGAGATTCGATACCGAGACAAACATGCCAAGACAATTTGACTGCCATGCACAGCTTCGTGAGCTTCCTTCTGCTTCCTTCTCAACTACGATGTACATAGACAACAATGGCGTTGAGACGTTGATCGTGTTCAATAGTTCTCTTGTATCTCGATATCATAAACAATCATCTATAAAACTCCATTTGGTATCACAAAACAAAACACCAGCATCACAAATTCAATACAGTTGGCAAAGATGACAATCACACCAAGAGATAATCTTCGAAGCTCAGCTCCTGCGGCATATGTGGATAAGGGGCTGACTCGGCTTGGCCATCGACATCATGGATCTCCATATCCTTGGCACTGGCAGCGCAATCCCAGACATGCTGGCCAGACCATGAAGCCGACTGATCCGGCACAGCAGCCCCGAGTATAGGAAGGAAGTTCCCCGTGGTGATGTTGCAGTCAAGTCCAAGAACGGTTCTGCAACGATTCAGCAATGTAGGGAAGAGGTACGAGGGCGAGCCGCGAATCTGAGATAGAGTGTGAAGTATACCCCACAGCAACTCGTTTGGATCAATAGTCGACTCGGCCAGTCTATGGACGGCTTTTGGTGTAAGGTATCTCGTCACATCGGCGACAGATGTTCCTAGATCAAAGAGTTTTTGCTCCTATAGTATCCAAATCAGCACATTAACAAACAACTTCATTTCGGATTGACCTACCATTCCGATGCCATGCGCATCAATGGCTCCTTGCGATGCAGCACCAATCACGCTCATCACTGATTTACCCACCATCACTGGTAGGTGAAATGGCAAAATTGGGTCATCGTGCGAACCAGGCTGCTTGGTATGGCTCATAGACAGTTTCCATATCATCGTCTGCAACCACTGTTGCGTGATCAAGATATCAACCTGCTGGATCTCAAGGACGGCTTCCAGGGAAGTAGCCTTGCACAGGTTGGATTGGATGGCAGAGGTTGGCGGTTTCTCCAACATGCTATCCCCGGCACCGGCGGAGATCCAATCATAAAGGTTCGGGGTGAGATTCTCAAAGATGTTGATCAGGTTGATGAACCCATAAGCCAGGATAGGATCTTCGGAGCAAAGGACATGAGGCTTGTGGATAGAACTGCGCAGCATAACTGGCTTCGCTTGCTGGAGAGCATAACCTCTACCAACTCACAGATCAACCCCGGTTCAAAACATCATCGATCCTTCCCAATCAGCCTACTCACCTCTCTGTGATAAACAAAAGCCAGAACACACGCCGTCTTTCCTCCGCTTCTTCAACCTCATACTCTGCATACGTCGACTCGCGATGCAATCCAAGCGTAAATACAAACGAGGTAGCCTGGCACAAAAAGAACCAAGCCTGATCCTGACGATCAAGATTCCCATACGACGCAAACAAAAAAAACGAAGTCAAAAGTGACTCCGTGCTTAGTTCTTCCAAAACATCACAATCCAGCCGCGCTCGCACGGCCTCCGAAAGAAGCTCTTCCCCAGATATCAATGGGTGCCCATCCCCAACACTCATATGCTTCAAACTGGCAGCATCTGACACAGGTGTGGCCCCATCCAGCTTCAGCTGGATATGTGTAGCCGCACACAGGGACGCCAAAAGCGCATACCGTTGTGCAGACAGCTGCCCGGGCTGATGGCAATCCAGCCGGAGCTGGTCCGCGCTGACCACCGGCATAATGGGGAACAAATATTTGAGATAGATATTGACATGTACGAGCAGAATCTGCGGCGAAAGACGGCGGGCAGCCGGTCTCGCATATCCATAGCCATAACCAATGGCGGATTCAACGGTTGAGTCCGTAGAGCCTGGAGATGAGGCGAGTTCTGGGGGCAGCAGGTGGGGAAAAGTATCCGAGAAGTCCTGGCCTGCAAACTGTGAGTCTGCAATTATAAATCCTGGTGAGATCGACGAGTTGAATTGGTAGTCCGGGACCTCGCTGGTGCCGGTGTCCTCGAGATACACATTCTCGGAAGGGTCTTGTCGGGATGAGAGAGGGTGGATTGGGGCTAGGGGATACAGGGTGCGGAATTTGGGGCCCTTGCGACGGAGGACATCGCTATAGGAGCAGGAGAGAAGCAGTCGTTTGCATTTGTCGCATGGTAGTTCACGGGAACATTTTATTTTGCGGCGGCGACAGTTGTCGCATGCTTGTTTTGGCTTGGGTTCTTTGGTGGACATTGTTGAATTATTGCTAGAACTTTGCTAGACTCAGGAGAGTTGAAGTTCATATTAGGTTCGAAAAATATAAAAGACAGATGCGATGGTTCCATCCGGGGAGTTTGGGATAGCCCCAAAAGACCTTCAACACAAACCTGGGGAAGCGGGGAAGGCAAAGGGAAAACCCCCGCAAAGGCCCCAGCGTAAGAATTGTGCTTCATATTTGGATTTTATGGATGTTGCTATTCTTACTACTCTTCTGGATCAGGGCGTTGCCTCTCGGCCTGACTTCTCTCTGCACCTATGTACATGCCCCTCAGCCTTCTAACTAAAAAGAATCCAAGACATAAGTAAAATCACTCATGATTATCACCATGAGATTTGACTCATTGATTAGCCAATACTAATATGGATCCCAGAATCTCGGCCCGTAAGCGCAAGTACCTCTTTGGCCAAGTATGAAGTACGGAGTACCTACAGGCCCATTGCGGGGCCAAGTCGGCTCTGATGCCTAACATATTTATAGCGCTAATTGACAGGTACACTACCGATCAAAGATGCGGGACTTTCTCGCCTCTTTAACTGATTAAATATAGAGTGGGCACCACTCTAGGCTGCGCTGAGTTCTCCGCTTCACATGTTGATATCCGAAATCCAATCAATTTCTTCACGGCTTCGTTGGTTTAGGTATAGCTTTGGACCTGTAACCCTCCCACCAGTACCGAGATGGGTCCCTCTCGTATCCTTCTCGGCTTCCCGAAATTGTGAAAAGAAAGGGGGTACTGTCTTCTTCTCACTGTCTTCTTCTATGTATGTCAAACACGGGGAGTTGACATGCATAACTCCGCTATGGTTTGTATGGTTTACACTGTCCAGTGGAGTTGTACTGTTAATCGAACAGTTTTTTTGCGAAAGTCCCCCAATTACTTCAAACTCCTTTAAACGGTTGAATAATATGTTCCTGAAACAGTTCCGGAATGGGTCCAAAATCCTTTGGAGAGAAGCACTTGCCGCAGCTTACCACATGGAAGATTACAAAATTTTAACAATGCGATTATAATGTATAAGCGGGTCTCTTTATTTTAATTTCAGGGTCTTGTGCGGAGGGAATCCTCTGTATTTTTGCACCATACATTGCACACGGACATTTATCGGACAACTGATCAATCACTAACTTAGAATGGCAAGATATAGTATGATCGTCGGTCTTTATATGACTTCCAAGGTTGTAGGATGGTCCGGGGGAATTATATTCCACCTGGGCAAGGATGATAGTACACTGCTTATGGAGTACTACTGTTCTCATTCACAGTGGGAACTATTTCGAACGGTACCACTTTTTAGTAATTAGTATGGGAGTCTATAGAGATATTTGCCCCCTTCTACCAGACTCCAGATTGACATCTATATAATATTTGGATATTAATGGCCAGGAGTGTCTAAAATGCACTCCTACCCCTCTTTTGTGTACATTGTAGGTTATACAGCGCTATTCGTGGACACTATGTCGGGTCGACGTAAGGGGCCTTCCTCTCCGCATTTCACCCAGCCTTTCCAGCTTTTCATTAGCTTTAAGCTTGACCAGCCCCGCAAACCCATCAGCCCCTAAGGAAAGTATGTGATTGCATCAGTGAATCAACGGGAATTCTTTTAGGTTCGACACCTCACCGGGTTCCTGCAAGTTTCTGTACACGCGCAGTGCTACGAACTGGTCACGCCCAGCAACATATAAAAACGAGCTGGGACATGAGCATCTGAGACGAGAATTACCCCTAGTCCACAACCAAAATAGGGAAGTGGCCATCATGCTAGGTGTGATGAACCTTTTTGCCGGTGCTTGGCTCTTGCCAGCCTATGGTGCTTTCTCAACATCCGCCTCCAATGCCTTGGGCTCTCACTCTACCGCTGCTTCTTTGACTTCTTCGGGAAAATACTCTCAATTTACCATTCCAGCTAGCGCCGATGCTGGAGTCCAGCTGATTGCCAATATTGATGACCCTGAAGCCGTTGACGCACAGTCCGTTTGTCCCGGGTACAAGGCCTCAAACATCAAGGAGTCTGCTCGCGGATTGACCGCTACTCTGACGCTAGCTGGAAAGCCATGCAATGTCTACGGAACCGATGTAGACTCGCTGGACTTTTCCATTGAGTACCTTGCTAATGACCGCCTCAACGTTCAAATTCTCCCAACTTATCTCGATTCGTCAAACTACTCTTGGTTCGTGTTGGATGAGCATGTCATTCCCCGATCAACTTCCGATCATCATGCTTCAAAGAAGCATAGTGATCTTGAGATCACCTGGTCGAATGATCCCTCTTTCCATTTCAAAGTGACCCGCAAGGCTACCCGTGATGCCATCTTCGATACAACTGGTTCGGTCTTGGTATTTGAGAACCAATTTATTGAATTCGTTACCTCCTTGCCCAAGGATTATAACCTGTATGGCATCGGAGAGCACATACAGCAGCTGCGCCTCTTGAACAATCTCACTTTGACTTTATATGCGTCGGATATTGGTGATCCCATTGATGAGTGAGTTTCATTTCCAAGACACTTTTCCCCCTAGATTGTATTGCTCTTTTGATGCTGACCACTTAACAGCAATATTTACGGCTCCCAACCTTTCTATCTGGACACCCGTTACTATGAGGTTAACCATGGTCATCACACCCTGGTTGCAAGTGACAAGGCCGATCAGGCTAAAGACTATGTTTCCTTCTCGCATGGTGTCTTTTCTAGAAATGCTCATGGCCAGGAGATTGTCATGAATCCTGAGGGCCTGAAGTGGCGCACCCTGGGCGGCAGCATTGATCTCACTTTCTATTCGGGCCCTAGCCAAGCGGATGTGACCAAGAACTATCAGTTAAGCACCATTGGCTTGCCAGCATTGCAGCAGTATTTTACTTTCGGCTTCCACCAGTGCCGCTGGGGTTACAATAACTGGACTCAACTTGAAGAGGTTGTCTCGAACTTCGAGAAGTTCGAAATTCCGCTCGAGACTATCTGGTAAATTGACACACCGAGACCTTTTGTGGTGAAAAGCAAGATCTAACATGACTAGGAATGACATTGATTATATGCATGGTTACCGCGACTTTGACAATGATCAGCGTCGATATCCATACAGTGAGGGCGAGAAGTTCATTGATAAACTGCACAGCAGTGGCCGCCATTATGTTCCCATTATAGATGCGGCTATCTATATTCCAAACCCTAAGAACGCCTCTGATGCGTAAGTTCCTCTGAAGCTGTTCTGTTCTACAGAAATAATGCTGATTTATACTCAGCTATGATACCTACACTCGCGGACACAAGGATGACGTCTTCCTGAAGAATCCCGATGGAAGCGAATACATTGGCGCTGTCTGGCCCGGGTACACTGTCTTCCCTGATTGGCACAATCCCAAGACAGGCAATTTTTGGGCGAACGAAATCGTTACCTGGCACAAGAAAATAGCCATTGATGGTATCTGGATTGATATGAACGAGGTTTCATCCTTCTGTGTTGGCAGCTGCGGATCTGGAAACCTTAGCATGAACCCATCCCACCCTCCGTTCGCTCTGCCCGGGGAGCCTGGCAACGTCATTTATGACTATCCGGAAGGGTTTCAAGTTAGCAACAAGACTGAGGCAGCATCTGCGTCTGCAGCGTCGTCCAGCCAGGCTGCTGCCGCTGCAACTGGCGGCTCTGCCCCTTCTTCCACCTCCTATTTGCGGACTACACCCACTGCGGGAGTCCGCAACATCAACTATCCGCCATATGTGATCAACCATGATCAGGATGGTCACGATCTCAGCTCGCATGCCGTGTGCCCGAACGCTACTCACTCCGATGGTGTCCAAGAATACGATGTGCACAACCTCTACGGCCACCAAATCCTCAACGCTACCTACCATGGCCTGCTAAAGGTTGACAAAAAGAAGCGTCCCTTCATCATCGGCCGCTCAACATTCGCAGGCTCCGGTAAATGGGCCGGTCACTGGGGTGGCGATAATGCCTCTAGGTGGGCATTCATGTTCTTTTCCATTCCCCAAGCCCTCTCATTCTCCCTCTTCGGAATCCCTATGTTCGGAGTAGACACCTGTGGCTTTAACGGTAACACCGACGAAGAGCTCTGCAACCGCTGGATGCAACTGTCAGCCTTTTTCCCCTTCTACCGCAACCACAACACCCTCTCGGCAATCTCGCAAGAGCCCTACGTCTGGGAATCCGTCACAGCCGCCTCCAAATCCGCCATGAAGATCCGTTACGCAATCCTCCCTTACTTCTACACCCTCTTCCACGAGGCCCACACAACCGGCTCCACCGTCATGCGTGCCCTGGCCTGGGAATTCCCCACAGACCCCTCCCTCGCCGCAGTCGACACCCAGTTCCTCCTCGGCCCCTCAATCATGGTCGTCCCCGTGCTGGCCCCACAAGCAACTTCCGTCAAGGGTGTTTTTCCGGGCCTCAAGCACGGCGAGGTCTGGTATGACTGGTACACCCAGACAGCCGTGGATGCAAAGCCCGGTGTTAACACCACCATTCCCGCCCCGCTTGGTCATATCCCCGTTTTCCTGCGTGGAGGCAGCGTCTTGCCAATGCAGGAGCCTGCTTTGACTACAAAGGAAGCGCGTGCTACGTCCTGGTCTTTACTTGTCGCGCTCAGTGGTAGTGGAGCTGCTTCTGGGCAGCTGTATCTCGATGACGGAGAGAGCAATGCTCCGGATGAGACGCTTGATGTTACTTTCAGGGTCAAGGGCTCCAGTTTGAGTGCCAGGGCGAAGGGTAGTTGGGAGGAGTCGAATCCTCTCGCTACTGTTACTGTTCTCGGTGTATCTAAAAAGCCTGGGGATGTTAAGTTTAATGGTAAACCTGTGCCGGCTTCTGGGGTACAGTATAACTCTACCTCACATGTGTTGTCTATTGGTGGTTTGCAGAAGTTGACAAAGGAAGGTGCTTTCAGCGAGGACTGGAGATTGAAGTGGTAGGTGGTACATTGTGGTTTAAAAGAGTTGGGAATAGGGTCTTTTGGCGCGCAAACCTGCTGTCTTCTCTATAGTTTATCTCAGTGGCAGCCAGATTCATCTCGAATTCTTAACGGCAATAATAAACTGTTGTTGTTATATCCTTTCTCCGTTCCTTCGCGACTTCTCCTGGTTAATTCTTGCAATCTAAAAACCAAGCACTTGTTGCAAAAGTGTAGGTGGCTTTGTATAACCTCACCTCAGCTGAGTAGAGAAAAAACCGCATGATCCCCCCCTACACCCAGTTGCCTTCACAAATGGCCTGTGTAAAGATAAACAGATTCCAATTTCCCATGTTGGGCCGAATTATGAAGCCCAAATATAGATCGCCTTTGCGCTTCATACCGCACACATCATCTCTACTAGTAGCCTTATAATTTTCCATCATACAACGGAGCACAAACCCTAAATTATCCCAGCAACATATAGCAAGACTGCTGGCATCTCCTCGTTTCCAACTAAAGCCCGAACTTTCCTCGGCAAAAGATCGACATCTATCTCAAACGAGCCAATGACCGATTGCAACCCCATCTATATCCCGACATCCTTGCAAATTTGTGGTACGAGCTCCCGCGCACGCTGATTCGACTAAATCCCGGGTCAGGGGCTTCGACGGGGATTGTTTTTATCTCGCACATGCTGTGCGCTAGCCTTGTAATCCGGGCCAATCATTTCAACGTTAGGCATGCATCTATAGTGGTATAACTTTGCTTTTTCCCGGCAGGGCGGGGAGGGGAAATCGGGATCTGACGAGTTAGATGTAAAGGATGATAGTGGGATTTCTGTTTCGGGAGATGATCTGTCAATTAATTATGGTTTTGGTCTTTTTCTTCTTTCTTTTTTTTTTTTTTTTTTTGGTTTTGGGGGGTGGGGGGGGGGGGGGGGGGGGGGGGGGGCTTTTATCATTTATGCAGATGCATCTGTGAAGATCTTCGTCTGGGCCTTTGGCGCTTATTGGCTTAAGCCATACTCCCTCCCGGAGGCTGATTTCAACGGCTATTGGTCTCTTTTGTTTCTTTTCGTCCGGCGTTGAATGCATGGCTTTTGCTAGAGTTTTAAAATCAAGCCCCTTGCAGCGCTTTTTGTTGGAATATCCCGTTGCTGAACGACTTCCCTCTCTTTTGCTATCGGTGCTGATATATCTGCAAGATGATTCTTGCACAATTCGCTTGCCTTGCCGGCTTGATTGGCACTGCCATTGCTGCCACTCCAGCTGAATGGCGCTCGCGGTCGATCTACTTCATGCTCACTGATCGCTTTGCGCGAACGGATGGTTCGACTACTGCTGCCTGTAACACTGGTGACAGAGTAAGTCACTGTTTATTTATCGACTCTATAACATAAAGACAGAGCTAATTGTTCTCACTGGATAGAAATACTGTGGTGGAACCTGGCAAGGAATCATAGACAAGGTTGGTAGTGCTCTAACCCTTCATATATCATCCAACTAACAAATCCCTTAGCTGGACTACATCCAAGGAATGGGGTTTACAGCAATTTGGATCACCCCCGTGACTAGTCAATTGACTGTGGACACTCCGTACGGGGAGCCCTATCACGGATACTGGCAGCAGGACATGTGAGCATCGCAAAGCAAAAAAGACAGCCCTTAAACCCTGCACGCTCACTGATCAAATCTAAGCTATGCCCTCAACTCGAACTACGGAACTGCAGACGATCTTAAGGCCCTTGCTGCGGCTTTACATGAACGCGACATGTATCTCATGGTCGATGTAGTAGCAAACCACATGGTAAGTCAACTCATCCACATCATCCCCAATCTTCCGGGCTCAGACTGACATGTATGGAATAAAAAAGGGCTACAATGGCGCAGGTGCTGATGTAGACTACACTAAATTCAACCCCTTCAACGATGCGAAGTATTTTCACCCCTATTGCCCAATCACCGATTATGACAACGACACCATGGCGCAAAACTGCTGGCTTGGCGATGACAAGGTTTCGCTACCAGATCTGGATACACAGAGCATGGAGGTGCAGGATATATGGTATGACTGGGTTAGATCTTTGGTCTCTAACTACTCTAGTAAGTTTTTTTTTTCTTTTTCTCCAACTCACCTTTAGCCAAATATATCGCCACATCCAGAGACTGACGAATACAAAGTCGACGGCCTCCGCATCGACACAGTCAAACACGTCCAGAAAGATTTCTGGCCCGGCTACAACAAGGCCGCGGGCGTCTACTGCGTAGGTGAGGTCTTTGATGGCGATGTTGATTATACCTGTCCGTACCAGGAGGTAATGGACGGAGTGCTTAACTACCCAGTGTGAGATATTTCTTGTCCATGGGACTTATCAATTACACAGGGGAGGATCAAAACTAATGCACAGAAATAGCTACTACCCCCTCCTCAAAGCCTTCCAATCGACCTCAGGAAGCATGGCCGACCTGTTCAACATGATCAACAGGGTGAAATCGACTTGCAAGGACTCAACCCTTCTCGGGAATTTCTTGGAGAACCATGATAACCCACGTTTTGCCTCGTAAGTGGAAATACCACCAGAAAACCCGAGAAAGGTTCCACTCTCTATGTTTAGAAGCTGACATCTCTCCCTCGGGAACGCAGCGTCACTGACGACATTGCCCTCGCCAAAAACGCCGCCACGTTCACAATCATGGCAGATGGTATTCCTATCGTCTACGCAGGGCAGGAACAGCACTATAGTGGCGGCGAGGACCCAGCTAATCGCGAGGCTCTGTGGTTGTCTGGATTCAACACGGACAGCGAGCTGTACAAGCTCATCGCGACGGTCAACGGTGCTAGAAACCAGGCGATTGCGAAGAGTACCAATTATACTATCTACCAGGTATGTGCTTGAGTCTGTGTCTGAAAAGAAAGATGAAAAGAAGAATTGAAAAACTAACTCGGTCTTCACAGAACTATCCTATCTACAAAGACAGTAGCACCATCGCCATGCGGAAGGGCTACGACAGCGGGCAGACAATCACCGTCCTAACAAATCTCGGTGCAGGAGGTAAAGACTACTCGGTTTCCATTCCTGATACCGGATTCGCGGCTGGTGCGAAGTTGACGGAGGTTATCTCCTGCGTTAGTGTCACTGCTGGTGAGAGTGGGGAGGTATCTGTTCCCATGGCGGGTGGAGCGCCGAGGATTTTGCTCCCCACCTCTTTGCTGGAGGGCTCGACTCTGTGTTCGTCGTAGGTTTCGGATGCGAGGTATTGGTGGTCGGATCGAGGCCAGTCTGTCCCTTTGCTCTTTCGGGGGCTCTTGATAGATAGATCTTTCTTCCTTTTGCTTTGTTGATCATGGGAAAGTGTATTTATAAATTTATTGGTGTTTTTGTACTTCCTTTCGAATGACCTGTCATTCTTTGTGCTATATTTTGTCGGGTTGAGATTAAGATTGTAGAGATGAGAGTTGATTGTGAATGTTGAATGGAGGATGTAGTTGTTAGCAGAGTTAAGAATGAATGAACTAGTTGTCTAACCTCGGAAGGCTATGTGAGTGTATATGTTGAAATCACGTAACTAAATATGTATGTAACTTGAATCCAGCTATGAGGTAAGATCTAACTGCTTTGATGTACATAACCACGAAACAAAGAAGCCAATCGAACAAGTCATGACTATTTCCATTTGTGCTTTTGCTATTAAGATCCTGTGCCAGAGAAAAAAAAAAGAAGCACAAGACAGCACAACACCCAAGTCCCAACATATCCAACCTCATCATCAACTCATCATGCATCAACTCCAATAATGTAGAACCAAAAAAAAAACCCCAATCACATAAGTCCCATCACCAATCATGCAAAGCCCTCGGCACCAGATTAATAGGCATAGCTCCACCGCTAGTACCAGTCGTCGGGGAATGAAACAAATCCGGCGTCTCAAACGCAGGCTGCGAAGCCGTATACCCAGGCATCATCTGCTCAAGACAATTATACCCCTCAACAAGGGAGTCCAAGCCCTCCGCGCTAGACATGAGCTGCGAGATATCCATACCAGAGCGATGATGTTGTGTTGCACTGAACATCTGCACGCCCTTGACCTCGGCAACCGGCGACGACGAATGCGACCCCGCAGCCACAACAGCACTCGTCTCCGAGTACCGCCGCTGCACTTCGCCGACAATGCACGCGATCCGATATGAGAGGTTGTCGCCGCCCGGAGCGAGGTGCAGTAGGAAGCCGCGGACTTGGCTGATTAGTGGGTCGGTGAGCGTGTAGTCGCAGAGTGTGAGCGCGGCGTAGCCGACGATGAAGTAGACGTGGTCGATTAGAGCGGGTGCGGTGGTGAAGCGGGTTTGGAGGAATTGGGTTATTATTAGGCGGGCCGTGCCGCAGATTTCGGGGAGGAGGCGCTCGCTGTCTGGTTGGAGGCGGGCAGATGTTCGGTAGAGGAGGAGCTGGCAGAACCAGAGGTTGAGGTTGAGGGTTGAGTCTTCGCTGGTGGCTGTTGGGGGGCGTGATTGTTAGTTTGGAGTGAAGTGGGCATGTAGGGGAGGAGGGTTGATGTACTGAGGAGATGGGCCCATTCCATTTTCCAACGCTCCAGTTCTTCGTATTCGGTTTCTGCGAATTGGGTGCGGTGATGGGTGTGTTGAAGTCGGAGAGCGATGCGGTATAGTTGAATTTCGGCGACGATTCTTCCGTCTTCGGGTGTAGCGGCTGCGTGTTCTAGGATGCGGGGGCATTGGTCGATGTAATGTCGTTGGATGTTGACGGTGCGGCCGTTCGCAAGGGCAGAGCTAGTGGGGTAGCGTTAGATCGTATATATCTGACAGTTTTATTAGACAGAACTTACTGTAGCTGGGTTGCGCAGAGTGTATTCCACAGACGCAGCTGAGCAAGTAGCTCGTCTGGATTTAAATTGTCTCCCGGCAAGGTGTTGAGGAAGTTAAATGAGATGAGGGCATGGTTGATCGAGATCCCGCTCAGCAACCAGTCATCCATCAGTCCTTCTTTGTGGACGGAAGTAGAGTATAGACAAAGCAATGTCAACGCCTGTAGCATGTCGCTTGTCATGGGCGGGGGCTTCCACAACACTTTGGCCACGGCATGTTGGACGCAAAGTGATATATCGCGGACGGTATGTTGGGATAGTCCCGGCAGATATCGCGTAGCCAGGAGACATGCAGTATTGAAAAGGAGTGTATTTGACCGTTGAATGTGGGAGGAGTGATTTATTGAGACCCAATGACCGAAATATTCGACGAAACTGGCGAGATTATTAGCAGGGAGGTCGAGTGACAAACACCTCATCAGACATACAGTTCAATCAATTTCACGGAGAGCTTGGAATCTACAATGCCCTGGGTGACGATGTCTCCGAGGATGTCGGCATCGGAGAAGTGATCTCTCTCGCCAAAACATTCGGCTTGCAGGTCCCGAATGATTTGCGCTGGCTTGAGCGGATGAAAAGATGAGGACATGCTATCAGTTGAAGATGTTCCATCTAGGCTGTTGTTTCTGGATTGTGAGGTTGGGCTGCAGGGCATGCTGGGGGAGCGGTTCACGATCTGCCGCATCAGATGTATCATCTCCCCCATGCCTCGTTCGAGAGAGACCAGCCGTTCCTCGATCGATGGTATAGTGGTGGCGTCCGACCAGGTGGATGCACTGTCCTGGAATCGCTCTGTCGTCTCGGGGAGCTCGCATTCAAGCCTTTTTTAAATTGCCAATGGTTAGCATATAGATCAACGGGAGACTCCCCAAACCAAAAAAGCAAATATCAAGTACATGCCAAACTCATGAGTCAAAGGGCCCAACGAACCTAAGTGACAAACAGCGACGACAAGCATGACCGCGGGGATCAACATCACAGCGAGTCTTGAGTTTGCGACAGGTATTACAGGCAGTCATAGACCGTCGAATGCGCCCCTTGGGCCTCACATCTTGGCAGGCGCCCGAGTCGATTCTGCTGCCATCATCTGGAATAATGCTCTTGGTTTCCCAGGAGATATGAGTATTTGTAGGGCCAGTTCTCGTCATTGTAGTTGTTGAAGGGTTACTGTTCGTATGGAATGTGTACTGTTTTTAGATCATCTATGTGATCGAAGGAAGAGATTGATAATGTTGGAGAGGAAGAAGAGGCTTAATATGGTCAACAATTGGACCCTTCACAGAAGGCCAAAATCAAAAACATGAAGATCCATTTGGTTATCAGGGAGATCCAAGCCTTATAATAGCGGGTCAGACAGATTAGCAGGCTGAGCGAAGACTTTTTAGCCAATTGCGACAAGAAACCGATTACTGACGATATCGAACTCCGCGCAGGTACATCCCATCCCGTTCATGGCGGATTAATAGCGGACCATGGCGGACCTGGGGTAATCGAATGTGCATCCACCAATCTGAAAACATCCCGCCGGCTTCTAGAAAAGTATTGTCGGTGCATAGTTTGTAAGAGGGGTTAAACCTGTCGTGTTGACTATTTTCTCCTTTTCCTTGGGCCCAATTTCCCAATTTCCCAATTTTTTCCAATTTCCCCGACGAAAACCGTAGGAGAGGGGCTTGAGAGGGGAAGTTTGTGTGGCACGATCCATACTAGATTCGTCCTTTTGCGTTTGGTTCTTGACGTGTTCCTGAGAAGCGTTTATCGTGAGATTATTCTCTTACCTCCTTTCTTTTCCTATCTACAACATCATTCAACCACTTTGTTACATTTGCTCGGCCATTTCCGACCTACAACATAAGTAATAGGTCAACTAGGGTCCAGATTGAAAGTGGTCCTATAATATGATTTGGTAGACTTCCTTAATCCCAAGGTCTTAAGTGGGGGAGGAACAGGATCTAAGTGGGGAGAGACAGGCCAACAGCGATAACTCGGTTATAATTGGCTAACACGTGCAATGTCTCAAATGAAGGCTATCAGGGCATTGGAGACAATATGACCTTGTAACTTTCAGGTCCTTTCAGGCCCGCTTAACAACGGGTATCTTACCGTTTAATGCTAGGTTATTAGGTCTTATCCTTTGGGGCTTGAGCTATGTATTTCCGCGTTCTTGGGCTGATTTTCTTATTGGATCTCTCAGGTGAATATCTGCCCCATTCTTCTATTAAGATTATGTTTTACCCTTAGCTAAAAAGCAAAAAAAAAAAGATGGGGGAGACAAGTATGTATCCTATCACTCATACCATTGGCAGCGCCGATCGGGAAATCAAAATTCATAAATCATATAAGTGATATATCTTTTACCGAGTCTTGGCCGGCGTCAATAGAAAGTAAATATCCTGGTATATGCAACGCTAGCCAATGTTCTAATTTATCCTAAAATTGCTAATCGCGCAACGTTGAGTGGAAATGCGGAAGAATATATAGCAGTCACCCGAGAAAGCCAACCGAGGTCTTAGTTTTTCTTTTTCTTTTTTTTTTTTTTTTCTTTTCCTTTTTTTCTTAATGAAGGATCCACTTGACCGAAGAGCAATATAAATTTCATGCAGAGGAATTAGTGCCGACCCTTCCGGCTGTTAGTGCTCTATTTTTATTGATTTCTTTTAGTCTCGAACGCGGAAACCTCGGAGAAAGAAGCGGTCAGTTTAAATTTAATATCCGTATTTGTGTTAAATCGGTTAATTATAATATATAGTCGCGTATCCCGTACCTTGGGACCTGATCAAGCGTCGAATTGGACTTGGCTTTTTGAACTCTGGGGTAAACCGTTAGGTCCTTAGGTCCCCTAGGTCCCCTAGGTCCCCTAGGTCCACACTGAGTAAGACTTTCACGTCTTATCGGAACCCTGGATTAAGCTGCATTATGCGAGCTATATCGCGTGATTATATTATGTAAATGTTTGGAGCTTAGCGGGCCCGAATAAGCTATTCCTAGAGAGTTGGTGGTACGCCTCCAAATGCATACAACATAGGATGTGAATATGGTAAACATCACCGCTGTGGGCGTAGTTATATTCATGGCTTACATTAGGGGAGGAACAAGGTTCTGCGCATTTTTGGTATTCCTTTATTCCTTCGGAGTAGTAACCCTCTATAGTCTAGGGGGTTATCTCGCCAAGGTCTAGACGAAGATCGAGAGAGAACGCCGATCACTTCAACGTGTCTCGGATAACGATTCTAAGAAATTTGTTTCGCTTGCTTTCTTTTCAATGGTACGATGCTTTGGCAAGCCTTCAATCATCGCACGCAAGTGAGAATGGAAAGCAACAACCCCTCTTATGATGGGAGTGATGCATCGAGGGGTTGACAACGCAATGCAGTCAGATCAAGCACGCTCAAACAATGTCTCATTGGTTAGCGGAGACCTCCCCTTCTCGGCATTGCTTCTCTGCATCTTCCCTGCAGGACCGTCTGACCATGGGTTCTCCGATGAACAAATGCCATGCAGCCACAAGACTGAGATTTAAATTTAAACTCAAACGCTCAGGTCTCCATCCGAGCGGCTTGTGCACTCGCTAATTTTCGACTTGTTGCCAGCGGAGACGGACATGGTTCTCGATATTGATTGCTCCGTGCGGAGTACTTGCAGGGAATACATGGATGTAGATGGGTCGTTTCAGAGATAAGGATCGTTTTGACTATTACGGAGTAGATATCCCTATCTTGTTAAGAGAGATGGGCTGAGAACACATGTGTGGTGATGTAAACCTCTCGGCCCATGTCTAGACTGATACACATCCTAGCGTAGTTGAGTGATTTACTGGTTAGTTTGTAGAATCCGAGAACATGTGAAATTGACAAAATGATCGCTTTGGAGGGCAGAAACAGTCTTTCCACCGGTGATTTGTGAAGTTGGACGTCGAGCCGCCCCTCAACCGCCCATTGCCCTATAACACCACTATTCTGTGTACACCTGTTCAGCACTGTGCGTTATCTGTAAGGCCCTCAGGCAAGACCTTGGTGGACGTTTGAAATGGACGGTGGATTCGGGAAATTCGGAAAATAGAGACCAAAGGTGTACAAAGTACGAACTAGATTGTGAAGGGATAATTCCCGACAATACGCCTTGGTTCCTGATCTGCACCAGCCTTACGTATACCAACGGCTTTCAGCGATGGCACAGCCGTAAGCATAGACCGTAAGCATAGAACGTGTGCATTTTCAGCACTCTCTCATATCCTAGCAAATATGCACTAGGGACAGCCTCTTCATCAACATTGACACAGCTCACACGAATCCACGGTTTTTTGAATTGCCTATGTATATGTCCTCTTCATGATCGATTCGAAATCACTTGGGAGCGATCAAATCACATTGACTCCATATGTTGTAGAATTCAAAATAGTTCAATGTTGTAAATGGGAATACGCACCAGACTCGTTTTCAACATGGTCAATGCCACACCCACATCGACAGACAACATCGTCTCATCTGTCGTCTCACCCAATGAGCTACATATGTTGTCGCCCGATCTAGATTACCCAAATTAATGAGTAGATAACCTCTTATCCCAGATATCTATACTTAAATAACATAAGAGTTGATTTGCATCAACTGTCCCCGACTGGAGTGGAGTGTCGGCTGTGAGAGTAAGGCTCCTCGAGGAGACTTGGGAGTATCACAGTTAGCACGACCTCTCGAGTATACATCTTGGACATCATGCCCCTCGGTTATCTGCGGAACCAATTCGTCATCGTCCAGAGTCAGGGCAAATATATAAACACAGTCAAGTGAGCGGCACGCTGGCACTACATCATATTTACCTAGAGCCCTCCGTGTGGATTTGTGTCCAACAATATTATTGAACCCAGCAGATACGCGACCTGGCCCTGCTGTATCTGTGCCAAGAGAAAAAGGGACCAGTCCATGAGCAACGACCACGCTACGTCCCGAGCTGTTATCCCCGCTGACTCGATTTGGATCGAAGGAATTGGCTACGGCTCTATTCGGCGAATGCGTACCGACAAGACCCGAGGCAAACTTGTCAAGGTTGGTCGTGCCAACGAGGATGGCTCCCTGAGATTTCAGGCGTTTCACCACAGTTCATTCTGTGGCGACAGACTCAGTGCCAAATGATGGGCATGTGGCCGTTGTGCAGAACCCAGCAGCGTCGATGTTTTATCCTTAGCGGCAAATAGCACGCCGAATAGTGGAAGATCTTTCCCCTGGTATCGAAGTATTATGATTTTCTTCTACTGGGTAATGATTTGTTCGGGTGATGCCACCGAGATCCACGTAATTGAGGTGTTTGGTTGTGCTCGTTTGAGCGGCAACGAAATTTGAATTGTCTCGGAAACAGTCTTTTGTAATTCACGCCATTGGGAAATTGTCAGAGGCTGTTCCTCGGTGGTATTTTTTGATGTCATTGGGAGGCTCTATACAATCAGGGCATGCTGTCAGTTAAAGTAAGGATAAACTAGAGTTCAGGAGTACACTGACTGGTGATACGAAGGGGAGATGGAATGAATTACGTGGATAAAGAGGACTCTAAATGCCTACAAATGTTTCCCTATTATCTGGGCCGAGTCAAGAGCGCCCGTAGGGTTGACCGTCGCGCGCCGTCGCCGCTAGCAATTTACATAATGCCAATCTACCCCGGACGCTGGCTAAACGACTCTAGATTCCTTCTCCGATTGCTGCCGCTGCCTTAGTGCCTATGACTGTAGAAATCTTCTGGTGGCTCCTATAGTGTATCGTAGAAACCCCTACGCCATGACCGCTGGGTGGACGGTAGGTAATAGATGAGGCCGATACGATTGGAAGGGGGATATTTTAAACTTACTGGATACAAGGTACCCCATATCCTCTATATAGATATATATAGCCATTGCTAATGCTGCTATAGGGGGAG